>JAJKFI010000009.1:26118871-26144573 GCA_029204185.1 Lerista edwardsae
TTTTTTTTTTCCTCCTATAAGAATCATGGCTTGCTGCTGTTGTTGGTGTTGTGTTCAATAGTGGGCACCTCTGTTCATGAAGGAGGCAGCCAAACTGGAGCAGGTTCAGAGAAGATGATCAGAGGGCTGGAAAAGAAGTCCAGTGAGGAAAGGCTGAGGGCACTTGGTATGTTTAGTTTGGAGAAGAGAAGGCTGAGAGTGGATATGATAGCCCTCTTCAAATATCTGAAGGGTTGTCATAAGGAAGAAGGGACAAATTTGTTCTCATCTGCCTTTGACAGTAGAACTAGGTTCAGTGGGTACAAATAGCAAGAGAGGAGATTCCAGCTGGACATAAGGAAGAATTTCTTGATGATACGGGCGGATCGACAGTGGAACAGATTGCCAAAGGAAGTAGCGGATTCTCCCTCACTGGAGACCTTCAAGCAGAGGCTCGACAGGCACCTGCTGGAGATGCTATAGGAGGTTTTCCTGTTACAGGCAGGGGGCTGGACTAGATGACCTTGCAGGTCCCTTCCAACTCTATGATTCTCTGATGAATACAATAATTACTATTATTATTTTAACTGTATATTTCTGGAGGGAGATACACTACACATTTTCATATAATCTTCATTATGATTCTCCTAATTAACCAATATGCTCCACAATCAAGTATCAGGCTGTCACCCAAGTCAACACTTTTCGGATATTAATAGATTAAAGAAAGAACGTTAATTTTTTTTTTCCAAGCTCCATTTCATTTGGTCTCACTTCATGAGCCAGATGGTTCTAGGGCTAGACCTGTCAACAGTTATTGGGAGGAAGAATGCATTCAAGAAAAGCCAAGATGAAGCCTGAACAACATCTCAAAAAAAAAAAAAAAGCTTTTAAACAACAAAACTACTGACTTCAGAGCTTGCTGCACAGAAATCCTAATCAGGCACACTGAGCTGCTGAGAACAGAATTGTGGAGGGGTCTAATTTTCATTATTCTTTCTCGCTGTGGCCTCCCGGCGTTCCTTCTGTCTCATCAACAATTACAGAAGTGCACGACTCCAGCTGGGAAACGGGTTCCTCATTCTTTGTAGGTGACCATCTAATTGCTGTTTTCTGAATGTTGCTGGATTGTGCCCTCTCTCCTAAACTGGCTGAGATGATGCCACCTTGCAAGACCATGCCGATGTTTGCTTCGCTAGCAAATGCGGCAAACTCAGCATCAGAAGCAAATGGCTGCAACTCTGCTTAAGAACGTAAGAACATATGAAGAGCCCAGGCGGATCAGGACAAAGGCCCATCTAGTCCAGCTCCCTATATCTCACCAGATGCCTCAGGGATTACACAGGACAACAAGATGCCTTCATTCTGTTGCCACTCCCTTGTATCAGGCATTCTGAGGTACATTTCTGAGGTAAAATTCATTTCTGAGGTAAAATTCTGAGGTAAGTATGTACTACTTGCTAGTTTAAAGGAACATTAGAAGAGCCCTGCAGGATCAGGCCAAAGGCCCATCTAATCCAGCTCCCCATATCTTATCTCACCAGATGCCTCAGGGATTACACAGGACAACAAGATGCCTTCATTCTGTTGCCACTCCCTTGTATAAAGCATTCTGAGGTACATTTCTGAGGTAAAATTCTGAGGTAAGTATGTACTACTTGCTAGTTTAAAGGAACATTTAGAAGAGCCCCGCTGGATCAGGCCAAAGGCCCATCTAGTCCAGCTTCCTGTATCTTCACAGTGGCCCACCAGATAGCATTATCCAAAACCAGTTGTAGATTTTGTAGAAGGTGCCCATTGAGTTTAAATCCCCAGTGGCAACCTAACCACCAGGCACAGCCTCACAACACACAAGAAACAAGACCTCTCAGTCAGACTTCCAAGACAAAACTGTTACATAACATTAATAGTACAAAAAGGGGCTTTTTTCTCCTCTCTCCTCCTGACACCAACCTCTTTCTCTTCCATCTGCAATTTCTGCCAAAAAGCTGCTAGGAGATATGAGCTTTTTATGTTGTGCGACCTGTTAGTTAACCACAAACCGAATCTTGCTGTACAATTCAGCTGAGTAATAAAATATAATATGATCGGGAGGAGATATTGGAGTAGGCCTCATCACTACCGGTCCCTTTTTTAACCCAGTTTAACAAGTTGCTCCCAAGAAGTTATTTATTCTAGCTGTCAATGTCCTGTTGTTGGGATGATGGCGATCAAATCTCTTTTAGATCCTAATCTTATTCTTCACATCCCAGCTTGAGATATTTGAAATACTCATATAACCTGTATCTCTTCTCCTGTCAGCAGAGTGATTTGTTTGGCATTGATCATTTGTTCCAAAACCTCAGTGAATTTTTTTTATAATATTGACAATTATTAGCAGAAAATGAATACAGAATAACAAGGAAGCACTTGTAAGTCAAGGAGAGCAGATAACTAGCAGCAAGGCTGAATGCGCTTACCAGTTATACAGGGAAAGGTCCATTTCACCATGTTGAATTCCACCAACATTGCCAGTGTACTGTAGTGGACAAGCAATAAAAATGTTGGATTAGACCAGGGACTTCCAAACTCCTACCCTTGGCCCAGACCTGGTACACCTGCAATCATGTTCAGGGACAGCTGTGCCAAAGCCTTACCATTCCAGCATGAAGCGATCTATTTTTGTACCATGAACTTGCAGAACTTCACGCCAGGGAAATTATTCCGCTGGGAAATGGTGCAGAGCCTTCTGGGGTGATAACCAGTAGAACTGTCTCTCTGGCATGAAGCTCTGCACATCCGTGTGCCAGCCTCCCTGACTCAGAGCACAATCCTAAACTGGAGTTAGGCCAGCAAGGTTTGGCCAGCAAAAGGGCCAGCGTAAAGCACGTTTGGACCACTCTCCGAGTCAGGAAGAATGGCACACATCTGTGTGCTGGCCTCTCTGACTCCAAGAGTAGTCCAAATGTACTTTACTGTGTCCCTTGTGCTGGCCAAACTTAGCTGGCCTAAGTGTGCCAACCTAACTCCAGTTTAGGATTGTGCTCTCAGAAAGTGGTGCAAATGTGCTTTATGGCGCAAGTTAGGATTGTGCCCCTAATGACACATATTTTGAACTAGAGCAAATATTTCTTTGTGCCTCTGTATAGATCTCCCCCTCTCCAAAACCAGGAAACTGTCAACTCGCACAGATGAGCATCATTTTACACAGCTTTTGAAACAAACATGAGCGTGACAGCCACATTCCTTACCGTAAGCTCAATTTGTCAATGTATTGCACTTCCGCAATTTTTCTGCTTCTGCTGTTTCGCTGTCCCAAACACACCTATACACACAGTGCCTGCCCTTTTGTTTCTAGTTATGCTGATTCAGTGCCTTTATTTTGAGACCGCAAATTATACAAATTGTTACCACCTAAAAGTAAAGCATTTCCTATACTATCCCTATATGCTAACGTAATCTGTTCATTCCTTGCCTTTGTCCTTCTAATATCCAATCCATTCCCCACCTCTGTTGCTCATTAGAGAAAAACGGGACCATATTTGGGGATATTAATTCCTTCCTTTTCCATAGGGAATCAATACCCGGCCATTCCTTTTGATAAGTATTTATGACTTTGTGCAGCAGTAGGCACGGTTGGATTTTACAGCTGTTGAATGCATTCTTCCTTTAAAGCAACAATGTCTACCTTATTTGATTCTCCTTTGTGATTTTGGTTTCATTTCATGCAGTGGCGTACAAAGTAGCAACGGTGGCTCATACATTTTTGGCATCCCCTGTTACAAAATTATTTTTGTAATAGTCATAACATGAAATGAATAATAATAATAATAATAATAATAATAATGGTCAGGGAAGACACATAGACAGTGAACATTTTCTTGTATTGAACTTTGTCCACACACACACACTCATACACACACTGTATATTTATATATAACTTTGTATGTATAAGCATACCAATAAACCAGTGTTTCTCAAACTGTGGGTTGGGATCCACTAGGTGGGTAGCAAGCTAATTTCAGGTGGGTTGTGTAGCATCTAGCTCAGCCATCACTGAAAATAAGAAGATAGGATACTGGAAAGGGGGAGGACTGTGTGTTTATTTTGCTTGTGTCAAGGTTGTAAATAGGCTTTTTGTTTCCTTTCTGATTCACTTTGCTATTGGAAAATGGCTGAGAAATAACCCAGTTGATTACTGCATTCTCGGGAAAGCAGCAGGCTATGGTATTACAATGAAGGGACTTCCAGCCATGACATCACTTCCAAGTTAATGACATCACTTTCAGTGGGTCCTGGACAGATTATCATTCGGTGGATCCCGTTGCTAAAAAGTTTGAGAACTACAATAAACAATTGAGAACTACAATAAACAAATAGGAGGTGTTTGCTTTGGCTGGATTGGGCCTTATGTCTTTTGATGCCACGTTTACAAGATGTGTGAACTAGGCTTCTTGCAAGTCTGTAAATACGGGTTTAAAAGCCTTCGAGGCACACCACTATAATTGGCTAGAATTCCACTAAAGAATGCATCGATACAGCTTGTGATGCACCCATAAATACTTATGCAAAGCAAACAAGAGGTTTATTTAATGTAGGTACTGCTGTTTTCCCTATATCTTTTGATTGATTGCTTTGCGGTCACGTTCATTAAACAGTCTAATTTGAACCACAATTAGATTTTATCTTTTTTTAAAAGATAAAGCAGATTCCCAAGTCATTAATTAAAGGACTTGACTTAAGGAAGCTGCAAGATGGATGTTACGTTCCCCCACGGATGACCCAGCTCAGCAAAACAGAACACTTTTGCTCTGAGAAGCAAACACTCCCAAACTAATTGAATGCAAACTTTGCTGCACTTCAAAGCAATGGGAAGAAGAACATCTCTCCAAAAAGTACCCATTCATCTTGTTGCAATTCACCCATAAGGTCTGCTGGCCTGTGGAGCATGTGGCCCCAACCTTAGATAAAGTGGATAAAATATAGAGATGGGCTTTGGGCTTTGGTTCTTACCTGAAGGGCCACTTGCCAAATACATGAGGTGACTTCTGCATTCAGGTGGGTGCACTTCTTGGGAGCCTCCAAAGGGACCTTGCATGGAAGAAATGCACAAGTTGCGTACATGGTTGGATACAGAATATGTACCTGCTGTCCTTACTCTTGATCTCCTTGGGGCCACCGGAAGGTCTGAACAAAGCCTAAGTGTAAAAAAACTACACATGTAGATTCTCTTTGTGAAATCAGGAAAACTGCTTTTTGTAGTTCAGATGAACATGTGGAGGTCAGGTTGGATTACTACTTCCATGCATTTAATGAAAGACTGAAACAGAGCCCTGGTCAAAGAACTGGTAGTAATCAGAGTGTTGCTAATATGGAGCAGGGATGTGCTCTAGTCACAGAGCTCAAGTCACGAGTTGAGTCAGCGACTCTGTGATTCGATCCGACTTGTGAGTCATAGTGCGCATTGTTGCAACTCAAATCACATAAATTTTCAAGTCATTTGGAGAAATGAATCAAGCCCTCAAGCCAAAAACAACCCTTAACCCTTCCTCCTCCCCTCAGCCCCTCCTCCTGGAACCACCTTCGCTTCTCCCACCACGTCTGCTGCTTCCATTGATCTGAAAGATGGCATCCAGATTGCCCATGAAGTTTTTTGGCACAATGTGGAAGCAATGGGGAAAAAGTAAGCAAGCAAATGCACACACACACACACACACACACACACACACACACACAAAAGAGAGTTGGAACTTGAGTCAAAGTCATTACTCTTGCCCGATTCAGTTGCCTCAAAACTCAAATCGGGCCTGAGTCAGTGACGTTCTTGACTTGAGTTAACGCAAGTAGCAAAAAACAGCATTTTCTTGACTCCTCACAAACTCCTCACCATGAAAAACAATCGTGGTATAGTCCTCTCATGAGGATGCATCAATTCAAAAATGAAAGTCAGTCAGTCATATAGGGAAAATTGTATTTGAATATGTACAAGCTGAACTGGGCAAGCTACAACACAAATGCTTCTAAGCGAAAGAATCCATCTGTTTTGTTCTTCCTTTTCTTCCCTCTTCAATATAACACTTGAAGCCACCTTCATCTGGTGTCTTTTTGGATTCATCTCCTTCTCCATCAATTTGAAATAACGAGCCAGCTCTCAAGAAACTTAAATGCTACGAAAAGGCTGCTTGTTGCCATTGGGGAAAATATATTGTGGCACTTAGCAAGGCATCCCTGCGACGAAATCAGTTGTCTCAGTGTGCAACCACCGATGCTTACACAGGTGCAAATGAACTAAAGCTGGCACATGCAATCCTGGGGGTTTCAATTGTTCCTAACTAATAGCATATTTAAAATAAAGGAACAATCAAGAAAACACTACTTAGAAATCTCAGAATCATGGTTCAGAATAACCAGTGGCCTTGCCACTGACTAGTGTATTGGACCACACCTCACCAGTATTATTAAATGAACTCCATTGGCTTCCAGCTTGTTTCTAGGGACAAGACAAGAGCATTGGCTTTTAACCAATAAAGCTGTATACATGTTGGGACCTCCCTGTCTGAAGGACCATCAGCTTCCATGTGAAGCTGCCCCTTCTATGAAATCATTTTTAGAGGCTGTACTCCTATGCTCCTGACTTCTGAGGTATGTGGCAATACTCCTGCCCTAGTTATGGATTATCCTTCCCAGACACACTCATGTGACACCATGTGATTTAGGGCACAATCCTTAGCTGCACTGCAACAGGCAGGTCAGCAGGCCTGCAATGTATCCAGCACAGCTTGGGAAGCCGCTGGAGCCCTCGAAATTGCGGGCGCAAGTCCGAGAAAGCCGCGCAGCCCGAATGGGGCCACGAGGCCCGGAGACGGGGCCTTGGAGGCTGCCTAACGGGCGCATCCCGGCCCCACCCCCTCTCCAGGCCGGCATGCCCACCAACCCACACCCCCAGTTCCTCACTCCTGCCCACCCGCCCTCCTTCCAGAACCATCAGCACCAATGCGGGGGTGTCGGTTGGTGCTCCCACATCAGCACTAGTGTTGCGACAACATTGCGTCAGCGCTATGTCCGTCTGAGGATTGCGCCCTGAGTTTTAGGCCTCCTGGCTCAGCCTCCCAACTCCTCCTGACCCGCCACCCCCCACCCAGAAACGCCCTCCCTCTGCCCTCCCCCCGCCCAGAACTGCTCATGCGCCTGCCAAGTTTGGCTGGCACACAAGTAGCGCGGAACGGCCTTGGGCCGGCTCCCTTGGGCCCACGCTGCTGCTAGCATTGGCCCAACGACCCCAGTGCAGACACCGAGTTGGCACTCCCGTGTTGGTGCTAGTGCCATGGGCTGATGCAAGCGGTTAGCCTAGGCCCAGGCGCCCATCTAAGATTGCGCCCTGAGGGTTTTGCTCCCCACCCAACCTCTTCCTATTACTGAAGACTGTGAAGAAGCTGAGATTGGTAGCCAAGTAAATTCAGTGGGGATTTTTTTTTCATGTATTGCTGCCTACTTGCTGATTAGACAGACTTACTCCATCCAATTTATCATTCTAATATTAGATTTGGGACAACAGGCTGGCCCATGAAAGGTACAAACAAATAAATAGATAAACAAAGCTAAATTATACTGACCGGTTCACATTAGTGTGAGTGTAAGCAACTCCAACACACTTCTATTTATCACCATTTGCGCTAATCGGACACCATTCATTTCCTTTATCAGCTGATTCCTTTCAATTAATCCCTCTCGGAGAGGAGTACAATCAGCATTATTCGGAAGGAATTTTGCTTGCCTGGAAGCTTTTGCAAGAGCCTTTAAAAAGAAAACATCGTAGGGCGCACATGGTTGATGTAGCATTTGTTCCTATGGCCCATTTTATTTATTACAGCTTTGCCTTTCAAAATGGTTCATTATCCTTATTGATACAAGGAGGAAGGGGCTGTCTTTTTTACTGAAAAATCAGAAAGCATATAATTGTAGGAATTCAAACATCTGCTTTGAAACCCTTCATGTCTTTTCTTTCTCCTTCTCGGGAAAAAGGGCACTCTCGAAGACTGAGGAGGGGATATGTCGTTGGGATGCGGCAATTAGGCTACATCCAAGGCCTTGTCTCCGGTCCGCACGGCCTCCATTCGGGCTGCGCAGGTTCCTCAGACCTATGCCCGTGATTTCGCAGGTGCAGCAGATCAAAGGAAGCCATTGGGCAGGCTGGAACCTCCCCTGGTGTAAGGGCACGAATTGCTCCAGCACAGTTTAGGATTGGGCTATTAGAAACCTGGTTTCACCGAAAATGACATTGCAGCTATGATGACAACCATAAAAGAAACCATAAGAGAAAAAACACAATCGCTTGGTATAATTATATTTTGGGTCACTGGTGTCAGAAGGACATAGCCACTTCACAGATAAAACTAGACAGATCTATGTGCATTTGTGAAGTACAGAGTGTCGTTTATATTCTCCAGTCCTGCTCCAAAGTTTCGGTCTGAAGTCCTTTCTTTTTTTCTGCAAAGGGCAGCATCTGGCCTTTAGATCGTTACCATAAAGGATTCCTTTTGGAGCATGAAAGGTATACCAGAGGGACATTTCCCATATGTAACACTCTCAGACATTAGGAAAAGGAAAGTGCCAGCTAATAAAACATAAAACTTTTCCTCCATTTAAAAAATGGCAAAGCGATCATAATTGCTGTATCAAATTAGTTTAAAAAAAAAAAAAAGGCAACTGTCTCCAAGATGTTCTGGTGCCCCTTGCATCTTGAACAAAAAGTGTGAAAAACAACAGGGTAAAGGCACCTAGTTGAAGTCATGGAATTTAAATATATGTACACTGAACCCAAACAGGTTAATAATCAGAACAATGTGAATAATGCAATTAGTAATGCAGAAAAGGTGTAAAATATGGTCCTAGGCATAGGCTTTACCCCTTGAGAAGCTCAGATTTCTTTTTTCTTTTTTAAGAGTCATATTTCTAGCCCTCATTGCTGAGAAGAACAGTTGAAAGTATATGAGCGATATCTGTTGAGATCTCAATTTCCATCTGTTGAGATCCCATAATTCCTGAATTGTTTCTGCTTAAAAACCATATATTCTGGATTTGCTGCCCATTGTAATCTGTGAATACATGCATTGTGGTCTGAATGCATTTGGAAGGAAAAGGTACTTTTCACTTGAACTTTTATGAGGGTACTATTCAGGCATTTTAGCTCCACGGCAGAATCTAAACAGGGAGTAGCAAATGCTAGCCCATTGCATGTAGACACTTAGGAACATGTAAATAATCTTAGACATAGGAATAGGGTCTAGCCCATCCATTACTAGAAGCTGTCCATAAGGAAATGATGTCCAGTCCCCTGTACACTAAAGTCAAGGAACAACTAGTGAACACTTGTGAGCCAGAATTCTATTAGGTAGCAAGAATGGGAGTTTGCACTGCAGGAATTGTGGTTTGAAGCTCTCTCCAGAGCAATCCATAAATTGTCAGATGTTTCTTGGCTCTCCCTTTCCACTGGGTCACACATTGTCTTGCATCATCATAGAATCATAGAGTTGGAAGGTACCTACAAGGTCATCTAGTCCAACCCCCTGCCTGTAGCAGGAAATCCTCCTTGAGCTTCTCCAGCAGGTGCCTGTCGAGCCTCTGCTGGTCTCCAGTGAGGGAGAATGTACTACCTCCCTCGGCAATCTGTTCCAATGTCAAACTGCCCTTAAAGTCAAGAAATCACTTCAATAGCTCCTTAAAACGTGTTCATGAATATAGGTGGAGGTATTCCCAGGGGAGTATTCCCAGGGATAGCTGTGGACAAGCAGAGGAGGTGTAGCTTTCTGCGGCATTGTGGCCAGGAGCAGTGGTGTTATCCTACCGGTACGCTGGGCGGGACATCCAGGTGATCGGCAGCCCGCCCGTCGCGTACCGCAGCGTTACACCATTTGCTTAACCAATTACACCGCTTGCGTACGTTACGCAAACGGCGTAACGCTGCGGTACGCGACGGGCGGGCTGCCGATCACTCAAATGTCCCACCCAGCGTACTGGTAGGATAACACCACAGGCCAGGAGTCATTATTCCCATTTTTCCCATCTTGGACCATCCCTTTTGCTAGAAGCTTCCCATCTCTAACAATTGGATGGGTTTCTTTGCTGATAGGAGGGGTAAGCCAGTAAACAAGGGATCTGGGTTTTATATGTGTACCTAAATAACACATTGAGAGAATTGGCTCAGGAAATGGGTACCTACTAATGCTCCTTCATGAAGGATGGGGGATGAGGAGGAGGAAGGAAAGAAGATGTTTCCTGGAAGATTTCCCTTTCACTGGAAAGGAAGAATTTTTCTGCTGTACGTTGTGCATCATATTGTGCTCAAGCATGACATTTAGACACGAGCTGCAGAAACAGTTCCCCTGAGGGATCTTAAAGGTGTTGCACAGCTGTATATATAATGAAGTAAAGCTAATTAAACACAAAGTTAACAAGAACCTTCATCTGATATGTTTATTCCTAAAAGATATTTTTTCCCCCATGGTAAAGAAGCTGTAAAAAGCAACCCGCTCTGCTTGCTCTCCAAGCTGCTCCTGTCAGAGGCGGATCTACAGGGAGGGCAAAGCTCTAAGTGTTGCAAGAAGCCTTACCCTGTCATGTAAGTCCCTCCTCTCCCTTGCTGCTGTAGCCAGTAAGCAATGCCAAGATGTTGCTTTTCCCTGTGAGGATTGGCTAAAACGGTGCAGGAGAGGAGTAATTTCCACTGCAAGGTAAGGCTTCTTGCAAAACTTAGAGCTTTGCCCTCCCTTAGATCTGCCTCTGGCTCCTGTCTGTGGCTTTCCAGACTTATAGTAAGAGGTTAACTTAGAGGAGTACGTAATTGTGGATGCAGTTCACACCAGGGAAGGCTGGTGCAAAAACAGCTTGAGGGCTGAACTAGGCTTTACATGCAAACTCATTTCACACACATGCGTGCATGCACCCACAAAACCCACACACCCACACAGGTTATTCACCTTCTCATTGTCAGACCTCCAATGCAGGCAATTGGGTTGACAATGATCAAGAAAGCCAGGATGAGGTCAGAGGCAGAATTGGTGGTCATAAACAGGTGGATGATCAAAGGCCATAGGCCTTTTCATAGGCCAGGTGATTGATCCATCAAGTGACATTTTTCCCCCTGAGGAACCAAGTCTGGAAAAAATTATCTATGGGGACCACCCAGGTTCCCTATTGGTTCCACAGGTCAACCGGGCTGCAGAACTGGTTCTGATCACTATGGGGTGGTGTTGCCCCTGTGTGTGCCTCATAGCTCTGTATGTGCCAGCGCCAAGTGCCAAGTCCTTGACAACCCCTGATGATACCTTGGGATCTGCTGCCTCCTCTTCAGAGTTCAGGATTTGGTCTGGTCAAATCAACTCCCAAGAGTGCCCCATGCCCTCTCCCAACCTGCCACTAATCTCCCTCAAACTCCCCATAACTCACTCCCCCACATCCTTACCTGCGTTGCTATAGGCTGGTGCCATCTGTGGCAGGTATACAGGTCTGCTGGTTGTATGCACCGGTGACTCCACTGCCTTTGGCAGTAGTGCACCATGCTGTGACCTTTATGACAGTGGGTCTCAAAGACTGCTAGTGTAAAGGCTCTGTAGGATTCGGCCAACAGATTCTATGCATCCCATACATTTGCAGAAAAATCCATCTTGAACTGCCAGTTCTGCAGTGGATTAGCGCACCACCAGCAGCAGAAAATTCCTGAAAATACTTGGGGGAGGGAAATACATATTTAAATGCTATTTAAATTTGAATTGTTTTGGATGATGGATACAACATCTGGCAATTTTCAGCAAAACTAAGCAGAATAGAAATCAAACAAAACTGTGTAAAGTTTAGTTGAAATGGAAATGGAAATGGAAAGATCTAGCCCCAGTTTCTAGGGCCTCAGATGAAGTAAGGCATGACCTTCTTTTATAAAACAGTCTTTTATGACATCTTCTCTTCTGTGTGCTTGTTTCAGATTTGAGGAATGAGCTACATTGATCCTAGTTTTGGCGATCAGTCAGAGAAGTAAACAACAAGGCTCTGTGATTTATGACCAGGCTGGTTGATGGTACCTTGGAGATGTCTGACCACCTTCAACTTAAGAACTGGCTTTAGGAATTTGGAAGTTAAACATTGCAGGTAGAGTTCCTTCAAGTTCCTTGCACCTGAGGAGTGCAAAATATTTCAAGCAGATCAATAAAAAAAGAAGCTGATAACTAGTTATTCGCTTGGCAATAAGGGATGTACTTATTGGACAAGAGGCATACAGAAATTGGATCTGCAAGGAAATATTGCATCTCTCCTATAGCACCTCTCCAGGACAGAATAAGCTGATAAAGTCTCAGACCAATTCCCATTTTCCTTCCAGGGAAATAGGAACAGATTAACGGGCAATTAAAATTAGTCCCCCAGTAATTAAAAGAGCATCTCTCAATATTGTAGCTCTTAAGGTAGAATTCTGGAGGAAAAGTCCATCACAGGCTACAGGCCATGATGGGTAGTGCACCTTTCATACTTCAGAAGTATGCTAGTAGAATATGCTACCTCAGAAGTATGCTACCTCAGAATGCCAGATGCAGGGGAGTGGCAACAAGATGCAGGTTGTCTTGTGTGTCCCCTGAGGCATCTGGTGGGCCAATGTGAAATACTGGAAGCTGGACTAGATGGGCCTGTGACCTGATCCAGTGGGGCTGTTCCTATTTTCCTATGAGTACATGAGTACACAGAAATGCTGTGGAGAATCTTGACTGGCCACCAGTGTGCTTACCTCAGAATTTACCTCAGAATGCCAGATGCAGGGGAGTGGCAACAAGATGCAGGTATCTAGTTGTTTTGTTTGCTCCCTGAGGCATCTGGTGGGTCACTGTGAGATACATGGAGCCGGGCCTTCCTGCCCATCTTTGCCTCCGTTACACTTTGAAATGGAGTGATTCTGGAAGCAGGGGGCGTGGTGAGGCTGTCAGGAAGGCGTGGTGATATCTTTCGTCACTGCCATGCCCCAGGCACAATCGGAGCATGCTCTAGCTCTGGTGCGAAGTTTTGTGCACAGGAATTCTGTACCTGCCAACAGTATGTATATATAGCAGTAACACATGTTCCAACCCTCATCAGCAAATAATGACAAGAGTGTGATTCATAGCTCACAATAATCCATGAAACTAGACAATTACAGTTAATAAAATCAGATTAAACCAAATACTTACACACTTGGATGATTAATTAATAGGCCTGCAAACTCAAATAGTTATAAATATTTCACAACATGCATTAGAGAGGAAATTACTCAGAAATGGAAGCGCAATTTGGGGGGGGGAAACAGAATGCAGGGAAAGAAAATAGGGGAGGAAAAAAGGCCAGGATTCTCTGGGTGTCTCCTGGAATGCCTTAGAGACAAATGAGAGCAATCTGGGAGACTTTCAAGACACACACATACCTCTTGTCCTTCTCTCAGTCCTGCAACTCAGGGTGCAGTCCTACCCAGCACCGGAAAGGCAAGACCGGCCAGCCAACGCCACCGACGCTGGGTTGGGGAGGCTGGAGCCCCCCCATGGCAGCGGCGGCATTCAGCCGTTATGCTGGGCGGGACTTACGTTTGACCGGCGGTCCTCCCGTTGCGTAATGGCGCGTTCCACCGCTTTCCCGCCGGAAAGCGGCGGAACGCGCCGTTACGCAACGGGAGGACTGCCGGTCAAAGGTAAGTCCTGCCCAGCGTAACGGCTGAATGCCGCTGCTGCCCCACAGCAAGAGAACATTTGTTCCCTTACGTAAGGGAAGCTCCAGCCTCTCCTATGCACTCCTCGGATCTGTGCCTGTAAATCCGCAGGAGGAGGCTTTGTGGCCTCTTGGACAGGCCTGGGATTCGGCCTTATGTTCTTATGAACCCTTTAAGTTCTAACATTGGTGGAAGGAAGGAAGGAAAATATTTGCACCTAGCACGGGGCTCTCCTTTCCTCCCAATCTCACAAGCTCCTACAACTAAGGCTGGAACAGAAACAATTAAGCAAATCCTTGTGCCTTAATGATGAGTGGGTGCTCATTGCTTAATATTCTGCAAAAGCTATTTTTTCATGTTCCATATTATATGTGAATGCCCAGTGAAATCTGAAATTGGTTCACCTTTAGTGTGCCTTAAAAATATATGCATCTTTAAAAAATTTAATAAATAGCTTTGGATAAATAATACATTGGGATTAAATTATGAATTGCATTATGCATTCATACACTGATAAATATTTATGCTGAATTTTCAAGAAATGAAACAAATACCCTGCATTTTAAAGATACAGCATTTCATCAGGAAGCTTCAGCCGGATTGCGCTTGCAATGATTTCTGTAGGTTCTGTTCTAAACTGAAATCTTTCATTCAATTTTTGGTAGATTTTATTGCCCTTCTATAGCAGAAGCTGATAGAGCCCTTCATGCTTTAGCAAAGAAGGTTTAGAACTTAGCATGACGATGCTTACAGACATTCAAAAATTCAAAATAGTCTGCAAATTTATTTATTGATTTTGTTTTGATTTCATGAACTGCTAAGGGCTTGGCAGAAAGTTCTTTCTAACACATCTTAGGGTGCAATCCTAACCTGGAGTTAGGCTGGCACAAGTGCCAACACAGAAGTGTTGCAAATGCACCATAAAGCGCATTTGGACCACTCTGAGTCAGGGAGGATGGCGCACATCCATTTGCCAGCCCCCCAGACTCTTTTGGCCCGTTTGCAACACTCCTAAGTTACGTTAGGATTGTGCCCTTAATGATCAATCTAGCAATCAGAGTTTTTAACCAGATAAGAGAGAATCTTCAAGCTCTGCCCTATTTGATGATGAAATTAGTGTATTCCCTAATTTGGTGGGGGCAAAGGTTTTCTTTTTTCTCCCCATGAGATGTGTGAATATAAAAATATATAATCCAGTATTTTTATTCTGAGACCATTGTATTTATCCTTTGGTTTTAGTGGAGTTGGCATGCCCATAAATCGCATCTTCCTCTGGCTGTTATTCCTGCCTGGTAAATTATTTTTTTATTCACAAAGCAATATAGGTCACTGGAAAGGGAAAATATATATATACCATTCCGTCTCATAAAATAAAGTTAAACAGTATTTAGCATTTATATCTTTCCAGGGTGGTAATCAAAATATGGTTTATTTGACTGAATGAAGACCTATGATCCCGAAAGAGATAAATCTGATGACTTGTTTTTTTAGCAGAGTAAATAAATCTTCAGCAATGTCATGCAGGCAACTCTGAATGTCCAGTGTCACACTATTTGCAGGTCAGGCCAACATTTAGGTTGCATCTGACAAAAACGAGAAATGGTGGTGATTTTTTTCTTGTAACAATGAGAATCCTTTGCAAGAATATGGATTTTTCAGGGACTAAACTAGAACCTCAAAGGCATTTATTTAGAAATAAGGATAACTGCATAGATAGCAAGGGTGGCCAAAGCATGTGGCCCTTCGACATATAATGTGCAACTCACAGTAATATGTTGGCTGTGCTCCTTTCTACATCACATAAAAAGTAAACGAAAATGTTTCAAGCTTTACAATTATTTACTGGGTATAAACCGAGTGTCCATTGGATTGAAACATAAGTTTAATGCCCATGGTATGTAAATACATTTAAGAATTTAAATGCTTCTTAAATTTTGCAGCTCTCACACCTGAATTTTGATATATACAATTGCCTATTGCCTATCTCTCCATGCTATTTGTTGTGTGTTCTTATTTTATATCATTGTGAACTGGATACTTAGGGCGCAGTACTAACCTGGAGTTAGGCCGGCACAGTGAGGCCAGCAAAGTTTGGCTGGCAGAAGAGACATTGTAAAGCACGTTTGGACCACTCTCAGAGTAAGGGAGGATGGCTCACGTCTATGTGCTGGCCTCTCTAACTCCGAGAGTGGTCCAAACATACTTTAAGGAGTCCCTTGTGCTGGCCAAACTTTGCTAGACTAACTCCAGGTTAGGAGATTGCACTCTTATTTATTTTGTTTTTCACATTTTTTTTTCACATTCACATTTTTATACCGCCCTTCCTTCAAGGAGCTCAGGGTGGTGTACATGATCCCCTTCCTCCTTTTATCCTCACAACAGCCCTATGAGGTTGGAGAGGCTGAGAGAT
Organism: Lerista edwardsae; assembly: GCA_029204185.1. Lineage (NCBI taxonomy): Eukaryota > Metazoa > Chordata > Lepidosauria > Squamata > Scincidae > Lerista > Lerista edwardsae. The sequence goes on from JAJKFI010000009.1 coordinate 26,134,954, forward strand.
AATGTGTGGCTCAAGGCTACCTAGGAAGCTTTGTGACTGAGCAGGGATTTGAACCTGAATCCTTTAGGTCTAGCACCAAAACCAATACACAGTCCTGGCTCTCTGGAGAACGCTAAGCAGGCTAGAGCAGGACAAACTCCACATGGAATGTACTGTGAAAATTCTACATCATCTCAAGGCATGAGCACACCTGTGCTACCTGAATGAGAGGAGAAAGGATCAGGATCATACCTGCTGGACCTCCATCACCAGACATGAACCTGTGAACAGGCCCCTGTGAGCATATAGTGGCTATCCACCTAGTTTTATGGGTATCCAATCCTAGTCGGATTTGCCTCTGAACTGGGGAACACATTCAGGGCATGCAAACATGGAAACTGTTTGAAATGAGAACAGAGTTTTAGACTGGGGAGAATTTGAATTGGGCACTTCCAATAGCAGAAACTCCAGGAAACATAGTCTGCACCTGCAGAATGCAAGCTTCACTTACAAGTATGGAAAATGCCTATTTTTACGGCACTTTACAGAGAGTGATTGAGACTTGGTAGAACAGTCTTTCTGTTATTCTCGCTCACTGAGTCCATAATCAAATATACTCACTATTACCTGCAGAGTCTTCTGCCTCGGGCACCTTGAATGCCACACTGTAACTTCATAACTCCCATAAATCAGGTATTCAGTCCAAGTGGGGCTAAGATTTCATTTTTTCCCCCAGCAAGAGCTATTGGCCTTTAGTTTTTCAAGCTTTCTAACATCCCAAGGTGGTAAAGTCATTCTCTAACTCAGTGGTTCTCAAACATTTTAGAATGAGACCCACTTTTTAGAATGGCACTTGTGTCTGGACCCACCGAAAGTGATGCCATAGCTGGAAGTGACATCATCAAGCAAGAAATGCCATCATTATGACATAATAAAATGACACTCCTGGAATGCAAACTGGCATTCTTGAACTGCAGCAATTGTGCAACCATGAAACATCCCTGCCAGAAAGTAAGATTAGGACAAAATATGATGTAAAAGATGGAATTGAAAACATTTTTTTAAAATAAAAGTCCTCACTTGAAAATTCAAACTGTTAACATTCACAAAATACTTCAGCAAGAGTAAGGTCTGCAGCTTCCAAGATGGCCGTTCCTATCTTTCCGCAACCCACTTGACAGCAGGCTGAGAAACACCGAGTGGGTCCCAACCCACAGTTTGAGAAACACTGCTCTAACTTTTTTAACTAATGGTTGCATATATCACAGTTTGGGTTCCGTTTTAATTATTCCAAGACCCTGTTTCCTAGTATACTGAGATTCCATGGTCTGAATAGACTTTTGATAGGGGATAAGATCCTGCTTCCTCGCCCCATTCATTATCTGCTCTTCCAAGCCGGTTTAGTTGCTCTGCAGAACTTGCTTGGACGTTGATGTAGATGTACCCTACAACCATCCACTTTACAATGCATGCAAAGTGTTTATTGATTATTAAACTGTGGTACAGTTGGTGATGCCCAGTGACCCAAGACCAAAGCTGTGGCTCAAACAGGCCTTAGTGAGCAACTGTGACAAGGCAAAAGAATTGTGTGTTGCATCTAATGTGCCTTGTGCTTATCTGCCAGAATTCAGACAAACCTTTCAGAACTTGCTGGCTGTCAGTGCCAATGCTGAATGACAAACTCTTCACATAACCTTCGAACAAATGCTGGAGTTCAGACCAATCAAAACCATTCCTGTGAGTCCCAGAGCACCAATAAATGCCTCACATTCATCTGTCAAAACTCTGTGGTTCAAACCAGAGCTAGAAGCAAACCACACACACACACACACACACACACACACACACACACACACACACACCACTATAATATTGTTGTAACTAATAATCATTTCTCACTGGTATGCATCCTTCCTGCTTATTTATTTATTTATTTAAGAAATTTCTACCCCGCCTTTCCTCTGCCAAGGCAGATGTCCTTAAGCACATTAAGAAATGTGCTGGCTGCATTTGTGGAATCACAGCAATGCGGGGAAGAAAAAGATTTGAAAATCTTTTAGCCTGGACCAGTGGTTCCCAAACTCCTATAGGGGAGTTGGGAACCAGAGGGGGGAGGGGGGCAGTGACAATGTTGCAGAGATTGCAGCACTACCACTGCCAAGAGGCTTTTTCACTTATCCGGGGCCCCTGAATATTCACTGGCTTGAGGCAAATGTTGTCCATGCATAATTATTTCAAGATATTTCAACTCCCATTATTATTATTATTATTATTATTATTATTATTATTATTATTATTATTATTATTATTATTATTATTGGGCTGAGTTTTAATCTAGCGATCCTTACACCCAATAGCAGACAAGAGAAAACTAACAAGAGAGCACACTGTAATATGGAAGTCACTAATTATCTTTTCTGTCTAGCCAGGAGGCTTGAATTGTATCCCGCTTCCTCCCTCAAGACGTTACACATCTAAACTGGATTAATATTAATTACTTCTGAAGTGGCAGGTCTTCCTTAACTTCCGCACATCTCATATAGATAATGAAAAGAGGGTGGCACAAGAGGGGAGCTTGTGTGAGTGTGCCAGCATGTGCATATGTGTGTGTGTGTGTGTGCAAAGGGGAAGCTAAGGGCTTGTGATTGAGAGCCCTTAAATGTTGGGGCTGACCCCAGTAAGGACATTTCCCTGGAACAAGCAAGTTTGGGTGCTGTTCAAGGAAAAAAACACATCCAGAGTTTAGCCAATAGTTTGCACAGCAGAAAAATCTCAGTAGCTCTTGTAGATCTGGCAGGGAAAGAAAGCCAATATCAGATTTCAAGCAATGAGAACATGTATACATTATAGGCATGCCCTGGTATCCGCTGGGGTTCTGTTCCGGACCCAGCGATGGTATCTGGTAATGAAGATCCGGAACACTGGGCGGGACTTATGTGTGATTGGCAGCCCATCCGTTCTGTTCCGCCGCCTGCCCGCCCGCTGTGCGGGCTGCCCTGGCCCCGGACGGGGGCGCCTGCACGCCGGGGGGAAGGGTGGGGGGGTGCGCCGGGTGCCTGGGCGAGCAGCGGTGGGGCGCGCCAACCGGGGGCAGCCCGCGCAGCGGGCAGGCAGACAGCGGAACGGAACGTACGGGCTGCCAATCACACGTAAGTCCCGCCCAGCATTCCGGATCTTCATTACCAGATACCATCGCTGGGTCCGGACCCTCCCGTGGATACCTGAAACCGCGGACACTGGGGACACCTTTTTAAAGATAGGGGAACATCCGTGGTTTTGCTGCAACAAGGTAAAAAAGGAGATTTGCTTAATGTTCCCCTATCTTTTTCATAGGTGTCCCAGCATCCATGGTATCATTTGCACCAGTGTGAAGCACACAGTCACATTGGCCCTGCAGCATCGGAGGACGCAGAAGGTAGGCTACTCTTGCGCCAGCCAAATTTGGTTGATGCAGGGGCTAATCTGGGTGGGGGGAAGGCGGGAGGGAGGGCAGAACTGGGCATGGGGAGGGCATTCCGAGGGGGTGGGCTGGCCCGGGGAGGGGGGTGGGACCTGGATACAGCTATTTAATTAGGCCACATCCAACTCCTGTCCCCAGCCTGCACAGCCCCAATTCGGGCCGTGCAGTGTGCTTGGACCTGTGCCTGCTATATAGTGGGTCAGATCCAAGTAGCCCATAGAGTGGCTGGCACCTACCTACGTGCCCTTGCCCTCTGGATGCTCCAGCCTGCTCCCAAGCTGTGCTGGATACAGCTTGGCCTGCCTGTTCCAGTGCAGTTTAGGATTTCGCCCTTAATAGTGCCCCCTCTGTCCCAAGTGAAAGGGATGGCAGCTCGGGGACGAGCCTTCTCTGTAGCGGCTCCACAAATATGGAATTCCCTACCAGAAGAACTAAGAACTACACACTTTCTCATGGCCTTTCGGAGAGGGCTCAAATCATTCCTGTTTCGTCTGGCCTTTGGATGACTGTGTGGCTGTCTGTCCTCTGAAATACTGTCATAGTTTGTTTACTCCCCTGGTCAATTGTTTTCCCACCCTCCAAACAGCCTGATATGGAGAATTGGGTCTAGCTTCATTCTTGTTCACTCTCGGTGTTCCCATTAATGTTTAATGTTGTTGTTGTTTTAATGTTGTTTTACTTATTGCTGTTACATTGTATTTGGTTGGTCTCTGTATGCCGCCTTGGGCATTTGCTTCGGCATGGGAAAGAGGGGTATATATTCTTCAAATAAATAAATAAACAGTCTTAAAACCTGTCTTATTATGAGATCACAACATGATCGATACTGACTGTGATCAGACTCCTAAAACTGCGGCTTCCCTCCATAATCTTGTTCCAGTTTTCTTCCTTAGTGTAATCCCTTCCTTTTATATTCAGATGAAAATTGCACTTGCATTCAGAAGCTTCTCGTTTTCCTCCGTCTACATTCCTCTGGCAACTCCACACTGCTGGATTATTTAGCACAAAACCTCTTCCATCAGAAGTTTGCAACAACTGATTAATGGTGAACCCATAACAGTTATTCTGTAACTGAAGGTGCTTAGAAGCCCTGAAAGAATTCAATTTTGTGTCTGATACATACATGACTCGACACACCAGAAATGCACCTTGTAATGCAGTTACATTATAATGATTTAAAATGCTTTCTGCTTAAAAAGAAGGAAAGGGAAAGAAAGTACAAGTGCTTTTCTTAAACATGCTTCACCAGAAGTCTGACTTCTAGTCTGGTCTGATTTCAAAGAAGTTTGGAGGCAACTAAAAGGAATTTTCCTCCTTATCTAGACTAAATGAGGACAAAAGGGAGGATTGTCCAGAGTACAAACGATGACCTATAAGATTAAAAAGAAGTCTCTCTGTTGGAATTTTATCATCACTTGTATGTGACAAAGCACCAAAAGACAGGTTTCTGGCAGGAGCAATATATTTTCTTCAGGGCAGTAAAATCATCAGCAAGGTGTCTGTATGTGTGTAGCACTGCTTGAATATGAAAGCAATTTTCTGAAGCTGGGCTGGCTTAATTCTATTGTTTTCGTCAAGAACGAATATTCTGGATCACAATTTTCAGTGACTGATAGTAATGAGCCCAGGCTTGGAAAATGGATGAGTAGGCTCCTTGAATGATTGCTGGACCTGGCTCCAATACCATTGACAGCAGTATTTGCATCTATCTAAAAAGAGATTAAATGTTAACAGGACTTCAGTACATTTGTCTGCCTGGCATCTTGTGACTGGTTTTCCTATTAAATTAAAACAGGGGAAAGGGCACAAAAGAAAGGGAATGAAAAAAAGTAGATGGGGGCAAAGCAGATAGATGTAGCCATCCGGACTTAAACAAAACTCCACTATCTGCTTAGTGTAGAGGAATGGTAAAAGTACAATTATTTAGATTATGTAGATCTAAAAAAATGGCTGTTACTACTCAAACTGCCCAAGTGTTAGTCATGTAAGTCTCTTGAAGCCCAAATAGCAGAGAGTCCGGTACTAAAACAGTAGTTCTCAAACTTTTTAGCATCAGGACTCATTTTTTGGAATGTCACTTGTGTCAGGACCCACCAGAAGTGATGTCAATAACCTGGAAGTGATGTCAGAGCTGAAAGTGACATCATCAAGCAGGAAGTGTCATCATTGATTGATTGATTGATTGATTGATTGTGACAAAATCAAATAACACTCCTGGAGTACAAACTGGCATTCTTGGACTGCAGCAATGGCGCAACCATGAAACAGCCCTGACAGAAAGCAAGATTAGGACAAAATGTTATGTAAAAACACTGAACTAAAAGCAAACTTTAAAAACCCTCATTTAAAAATTCAAACTGTTAACACTCATAAAAGGAATATAGAAAGAGTAAGGTCTGCCGCTTCCAAGATGGCTGCTCCTAGCTTTCTGTGACCCACCTGATATCAGGTCACGACCTACCAAGTGGGTCCCAAGTGGGTCACAGTTTGAGAAACACTGTGCTAGTGCTTTCCTTCAACTTCTCAGACTGCAGTGGATGCGCCTTTTATAATTCTGGAAAATTAAGAAATTTGATTCTGGAAATTAAGGCGGGGGGGGGAGAGAGAGAGAGAGAGAGAGAGAGAGAGAGAGAGAGAGAGAGAGAGCATGGCCGAACAGTGTTTTAAAGCAAGGGTTTATATCCAGACTGTAATCAGTGGATAAAATTCACTCTCAATAAAATTAGCATCACAGGGCACTATGAGTGCAAATTAATTAAGATAAATGAGAACCACTTGCCAGTGTCCTAGCTCACTGGAAGCACTGCACAAAAGCTGAACACGCAGGAATAAAACAAGAACACTAGGCCAGTTTACTTTCCATTTTCTTCTTTATTTAATTCGGAAGAGGCTGAAGTCCAGTGGAAGAGAGCCTACTATATATGCAGAAAGTCCCAGCTTCAATCCCTGATTCTTCCAGGTGAGGAAAAGATTCCTTCTGAAACCCTGGAGAACAGCTGTGTACCTAGATACAAATAGTCTAACTCAGTACAAGGCAGGTTCTACTCCAGCCCGTCCCCACAGAGGACTTTCCATTAGATCAGACTTGTCCAGCAGAAAGGTGTCATATCTTAGCAATGCAACAACAAATGATCTCTGAATCATGTTCATGACCATGTAAGTTTGGACTGCATAAGACCCTGGTAATCTGCAGGTGTTTTTTTTTCCCACTTCTTATTTTTTGCCTTTCAGATTTTCTCACCCCAAATTCCTCTATGCAGTTATACATTTGAGTCAGAGTCCAAAACACATTACTGGATCATCCACTCCAGTCTCATTAGAACGAGGAGTTTGAGGATGAAAGTCCAGAAAGATCAAACTATAAACAAGAAAAATGAAGTCCATTATTCACCAAGATATTGGCATTCTGTCTCTTCCTTCTACTACTCCAAGAATTGCACATGAAAATTACAGGACTGAAAATATACTGTATCAGAGATGCCAGGTGAGATCTATGAACAATTTGTCCCCCCTGTCATTGTAAAAAACAAAACAAAACTCTCACTAGAGATTCAGAGAAATGCTTAAAAAAAAAAAGACCATGATCTCAGTGAAACCAGGAGTTATTCAACCCACAACACTATAAGAACATAAGAAGAAGAGCCCTGCTGGATCAGGCCAAAGGCCCATCTAGTCCAGCTTCCTGTATCTCACAGCGGCCCCACCAGGTGCCCCAAGGAGGCATGAGACAACAAGATGCTTGGATCCTGTTGCCACTCCCTTGCACCCGGTACTTTGAAGTAGCCCACCACCAATGTAAGGAGGTTGCACAATCCATCATTGCCTATAGCCCACAATGGACCTTTCCTCCAGAAATCCGTCCAATCCCCTCTTAAAGGCATCCAGACCAGATGCCATCACCACCTCCTGTGGCAAAGAGTTCCACAGATTAACTACCCGCTGGGTAATTTATATTATAAATTTTAAAATTTAGACCATGAAGAAAATGTTCGGCCTATAATTTTCTGCAGACTGGTTTCATTCTTACCAGTTACTCCTACTGAGTTTCCTTTCCCACTATAACTCCTGTGATTCTTTCCTTTTCAACTTCTTGTAGAACTGGAAGGGTCTTTAGATGTCATAGAAAGAGAGGGACATATGGACTGACAAAATCCATCCAGAGTGTGTGCTGTTCATGTCTCCTTTCCTGCCTCATCCCCATTGAAGGAATCAGGTTTAGACACAAGCAGTGTGGTTCAGATCAGAGCAGACAGGAGCCTGAGGGGCCAGAGCAAAAGCCAGTTATGTTAAAGCAGTTCCATTGTAAAATGTCCTCTGGTTGCACACAGAGCATGTCACTGATGGGCATTTTGGGAGTGGTGCTGCAAATAGCGGCAATGTGGAAAACCTACCACTGGATCCAGGAAGGCAAGTCAGATCAGATGGCAGCAGCGGTGTGTGGGTAGAACGGGATGGGAAGGGGGAAGAACAGGGCAGAGACTGGGGGTGCCATCCTAACCTGGAGTTAGGCCGACACAGTTGGGCCAGCGAAGTTTGGCCGGCACAAGGGCCACTGTAAAGTGTGTATGGACCACTCTCGGAGTCAGGGAGGATGGCTGGTCTGTGTGCTGGTCTGTCTGACTCTGAGAGTGGTCCAAACATACTTTAATTAAGGTATCCCCGTGCTGGCCAAACTGTGCTGGCCTAACTGTGCCGGCCTAACTCCAGGTTAGGATTGCTCCCTGGTCTAGGAAGGGGGTAGATCGAGGCCAGAAGTCTTTAAGACGTCCTGTGGGGTGTTAAAAATTTGGGAGTATAGGGGTGTTAAAAACATTTGTGTCTTGGGTGCCAGATGCCATAGCTATGCCACTAGAACAAAGGGGAATTCAGTTGTCCTTTTTTGGGGGGGGGGGGATATCAGGCCAGCTTGGACCTGGGACACCAAAGGGATTTGGAATTTCAGAAACCAGCAGGTGTCTGTTTACTTCAGTAGATCAACCCTAATCAGCATCACCCAAAGGTTTACTCCCCAAATGACTTACGGCTGAACTGTACCTATAAAAGCTATCAACTCATCTGAAATATACTTGTTAATTCCCAGAAAAATGCCTTGGTTGAGGTTGTTAGCGGCAGCAGCAGTGGCTAGGGAGACAAGCGGAAAGGACGAGAAGCAGGACTGGCAGGGAAATCAATCAATCAATCAAAAAGTATTTATATACCGCTTTTCAACATAAAGTTCACAAAGCGGTTTACAGGCAAATAATAAAGTTAAATGGCTCCCTGTCCCAAAAGGGCTCACAATCTAAAATGGAGGCACGTTTTCTTTTTAAAAGCATATCTTGTCTCCGTTTTCAAAACTGACGTTGATCTGCAGCCCCTGAGAAGCCGCTTTTTATCCACGGTAACCTCAGGTGGCCAGGGCACCTTCTCCAGGCATTTCCTAATGGCAGCCTTGGCAAATTGCAGAGGGTGTGTTATTTCAGAGGCTGTCATGATTCCCGAGTTCCAAAGTTGTGCCTGCACCTTTCAATCGGCTTCTTAATACCCTTGTCAGGGCTCTTGCAGGGAAAGAGGCTTAGTGTCACTGTCCTCAATCAGTGTCCCTTCATTCCCTTTCATTAAGAACCATGTTTTCCTGACAAAGGATAACAAATGGACACCACTAGTCCCTAATGCGCTTTTTGACTACAGAGCCTGTTCCATTCGCCGGCAAAGCAATTGCAATTATTTGTCATTTTAATATGACTTGGCAAGGAGATCCAAAAACCAAAGGCCATTATTCATCAAAACGTGTACTTTCTCTCTCTCTCTCTCTTTGCATTCATATTAGAATATCATTATGATTACCCAGACATTGTATGGGCTACGTATAATGACATCATACAAAACAAAAGAACAAAAAAAGGTTAAATTATGTTCAGCTGGGCTCAAACTCCAAGGCAAAACCAATTTAAGGAACTCTGCCATTTCTCTTAGGAATGCCACCATTTATTATCATTAGTGCTGAGCTAACTTTTACTTTTCAACTAATGGAAGCAGTATTTTTTTCCACAATTAACTGGAAATAGTAAAGCTGTGTTGCACAGCCACTCTCATAATGTATATAATGCATATTGTAATGTGACAGTTTTTATTTCTGTGATCTAAAGCATTGAAATAATAATAATAATAATAATAATAATAATAATAATAATAATAATAA
>JAJKFI010000009.1:26144583-26155568 GCA_029204185.1 Lerista edwardsae
AATAATAATAATAATAATAATAATAATAATAATAATAATAATAATAATAATAATAGGATTTATATACCACATTTCTTAGGTCACCAGATTTTTCTAATGACTATAACTCAAGGCGGTTTACATAGGCAGACTTATTCAGAAACTCAGTTTTTACAAATTTTACAGAAATGCTCTATCTTTCAAGAACTACACTCATACAGATGGATCTTTCTGGATTTAGTCCTTCTTTCTGGCCACCCGCTTGTCTTCTTGCTGGCTGATAAGTGGCTTCCCTGCTCCCACCAGAGAAGCAGCTGATCCGGCACACTCCCCCTCACACAAGGCAGCCAAAGCTCAGCTGTTAATCAGTCGCAATTAACGAGGTCTGCCGCTCACAGAGACTTCCGGCTGTCCCGAACTGGCGACCTTCAGATCTTCAGCTCTTATCTTCAGGCAAATGGAGGCATTAACCCTCTTGACTAAATCTCCTGCCCGAGAAGAAATGTTTTCCAGAAGTCCATCTTTCTCCTTAGAGTGGGCACTTCCAAGTTGCACTGATGTTTTTGAAAAGTTGCACTGTAGTAGCAGTTTTGCACAGGACTGTTCCGTGCTGTTTACAGGGGGAGCAACATACCTGTGCTGTATTCAGGCACTGAATGGATTATGCACTGTCCCTTTAAATGCAACACTGCATGCACACTTCCCCAGTAAGAACAGCCTTGCAGGATCAGGCCAACGACACATCTAGTCCAGCTTCCTTTATCTCACAGAGTCCACTAAATGCCTCTGGGAGCACGCAAGCCAACAAGATACCCCTATCCTGTTGCTATGCATCTGGTATTCAATGAGTGTCCAAAACCCAGAAGTTGCATATACAAGCTTGCGGATCCCACCATGGACACCTGAAACCGCAGATACTGGGGACGCCTTTTTAAAGATAGGGGAACATCAGTGGTTTTGCTGCAACAAGGTAAAAAAAGAGATCTGTTTTAAGTTCTCCTAACTTTTTAACAGGCGTCCCAGCATCCATGGTATCAATGGATAACGGAAACAGTAGATAACCATTCAGTGGATACTGGGGCATGCCTGTAGTCATTATGGCTTCTAACCTGTATATATATTAAACCCTCTTTAAAAATATTTATTGAATTACCAATGATGGGACAACTCTCAGGGCGCAATCCTAACCTTGAGTTAGGCTGGCACAGTTAGGCCAGCAAAGTTTGTAAACATGCTAACTGTAAAACACGTTTGGACCACTCTCAGAGTCAGGGAGGGTGGCACATGTCGGTGTGCTGGCCTCTCTGAATCCGAGAGTGGTCCAAACATACTTTACGGTGGCCCTTGTGCTTGCCAAACTTTGCTGGCCTAACTGTGCCAGCCTAAGTTCAGGTTAGGATTGCGGTCTCAGAGTCAGAGGCCAGCACACAGACGTGAGCCTTCCTCCATGACTCCGAGAGTGGTCCAAACGCGCTTTAGGGTGGCCTTGTTGCCCGCCAAATCTTACTGGCCTAATTGTGCCAGCCTAACTCCAGGCTAGGATTGCGCCCTCTCTCTCTCTCTCTCTCTCTCTCTCTCTCTCTCTCTCTCTCACACACACACACACACACACACACACACACACACACACACACACACTAATAGCTGTCCAAAAAGGTCAGCATATGCCATATTTCGGCTTTTACAAGGAGCAGCCAAAGTGAATCAAACCATGTGATTCCTCTCTCTGGCGCATGTGTGTTGCCTCATGATGAGGCCTGTGGTCCTCTGGGAGTTCAAACTAAATCCAGGATATTTCCCATAGGACCTCTGTTTGTGTGGAAACGTCCAGCTCAAGAACAAAGCTATATAACAGTTTAACAGATCAGCATTCTCCCAAATCTCTTGAAGGGCAGCCTGGTCAAATTTTACTGTAAAGAGCTTGACATGATATGGCCTGGATGAGAGTTTGCTCTCATGCCACACGTTTTCCTCTGGTAATTTCCCTGTGGTTTCTCATGTTCTGACCCCCAAGAATATGAGGTAATTTTTGGAGATGAAACGATTTGAGTGGGGTGAGGTGAGGAGGGAATTCTGAAGCCATTTCTCCTAATGGATTCTTTCCCAATTCATTTTTTTAGGCTAGCAAATAGACTTTGCTAGCCTAACTGTGCCAGCCTAACTCCAAGGGCACAATCCTAACCTGGAGTTAGGCTGGCACAGTTAGGCCAGCAACGTTTGGCTGGCACAAGGGACACCGTCAAGCGACACATCGGTGTGCTGCCTTCTCTGACTCCAAGAGTGGGCCAAACATACTTTATGGTGTCCCTTGTGCTGGCCAAACTTTGCTGGCCTAACTGTGCTGGCCTAACTCCAGGTTAGGATTGTGCCCCAAATTAGCATGGTGCTCTAAGTTTATTGGAACTTCTAGGATTGTAGCCTAGGACTCTCAGCCGTACGACTTTTCACTTTTCAGGGGAAAGGAGATGGAGACCTGGCTTCAATCTTCCTCTGTAAATGTACCCAGTACCCAGTTATAGATTCAAAGAAAGCTTGGCAGCCACTCTGTAGCCTAATGGGGATGAACTTATGCTTTAAGACAGCTAATGAATCATGATAACAAAAACACAAATGAACCCAAGGTTAAACCACTGTTAGTCCTTGCCGCAGGAAGTTTCTTTCTCGGGCAGCCCAGTCCTAACCTGCGTTGGAGCAGGCAGGCTGGCTGCCTGTGCTGCATCCTGTGCAAGGTAAGCAGTCGTGGGAGCTTTTCCCTTTCTGATTCACTTTGCTATTGGAAAATGGCTGAAAATAACCCAACTGATGGTTGCTGTCTCAGACAGCAGCAGGCTCTGATGTCACAAGGAGGGCACTTCTGGCCATGACATCACTTCTGGTGGGTCCTGGACAGATTGTCATTCTGGAAATTGGGTCCTGGTGCTCATAGTTTGAGAATCAATGGTCTAAGGCCTCCAGGAGGTCTTCTGACACTCAGGAAGTACACCCTCGGCCTCCCTCCCCAGGCCTCAAAAAGCTTCCTAGAGACCTTAGAAAGGCACTTTCTAAAATGCATCTGGCACCCAGTGGTATTAAAACGGGGAGGGTGTTGAAAAATGTTGTGCCCCTGGGTGCCAGGTGTCTTAGCTACACCACTGCTTCCAGATGTCACTAAAATATATTGCGTAACACAGCTGAAAAGTTCTGCAAGCGCCAGGCTTTAAGCAGCTTCCGCCGTCTCCCTTCCAACAGTCAGATTCAGCGTTGCTCTGAAAAGCGTCGCGCACTCCAAGACGAGAACGGGTTCCTTCAAAAAGCAATTGCCATTCCTCTCTAAAATGAATCATGAAAGCAACGGAGGGCCTCCTTTCCATCCTCATGAGGATACTTTGTTCGTCCTTGGAAAAAATATATCGAATGCACCTTTCAGAATGATTTATTACGTGTTATTGTTACAGTGTTCAATATTGTTCAATACTGAACTACTGTACTGATTACCACTCCCCTCTCGGCTTCGGTCCTATCATGTGTTTTTATTTACCTCCCGAGGCAAAAACATTTTAATTGGTTTAGTGAAGCCTGAACTCTCTTTTGTCAATGACAGGTTTCATCAGGACGGAACTAAAGCAGGGACTGTCCACACAGAGTTGGGCTCCCCTTTTCCCAAACGGTAGGACACTCCTGATCAGTGTCAGTTTCCTCTGGAGATTAAACTGTAGACCAGTGGTTCTCAAACCTTTTAGCACCAAGACCCACACGTTAGAATCGGTCCAGAACCCACCGGAAGTGATGTCACGGCCAGAAGTGCTGTCTGTTATTGTGACACCAGAGCCTGCTGGTTTCCTGAGAAAGCAGCCATAGGTTGGGTTATTTCTCAGCCTTTTCCAATAGCAAAGTGAATCAGAAAGGGAAAAGCTCTCACGACTGCTTACCTTGCACATGATGCAGCACAGGCAGCCAGCCTGCCTGCTCCAACGCAGGTTAGGACTGGGCTGCCCGAGAAAGAAACTTCCTGCGGCAAGGACTAACAGTGGTTTAACCTTGGGTTCATTTGTGTTTTTGTTATCATGATTCATTAACTGTCTTAAAGCATAAGATAAAAGTTCATCCCCATTAGGCTACAGAGTGGCTGCCAAGCTTTCTTTGAATCTATAACTGGGTACTGGGTACATTTACAGAGGAAGATTGAAGCCAGGTCTCCATCTCCTTTCCCCTGAAAAGTGAAAAGTCATACGGCTGAGAGTCCTAGGCTACAATCCTACAATTTACAACCTTGACACTAGCAAAACAATCACACAGCCCTTCCCTTTTCCAGGATCCCATCTTCGCATTTTTTCAATACGGCTGCTCTAGGCAACCCACCTGAAATTGGCTCGCAAGCAGTGGTGGAATCTAAAACGGGAGGATCCGGAACACTGGGCGGGACTAGCCTGTGAGTGGAACGCTACTCCGGCCTAGCTCCGCCCACACGCCGCCATTCACCCGGCTCCATGGTGGCCGCGGTGCTGCAAAGCGCTTGTGGCCTCAGAGGGGGTGCCTGCTCGCCGGGGAGGAACGGGTGGGGGGGGGCGCCGGGTGCCATGGGCGAGCGGCGATGGGGCGCATCCACGGAGGGCAGCCCGCGCAGCAGGTGGGAAGGCGGCGGACCCGAACAGATGGGCTGCCACTCAAGGTTAGTCCCGCCCAGCATTCCAGATCCTCCCGTTTTAGATACCACCACTGCTCGCAAGCCACTGATGAGTCCCGACCCACAGTTTGGGAACCACTGCTTTAGGCATGTATGCAGGGCTGGCCCAATCAGTGCCCTAAATATCTCTTCATTTTGCCTCTTCCACTGGTAGACTGTGCCCGGGAACCTCCACTGCAACATCTTGCTTGCCTAGTTCTTCTGCAGCTTCTCTTATACCACATTTAACATGAAGAGGAAGACACAGAGTGCAATCCTAACCTGGAGTTAGGCCGGCACAGTTAGACCAGCAAAGTTTGGCTGGTACAAGAGACACCATAAAGTACATTTGGACCACGCTCGGAGTCAGAAAGGGCAGCACACAGACATAAACCATCCTCCCTGATTCCGAGAGTGGTCCAAACACACTTTATGGTGGCCCTTGTGCCAGCCAAACCTTGCTGACCTAACTGTGCCGGCCTAACTCCAGGTTAGGATTGTGCTCATAATCTGTCTCCAGGACAGTGATGGCAAACAGTTGTGTGTTGTTTTTTTTAAGAGCACTTTTTGTATTTACACCCGAGCAGACTAGCCAGCAATAGGCTCTCGCGGACGCTGTTTATTTAATTTTCTTTTTTCGATGTACTTCCTTATATTATTTGTTGTATTATTGTTGCACATTGTAAGAAGTGGCAGAAATAAATGCTGGAATGAAGCTGCATCAAGATTGATTTAATTCAAGAAACATGCTCTGTACAAAGCTAAGTTTCAAAGGGGGGGGTGTATTTTTGAACGCGTCAGATTTCCTCTGACATTGAATAAAGAAAACCGATTGTTGCAAACTCACGATTTGCATTTGAGGCAAACCCTGCAAATCGCCACAAAAATAATGGCATTGTTTTGATTTTATGTACATGTAGGAGAGAGTAACAGAATTATACACATTTTGGGTACCACTTTGGGCTTTCTATGTTTTTGGTATCTGCTGAATTATGTGAAGTTGCTGAATTATTTCACTTTCCCCCCACGTTCCCCCATCCCTTGTGTTTATTGGCAACAGTAAATTCTTATCCTTTATCCTTTCTGAGTTTATGGGGCAAAAATTGCACATAATGCCCTCTGTAATGGATATACATTTGGAAATTGATGAAGTGTGTTGGTCGTGATTTATATGCCTTTGCCTTGCGCATTGTTTATTTTTGTAGCCCCTGAGTGAGGCTATAATATTTTATAACTACCATTTATTTCTGAATAAAATTAAACATAGAAATAGGAGGAAATAGCAGGAGGAAAAAGTTACCCCAACACTAGCACCAGAAAGTTAAAATGTTTCTGCCACGTCTAGGGAAGATTATAATCCTGTCATTAAAAAACACCCATCTGCAGCTCGGAGGATTCCTGATTGACGCTAATGAATAGCGTCAATTAACTGGATTTCTTTTCCGTCTGGGCTAATCTGAAGTTGCTGGGTAAGTAGGAATGCCGATGGTAGTGACTTACTGCCCAATCCTATGCTGGCCACCACTCTGCAGTACAGTGGTGCTGAACCCATTGCCCGCTGCAACCCAGGGGGCCAAGGAGGCAGCTAGAAGTAGTCTTAGGGTAACATTGGTTCCTTTTCCCCGTGTCAGGCCCCAGGAGGTCCTATGAGCAGCGGCGTCATGCAGCCGGAACGCTGGGCGGGAGGAACGGGTGAGCGGCAGCCCGCCCGTTGCGCGGGGGTGGGGAAGACGGCGAAATGGAGCGGTACGCAACAGGCGGGCTGCCGCTCACCCGTTCCTCCCGCCCAGCGTTCCGGCTGCATGACGCCGCTGCCTATGAGTCTATTCGGATCTGTGCCAGCTAGCACAGAATAGAAGACTCCGAGACCTGGAAGGGGGATAGGATTCGGTGGCAGCCTCTGCTTCCGTTCCTGCCCCCTCCCGGGCTTGAACTGCAGCAAGGCCATCCTCCCTCCACCTAGTTTCTCCCCTTCCTCCCCTTGCCCCGAAACAGCTTCCCGCCACTTAGCAGGATATTCACTGCTGGTGCTTCTGGTTGTCGTACCATTGGAGTGGAGGCCTAGCGCTGATTTTGCAATGGCCATTGCTAGGACAGAGCATGGGGAAGCGGTTTTGCCCTGCAATCTGATAGGGACCTGAGTAAATAGACTGCTTCCAACAACCCATTGGGTAGCTTTGGCTAATGGGCTGCATATGTCCAAAACCATCTGGATAGAATGGATAGAGAACAGTTCTTTTCCCTGTCGTATGAGTCAATACCAGAATCAGGAAACACCCACTGGAATTGGGTATCAGAAGAGTTAGAACAGACAAAAGAAAATATTTTTTTACCCAGCATATAACTAATCTCAGGAACTCCTTGCCACAGGAAGTGGTTATGGCGCCTGGCCTAGATGCCTTTAAAGGGGATTGGACAGATTTATGGAGTCCATCACAGATTACAAGCCCTGATTACAACCTCTAGGTTTCAAAGATAGCCTACCTCATTATGCAGGGTGCAATGGCGACTCAGGTATCTTGTTATCTTGTGTGTTCCCAGAAGCATCTTGGGGGTCATTGTGAGATATTATAGGGGTGTGTGTTTTGGTGATATTTTTTCCAAAATTTCTGGATTAACACAGCAAATTGTGGTGTTACGTGTTTTTGTTCTACATTCTCAACCCAAATTCTCATTTTTATTAATTTTACATGCTTTAAAAGTGTACTAAGTGGATGATACAGGTGATATAGTGTCAGCAGATGCAGCCACAGTATTATTTCTAATGGGAAAAGTAGTCTATTGTAATTTCTGGAAAATATTTTACAGTGCAATCCTATACTGCACTGGAACAGGCAGCCTCCCCTATGGGCTCCTCGGATCTGCGTTTGCTAAATAGTATGATTAGTTATGAAATGGTATGATAGTGATGATTAGTATGCAGATCCTGATTGGCAGGGACCAACATAGGACTGAGGGCGCAATCCGAACATGGAGTTAGGCCAGCACAGTTTAGCTGGCACAAGGGCCACCATAAAGTATGTTTGGACTACTCTCGGAGTCAGGGAGGATGGCTCACATCTGTGTGCTGGCCTCTCTGACTTCCAAGAGGGGTCTAAACCAGTGGTGTCATTCAAATGATTTAGGAACAGGAACTCACTTTTGATTGGCACTTGTCGGGAACCCGGAACCAGCCACGGAGCCTGTTAGGATCCGGAACGCCTGTTCTGGTCCGTTCCCCCTGAATGACATCACTGCCTTTGTCCCCCTAGGAATCCGGAGTCGCTCCCTTTAACCCTCTGAGTGCTGGCCAACCAAGAAGAAAAGCTCTTTGCAGAGGAATTGGGAGGGGGGAGGAGGGAGAGTGAAGTGGGCGGAGTCAGCCCTAATTTTAACTAGTGGAACTGAGTTCCCCCGCGTTCCCCCTGCATGACATCACTGGTCTACTTTACGGTGTCCCTTGTGCTGGCCAAACACTGCTGGCTTAGCTTAAGCTGGCCTAACTCAGTTTAGGATTGCGCCCTGACAGTGGTCCAAACATACTTTATGGTGTCCCTTGTGCCAGCCAAACTTTGCTGGCCCAACTGCCGGCCGAACTCCAGGTTAGGATTGCGCCCTCAATCACACAACCAAGCAACAGTGTAGAGAGTAGGAGCCACTCCATGAGCTCCCGTTTGCCTCACAGCACTGCAGAGAAACAAAGGAAAATCTGCAGCATTAAGGTAAACACCAGTCACCATTCACGAAACGGCGCACCCAAGTTTGGCCATAAGGAGCACCTTGTACACAGGTAGTCACTTGGGTATGTGACTCAGCCCTTGGATCAAACCATTAAGATGGAATTTGGTGCTGGAAAAGGCAAGCTTGTTTGTTTCTCAGCTGCTAGATGGTATTTACAAGGAAACAGCACTGAAATTAACTTAAAAGTACATCCCAGCAATGGAAAAACGTCTCCCTTGCCTCTCATTCTGAGCTTGAAATTCAACCCCATGCTCTCTATTTTATACTAAGAGTTGGACAACCCTATGCTAGTGTGCACCTTAGGTCAAAATAACAATATAAGCTGTGATACACTTCACTGCCATTCAGCCTCATCCTATTCAATAGAATGCATTCCGGCTCCAGCTATTTCTCAACACCCAGAGGAGTATCTGAATGTCAGGCTCTCTCTCATCAGGTCTCCAAAGAATGGCCAAGACATCTCAGGACAAGTGTTGCCATAATCTCTCTGTATCTATTCACTCTCTTCCTTTTGTGTCGTCATAATAACAGACTCGCAGAGCTTGTCCGCCAGTTAGGGGCAGACAGACCCTTTCGAGGCATTTTGCGCTTGCTGACAATTTTCTCGGGAACAAAAAATTAGGATGAAATGTCTCCTGACTATCCTCAAACCAATCTCTTTTGGAAATGGAATTGGAGTGATTATATCTTTTATTGGATCAACCAGTACTTTGAAGATCAGGCAGCATTTGAGTCACGGAAAAGTTTCATAAGATAAAATGAGCAGCACAGAGCTTTTAGGTGTCTACCCCTGGCAGCTTCTGTACACGAAATCCTGGCATGGCTCACTCATTTCTTTGTTGGCAGTTCATAGTTTACAAGTTTAAGTAACCTGAAAACTCAAGTGAAAGAAAGCAATGAAAAATAGTGCTTGGAGAACTCAAAAATGTGCACAACTTCCAGCCATAGCTTGGATCAGTGATTCCAAACTGGTATGAAACCTTCTAATACAATGATTCCCAACTGTGAGTCAGGACCCACTGGTGGGTTGCAACCAGCGGTGTTATTCTGCCGGAACGCTGGGCGGGACATCCGGGTGATCGACAGCCCGCCCGTCGCGTTCCGCCGTTTGCATAACATATGCAAGCGGCGTAATTGGTTACGCAAACGGCGGAACACTGCGGAACGCGACGGGCGGGCTGTCGATCACCCAGATGTCCCGCCCAGCGTTCCGGCAGAATAACACCGCTGGTTGCAACCCAATTGTTGGTGGGTCCCAGCGCATGCATGACATACATGCATGACAGCTTTACAGATATGGCATGTGGATGCCACATGGATGATGTAGCAATGTCATGGCAATGACGTGCTGCTGCTAGGACGATGCTCGGTGGATAACAGGTTGTGTCAGTGTTTCCATGGACACCGGGGGTATTACTGGGAAAGGCCAGCAGGGGCTGGGCATTTAGTCCTTGTTGAGCTGGCATCCATGTGCCATCAGTGTGGGGTTGCCAGGACAGGCTTAGAATATGATGAATGCTGTGCCAGTGTCCAAACCGGATCGGGCCATGAGCAATCTACAGGTCAAAGCCTGTCTGGAAAGCAAGATCTGCACATGCCTATGGAAGGCCATCAGAGAGGGGACAAGACAGACTGAACTGTGATATTCCAATGTCAGCTAGGGAAAAGATTTGGGTTTTGAGAAAAGCAGTATAAAAACCCTTTAAATAAACAAACAAAAGCCCTCTTCTCCATCCCAACCAATGCAACCCATACATTGGTATGATATGGAGGCCATCCTACAAAATATTAATAAACTAGGCAAGGGCAACCATCAAACAGCACATCTTAGACACTGAAAGACAGAACGACATTACCAATGCTTCTGAATTCTATGTCAGGGAGGATCTTAGATATATTGTCGATGCCCTGCCCTACCCTACCTCACCCAGCTGGAGAACCACAAGCACAGAAGAGCATTTACCTTGGCCCATCTCCAAGGACTCCTCTCAGCAGTGTCTGAGGGATGATACAAAAAGATCCCTTTTATGCATCGCATTTGCCCTTGCAGATTGGACAAAATCGAAACCACCGAGCATGTGCTGCTGTACTGCTCCTATTATAGAGACATTCATGCCACTCCCATCTCTCCACTGCTGAACCAATTTCCGGGTTCAACAATACGTGTCAACAATATATGCATCTGCTGCTATCTGACACAAAACCCAACAGTCACATATAGTGTCGCGAAATATTTTGCAGCAGCAGTAAGTACCAGGAAACTGATATTGAAAGAACATGAACCCATTTATTTGGAACAATATCGTTGGTATAAGAGGATTAAATATGGACTGGTACACAGCATGTATCAGTAGTCATAATTAAATAGGTACTGTTGAAAATAGGAAATTTGCCAATGGAGATGTGTGTTGGAGTTGGGCTTGATCTGTGGGTGGTGGGCACTGTTTTGATCTGCATTGCCCAATATTTTATTTATTTTATTTCCACATATTGTTGTTTTGCACTGATTTTATTTATGGGCTGGCCTGTGCCCGCAATAAATTCTTTCTTTCTTTCTTTCTTTCTTTCTTTCTTTCTTTCTTTCTTTCTTTCTTTCTTTCTTTCTTTCTTTCTTTCTTTCTTTCTTTCTTTCTTTCTTTCTTTC
>JAJKFI010000009.1:26159287-26227942 GCA_029204185.1 Lerista edwardsae
TGATTGATTGATTGATTGATTGATTGATTGATTGATTGATTGATTGATTGATTGATGACCAGCACACGAGGCAGCTGGAACTCAGCTTTTAATCAGCCGCAGTTTTGCAAGGTCTGCCGCTCACAGAGACTTCCGGCAGTCTCAAGCTCACGACCTTTGGATCTTCAGCTGTTATCTTCGGGCAAATGGAGGCATTAACCCTCTCGGCTAAATCTCCTGCCCCTTGGCTAAATCTTCTTCCCTAATCAGCTCCAGAGCGACTCTGTTCTGCCATGTCAGGTCCTGCAGTTTCTCCCAGCCTGGCATTCTGTCTCCCATCCAAAAACAGACCACAGATTCTCCAGCCAAGCCTCAGGCAATACCAACAATTCAACCATCAGTCCACACTTCCTGCCCAAGTAACCAAGAGATTGGCAAGTGCCAATTAATAGCCAACAATTAGGACATTTGAAGCATGGTCAAATTAGGACATTTGAAGCATGGTTCTTTCTCCCAGCTCAGGTGTGTACAGGAGGACCTGTTTAGAGATCATCTGGACACAACAGAGCCTATAGCCATGGTCAGACAGGCCATCAACAAAAATCACATGCAGCTCAGTGAGTAAATTCCACAGACTATCTCAAATATCAGTCAGATCCATGAATCTTACCACTAGCCTACCACTAGCATGGGAGGTAAAAAAAAAAAAAAAAACAAGCCATGAATCTTTCCTCTGCCCACCCATTTTGCCTTTCCTTTGGTCTCATGTTTTTTTTAAGGACACAAATCCTGCTTCTTTTAGTCTTGTATTCTGTGCTGGGGGGGGCTGCTATTCAATGTAGCAAATTGCTGCTCTTCTGTTGATGATGCTACACACTGACCTGGCTGGTCTTAAAATGTTTCCACACACACACAAAAAAACCCTGCTATTTTCCCTGCTAGTGTTTTGGCTGATTGTTCGATTTGGCATGCATTTCCTGGACCGGTCTCTTGCTCCCAGATTAATTACTTTGTATTTGTCAATACGGACATCCACTTAAGAACATAATAAGAGCCCCGCTGGATCAGGCCAAAGGCCCATCTAGTCCAGCTTCCTGTATCTCACAGCGGCCCACCAGGTGCCCCAGGGAGGCAGGAGACAACAAGATGCTTGCATCCTGTGGCCACTCCCTTGCACCCGGTACTCTGAAGTAGCCTACTACTGATGTGAGGAGGTTGCACAATCCATCATGGCCTATAGCCCACGATGGACTTTTCTTCCAGAAATCTCTCCAATCCCCTCTTAAAGGCATCTAGACCAGATCCCATCACCACTTCCTGTGGCAAAGGGTTCCACATCTGGTGTTTTGAGAGAGGGAAAAGAACATCCCTCTATCGACTCTATCCCTTCCGTGCACAATTTTGTATGTCTCAATCATGTCCCCCCTCAGGCGCCTTCTACACAAGAAATCTACACAAGAAAAATCCTTATGAAGCTTTAAAAAAAATACCTGGAAAATTGATAGGATTGTATCCTTAGTTATTTTATTGGTTGTTGGTTCTAACCATCATGTAGGTATGGGGTGGGGTGGGGATGACATGGTATGTATTGCAGGCAGAGCAATGTGCTATGTAACCAGTCCCTCCCCCTCACATCAGGGCTATTCTGGGCAGCAATGGCAATGCGCTGCGCATGGCGCATTAAGGCACCTACAATACTTGCCATGCCACCCCCCTCCCCGTGCTAAGCTATTGCTGCAATTGACAACCAATAAAAAAGGGTACAATCCTAACCCACTTTCCAGCACTGACATATCCATGCCAATGGGGCATGTGCTGCATCTTGCGAAGGACCAGTAGTCACGGAGGCCTCCTCAAGGTAAGGGAATGTTTGTTCCCTTACCTTGGAGCTGCATTGTCCTACACATCTCTAGAAAGCAAAGCAATAGAAGTTAAATCAACACTAACCACAAGCTGAATTTATTACAAACATGATCACATCCATGGCAACAATCATGACATCACTTCTAGCTATGACCTCACTTCCTGCCACGACATCACTTCCGGCTTATGATGTCACTTCCGGTGGGCGGACCCCAACAAGTGCCAATCAAAAGTGAGTACCTGTTCCTAAATCATTTGGATGACACCACTGCCTTATCCTGGGGGCTGGAAAGTGTTAGGGCACAATCCTAGCCAACATGTGAATATATGACTTTAGCATTATTATTTACTTGTGTTCAAGGACCTCGGATTGGGGGCTTAGCAGCCCAGCCTTCTGAATTGATCAGGCCGATAGTGGATGGCACAAAGCTTAGTGTACTTTACTGCTAAGCTGTAGAATTAGCATCTTTACAGATGTAAAACAGAAGGAAAACCTGATGGGGATAAAGGACAACAGGGCATTAATGTTAAACAGAGCATTAACGTTAAACTAATCTAAGTCGATCCCCACTCCTCCGTCACATGCTTTTAATGTAGTGAACCTCCAATGAGCTAACACCGACTTTAAATGTCGCCGCTGTAAAACACAATGCAAACAGAGACAGTAGAGCATTTAATACACCGGCTGCATAAAATATTGATAGAATCAATATATGATGGCAGGTAATGGACCCAAACCAAAAACTAAAGGAAATGGGGAAGAGGTTCACTAAAAAAGTCTTGTGCACAAAAACTACAAGTTACAGTGACAGTGGAAGAGCAGTAGTGCCACCTGGTGTTAAATAAGCAGTACTGTTTGGAAAATAAAACATTGCTCCTAGTTCAACGTGGCTGCTGGAGTTTTTGATTTACTGAATTTGCTGCCGGTTTGTTTAGCCCGTGACCTTTTCATTTGTGGCACCCCAAGGGCAAGGCATTACCCTATGTGATGCCAGCGCAGGCTGCCAGCACTGCTTCCCAGAACCAACTTCTCCTGGAACCACTGAAATATGGTGCCCCCAGTTTCATTTCAGCACGGCGGTATCTAGCACGGAACATAAGAACATAGAGCCTGGCTGGATCAGGCCAAGGCCCAGTGGTGGTATTCAAATAAATTAACAACCGGTTCTATGACGTCATAGCCAGAGCAAAAAAAACCCCAAAGCCAGCTGAGGTAAGCAAGTGGGCAGGGCCCGGCCGTTTAACAACCGGTTCTATAGAACCTGGGAGAACCCCCTGAATAACACCACTGCCAAGGCCCATCTAGTCCAGCTTCCTGCATCCCACAGTGGCCCACCAGGTGCCCCAGGGAGGCATGTAACAACAAGATGCTTACATCCTGTTGCCACTCCCTTGCACCCGGTACCAGTAGCCCACCACCTTTGTAAGGAGGTTGCACAATCCATCATTGCCTATAGCCCATGATGGACCTTTCCTCCAGAAATCTGTCCAATCCCCTCTTAAAGGCATCAAGACCAGATGCCATCACCACCTCCTGTGGCAAGGAGTTCCACAGATTAACTACCCGGTGGGTAAAGAAATACTTCCTTTTATCTGTTTTAACTCTCCCAACCCTCAGCTTTAGTGGATGCCCCCTGGTTCTGGTGTTTTGAGAGAGGGAAAAGAACATCCCTCTATCGACTCTATCCCTTCCGTGCATTATTTTGTATGTCTCAATCATGTCCCCTCTCAGGCGCCTTTTTTCTAGGCGGAAGCATTGAACCATGGCAATAGTCAAGGTAAGACTGTTTCAGCACACTGTTCTGGCTCCTTTTGTCCTCACAACAACCCTGTGAGGTCGGTGAGGCTAAGAGAGAGTGAGTGGCCCAAGGTCACACAGGAAGTTTCATGAATGGACCGGTCTTTTTGAACCTGGGTCTTCCAGGCTTAAACTCCCGGACCACTACACCCCGTTGGCGCACGGTTCCAGTCTATATACATCTTTTGGAAGGTGTCGTTGTGTACAGTGGCAACTCCAGCTTTTGGGGACTTCTAGCGCAAAAGCCTGGCGCCACACAATGGTGTGCTCTTCCATGTGTGACATGAGCCCTCCTCTGGAGCTATAAGAGCAGCAGCAGCAGCAGCAGCAGTCTAGGACTCTCACGTGCACTCTGCTCAGTTCCCAGTCACTGTCCTGGCTGAAATGCCATCTGTTGTACTTCCCAATGGCACAGCAGTGCTGTGGGTAAGAGAGCAGACAAGAAGAAGCTCCCTTCACTCCCACCATTATAGTGGTGCATTATAGTGGAGGGCAATATGCTAAGTGTTGCAGGAGCCCGGGCTCCTCGGTAACGTGGCCCCTTCCCCTCGCCTCCAGAGCCAGTCACGGCTCAGAGAGCCAGCTTTGCTCTCTAAGCAGCTAACGGCTCTAAAGGCAAGGAGGAGGGGCCACGTTAGGCGCTCAGGCTCCTGCAACACTTAGCGTTTTGCACTCCCTGTAGGAACACCACTGCACCATTATTGTTACGGGAATGGCACACCAGTGGACTTTACTGCTGCTGCCGCTGCCTGCTCCCTACTGCCTATTCAGAAGCCTCCCAAGAGGGGGTCCCCACTTGGTCTTGGCTGGCCTATCAGGCATCGGCGGGGAGCAGTAGTAGCGCTGGGCTCTTCCTGCCACACGAAACCATGCCCCAAGTATGGGAATGGGTCCCGGCAAAGGGCCAGGTTCTCAGCCCGCCTTTGACATTATAAGGAGGCCTTTCCGTTCCTTTCCCCTACAAAAGAGTGAGCCAACAATCATTGGAAGGGCTTAATGGCATCTCATGTTATATAGTCAGCTATGTGTGTTGCCCAAGCTCTACCATATAATTTAGCATTATCCCTATGCACGCTCACACTCACTCTTGCTCTCTCTCTCTCTCTCTCTCTCTCTCTCTCTCTCTCTCTCTCTCTGTGTGTGTGTGTGTGTGTGTGTGAGTGAGTGAGTGAGTGAGTGAGACTTTGCATAATGATCTCCCCATATGTGATAAGGGTTGAGATTCATCACAACAACCCTCACAGACAGTAAAAAGAACCGTTGCCTTTTCAGTCATTACACATCAAATATAAGCTGCTCAAAACAATAAAGGGAACACTTACACAACACATCCGAGATCTGAGTGAACGAAATATTCCTATTCAATACTTTGTTCCTGACATAGTTGAATGTGCTGACAACACACAACAATCATCAAAGGAAATCACGTTTATTAACCCATGGAGGTCTGGGCTTGGTGTCATACTCAAAACTGAAGTGGAAAAACACACTACAGTCTGATCCAACTTTGATGTAATGTCCATAAAGCAAGTCAAAACGAGGCTCAGTAGTGTGTGTGGCCTCCACGTGCCTGTATGACCTCCCTACAATGCCTGGGCATGCTCCTGATGAGGTGGCGGATAGTCTCATAAGAACATAAGAACATAAGAAGAGCTCTGCTGGATCAGGCCAAAGGCCCATCTAGTCCAGCTTCCTGTATCTCACAGCGGCCCACCAGGTGCCCCAGGGAGGCATGTAACAACAAGATGCTTACATCCTGTTGCCACTCCCTTGCACCCGGTACCAGTAGCCCACCACCTTTGTAAGGAGGTTGCACAATCCATCATTGCCTATAGCCCATGATGGACCTTTCCTCCAGAAATCTGTCCAATCCCCTCTTAAAGGCATCAAGACCAGATGCCATCACCACCTCCTGTGGCAAGGAGTTCCACAGATTAACTACCCGGTGGGTAAAGAAATACTTCCTTTTATCTGTTTTAACTCTCCCAACCCTCAGCTTTAGTGGATGCCCCCTGGTTCTGGTGTTTTGAGAGAGGGAAAAGAACATCCCTCTATCGACTTTATCCCTTCCATGCATAATTTTGTATGTCTCAGTCATGTCCCCCCTCAGGCGCCTTTTTTCTAGACTGAAGAGCCCCAAACGCTGCAGTCTTTCTTCATAAGGGAGGTGCCCCAGCCCCGTAATCATTTTTGTCGCTCTCTTCTGCACCTTTTCCAACTCCACTATGTCCTTTTTGAGATGCGGCGACCAGAACTGGACACAATATTCCAGGTGTGGCCTTACCATCAATTTGTACAATGGCATGATAATATTGGCTGTTTTATTCTCAACCCCTTTTTTAATGACCCCAAGTATGGAATTGGCCTTCTTAATTGCTGATGCACACTGGGTCGATACCTTCATTGAATTGTCCACCAGCACCCCAAGATCTCTCTCCTGAGCTGTCACAGACAGCTCAGAACCCATTAGCCTATAGGTAAAGTTTTGGTTTTTTGCCCCAACGTGCATCACTTTACATTTGTCTATGTTGAAACGCATCTGCCATTTGGCTGCCCATTCCCCCAACTGGGAGAGATCCTTCTGGAGCTCTTCACAGTCGTCTCTGGTTTTTACCACCCGGAAAAGTTTTGTGTCATCCGCATACTTGGCCACCTCACTGCTTATCCCTGTCTCCAGGTCATTTATGAATAAGTTGAAAAGCACGGGCCCCAAGACAGATCCCTGGGGCACTCCGCTTTTCACCTCTCTCCATTCTGAAAATTGCCCATTGACCCCCACTCTCTGTTTCCTGGCCCTCAACCAATTCTGGATCCATAAGAGGACCTGCCCTCTTATTCCCTGACTGTGAAGTTTCTTCAGCAGTCTTTGGTGGGGGACCGTGTCAAATGCCTTCTGAAAATCCAGGTATATGATATCCACAGGTTCACCCACATCCACGTGCCTATTGACCTTTTCAAAGAATTCCAAAAGATTTGTGAGGCAAGACTTACCCTTACAGAAGCCATGCTGACTTTCTTTTAGCAGTACTTGTTCCTCTACATGTTTTAGGATTTTATCTTTGATGAGGCTTTCCACCATCTTACCCGGAACAGACGTTAGGCTGACAGGCCTGTAGTTTCCAGGGTCCCCCCTTCTCCCTTTTTTAAAGATTGGCGTGACATTGGCTATCCTCCAATCCTCTCCTGAGGGATCGCCTCCCAGACCTGGACTAAAGCATCCGCCAACTCCTGGACAGTCTGTGGTGCAATGTGGCGCTGGTGGATGGAGCGAGACATGATGTCCCAGATGTGCTCAATTGGATTCAGGTCTGGGGAACGGGCGGGCCAGTCCATAGCATCAATGCCTTCATCTTGCAGGAACTGCTGACACACTCCAGCCACATGAGATCTAGCATTGTCTTGCATTAGGAGGAACCCAGAGCCAACCGCGCCAGCATACGGTCTCACAAGGGGTCTGAGGATCTCATCTCGGTACCTAATGGCAGTCAGGCTACCTCTGGCGAGCACATGGAGGGCTGTGCGGCCCCTCAAAGAAATGCCACCCCACCCCATTACTGACCCCCTGCCAAACCGGTCATGCTGTAGGATGTTGCAGGCAGCAGAACGTTCTCCCTGGCGTCTCCAGACTCTGTCACGTCTGTCACATGTGCTCGGTGTGAACCTGCTTTCATCTGTGAAGAGCACAGGGCGCCAGTGGCGAGGTTGCCAATCTTGGTGTTCTCTGGCAAAAGCCAAACGTCCTGCACGGTGTCGGGCTGTGAGCACAACCCCCACCTGTGGACGTCGGGCCCTCATACCACCCTCATGGAGTCTGTTTCTGACCGTTTGAGCAGACACATGCACATTTGCGGCCTGCTGGAGGTCATTTTGCAGGGCTCTGGCAGTGTTCCTCCTGTTCCTCCTGGCACGAAGGCGGAGGTAGCGGTCCTGAGGCTGGGTTGTTGCCCTCCTACGGCCTCCTCCACGTCTCCTGGTGTACTGGCCTGTCTCCTGGTAGTGCCTCCATGCTCTGGACACCACACTGACAGACACAGCAAACCTTCTTGCCACAGCTCGCATTGATGTGCCATCCTGGATGAGCTGCACTACCTGAGCCACTTGTGTGGGTTGCAGACTCCGCCTCATGCTGCCACTAGAGTGACAGCACCGCCAGCATTCAAAGGTCACCCAAACATCAGCCAGAACACATACGGACTGCAAAGTGGTCTGTGGTCACCACCTGCAGAACCACTCCTTTATTGGTGGTGTCTTGTGACTTGCCTATGATTTCCACCTCTTGTCTACTCCATTTGTGCAGCAGCATGTGAACTTGATTGTCAATCGGTGTGGCTTCCTAGGTGGACAGTTTGATTTCACAGAAGTGTGATTGACTTGGAGTGACATTGTGTTGTTTTCCCTTTATTGTTTTGAGCAGTGTATATCAGATCAACACCACAAATACTTCAAGTTAGTTCATTTCAAATGCCTGGAAAGAATACAGCAAGCAGGAACTCCCTGTCCACGTTGTCAACTGTTGGCACAGGATCTAAACAAAACTTCCTCGCTACACAACCACACATGTCATGTAGCGGGTACGCGGGGGTACGCGAGTACCCATTCCTAGGATTAGGGCTGGCCCCACCCATTTGCCCGCCCACTCATCAATTCCATCGGTGCTCGGCTCCGCCCCCTGCAACGTTTGAATTGCCTGCATGTTTGAGTTGCCTGCACGTTCTCAGAGCCGGGCAGGCAGGCAGGCAGCAGAGCGAGGGAGACCGACGGCGGCAGCAGCGTGAGCAGGTAGGCTGCCTGGGGCTCCCTCCCGAGGAGGCGCGGCGGTTCATGGGGGCGGTTCCTGGGTTCTGGCTATGACCTCACTTCTGGTGGGCTGGCCCCGACACAAGTGCCAATCAAAAGTGAGTACCTGTTGCTAAATCATTTAGATGCAATTACTGACAGCATTAATTTGCATGTATATTTTGATTATAGATCTCATTGGTGAAATTTTACACGACGCTGGGAATGATCAGAAATGCGGCCACCCTTCTGTCTCCCAGTAAGGGTAGACAATAGCGCTTTAAAACACTGTAGTGTGGGAGTCTTCTTGGGACCTGCTGGCATTCCCAGCAAAATAAATCCCGTACAAAAAGAACGCACATAAGAAGACTTATAGTAGGCTATTCCTAGTATACCTACTGAGAAGTGAGCCCAACAGCAGCATGTCTACTCAGAAGCAAGTCCTACGATAGCCAACGGGGCTTACTCCCAGGTAAGTGTGGATAGAATCGTAGCCTTGGTTCAATTGCTCAAGCCCCCAAGCCAGCGCTCAATTAACTGCAGATGCTTTGGCGCTCTTACCAAAGCACAGCCAGAAGCCACTCAAATTAAGACGCTCATACCTTTTGTCTATTTCTTGGCCCCATGGAGTTATTCTACGCTGGAGAAGCCATGACATCATATTCTTGAAGCCGAGGGTATAATAAGATGGCTGACGCCGATCATCGCCGCGAAGGAGGAGGATTGCCGCGAATTCACGAATAAAAATCTCCCTGCACGCGTGTAAAAGTTAATTTCAACCTCTTTAATCATGCCTGCGTGTTCTGCATACGGGTGTGCGAATCGCTGAACGAAAAATGGGATTTAATTTCCACGGAAAGATTCATGTATTCACATTACATGGGTTCAATAAAACTACCGTTCAGTGAGTACTGAACATTAACAGAATTTGTTTTTTTTCTTTGGGGGGGGGTGAGTGTAGAAGTTAAAAAAAATACTCTTAGTAGTCTAGAAGTAAAAAAGAATTCCTCTCATATTGACAACTACTTGTGTCATGAAGAGATTTTAATGTAATTTTCCTACTGTAATACTTATGAAATTCTGAACATTAACAGATTTTTTTTATGGGGCATGGCCATTTTATTTTTTGCTTGTGTAGATTTCAAAAAATGAGTCTGTCAAAACAGTGCAATCTGAGTTTAAATAGACAGCAAGTGGCATTTCGTCTGGTATGTTCAGTAATATAATTATGCGGAATTAAACCTTGTAAGTGCATATTAAATCATAATAAGGTTACCAATAATGTTTCTACACGATCACACGTTTTTATTTTGGTAAGTTTTTACTTCAGGAGTAAACTATTCAGTCCTAAACAGTACGAGAAAAGCAATCTGAAATGCTTGGAATCAGCATTGTTTTGAATATAAAAGCATGGCCGCTAAGCCCGCCCCCTGGCTTCAATTCTGCCGCATTACTTCTTAAGGCAGGGCCATGGGTTGCTTGGCCCGTACCTGTTTATTATAACTCCATGGCCCGTACGCAAAGAACTCTAATCGAAACCGGAAGTGTGGACCGAGCGGAACTCTTCATTTATTTATACTCCTTCGGCACTGCCGGCCTCTTTCCCTTGAATGATTCCAGATTCCAGGCAATCTATCGCCTCTGGCCCTTCCCCGATTCCCAGTACCCATCGTTGATTGGCTTAACCGCGTGCCTGTCAGCCGGCTTCTCAAATCAGAATCAGCCCCGCCCTATTGTTGATCTCCGTGTTATGGTTTTTTTTGTGTGTGTGTGTTTGTGTGTGTGTGGCCCATGGAGTTATTATACACGCCCTTTTCCTTTCTCCTCCCCCTCCCCCTCCCCCGCCCAATATTCTACGCCAAGTTCAGAGGGGCGGGCGCGGAGCCTGCCAGAGCCGCCTTCCCATTCGACCAGAACCTTGCCTGTCAACTTCCAGCCCAATCCGAAGCGCCCGTCGTGTCCCACCTTGCCATTGATTATTATTACTGAGCCCGAGGAAGGGTGTGAGACGGAGGACGCGCCGGGAGTGCGGCAAGGGGAGCAGAAAGGGCGGGTTGGTGGAGCCGCGTGTCAATAAACCGGGTATCCCTTTCCGGGGGGGCGGGAAGGAGGAGGAGGGCCCCCCTTTTTGCTGAGTGGGGGCGGGGCGGCCTCTCTGAGGGGAAGAGGCGCGGATGGCGCTGCCTCAACGGGCGGCGCTGGGCCTCCCTCCGTCCCCCCTCAGCAGCCGCCCTTCTCTCCTTCCCCCTCAGGCCTGGCAGCGCTGGAGCCCGGAGCCGCCTCTGTCGCCCCCCTCAGTCGCCGCTGCCGCCTAGGAGGAGAAGCCGCCGCCGCCGCCTCGCCCCACCTGCCGGCCCCCGCCCATGTTCAGGGAACGCGGCTTGGCAGCCGTCCCGCCTCCGTCGCTTCCGCCTGCCGCCGCCGCCGGGACGCGCCCGGCCCGAGAGCCGCCGCCGCCGCCGCCGTCATGGCCGAGCTGGGGCAGGAGGTCGTCCAGCTGGTGTGGGGCAAGAAGCCCGGCTCTCATGGCTTGGCAGACACCATCTTCTGCCGCTGGGCACAAGGTAGCGCCCCCCCCCGCGCGCCTTTCCTCGGACGCGTCGTCCAGCAGGACATCCCTCCCCCCCCTTATATATTGGCCACACGCGTCCCCACCCCCAGTGTAACCCTCGCCAACCGTTTCCCCAGATACCTTTCCTGGCAAGGACCCCGAGGGGTATATGGGGTACATTACTTTCCTGGCCTGGACCCTGGAGAGGGTGTATTGGGATGCATTGGTTTCCTGGCAAGGACCCCGGGGGGGGGGTACATGGTTTCCTGGCAAGGACCTCGGGGGCTACATTACATGGCTGTACCCCAGGTTGGGAAGCACTGGCCTAATATGTTTTGTCTTAAACCAGTGCTTCCCAACCTGGGGTATGTCCATGAACTGCAACTGCATCAGTTACAAATGTTCTGCAGATATGAGGGGCACAATTTATGGAAATGGGATGCCAACGGGTATGCAAGTGAAAAAAAAAAACGTGGGGAACCACTGTCTTAGGTCAATGGAGGGTGGGGGCGAGATTAGTCATTTTTGTGTGTGGAATCATTGCTTTTCGTTGATATGGCTTTGAACTGTAGTGTGATGGAGAGGTGGATTCTTTCCAATTTGTGTGGGGGATGTATTAAGGGATATTTCTGTAAGATGACTTTCAAGCCAAAATGTACCCCCCCCTTCATATGCATTCTTGTATTTGACAACTTCCTGTTTTGAATGTGGATGAAGGGATCCAGACATCCCAAGGTAGGCATAAGAACATAAGAAGAGCCCTGCTGGATCAGGCCAAAGGCCCATCTAGTCCAGCTTCCTGTATCTCACAGCGGCCCACCAGGTGCCCCAGGGAGGCATGAGACAACAAGATGCTTGCATCCTGTTGCCACTCCCTTGCACCCGGTACCAGTAGCCCACCACCTTTGTAAGGAGGTTGCACAATCCATCATGGCCTATAGCCCACGATGGACCTTTCCTCCAGAAATCCGTCCAATCCCCTCTTAAAGACATCCAGACCAGATGCCATCACCACCTCCTGTGGCAAAGAGTTCCACAAAGAGCATAATCATGATAGATGTTACAAGGTCAGCCTTCTTCTCCTATCCACGCTTTGCGCTCTATAAGTTGGGGGGGGGTGTCTTTTTGCATTATATAGTTAAAAAAACAGATTTCTTGTCTGTAAGGAAATACCTTTTTATCACTGGAGATCTGATGTGTCTATTTTTCTGCTCTTTTATCTTTGTCTATAAAGAAAAATAATCATTCCTCCTAGAGGGGTGTGTGTGTGAATAATGCTGTTCATTGTAAATAGCAATAACTGCTGTATTGTTGGCGCGAACACCATTGGTGGTGTTCGATCACATGTGTAGGTCAAAGGCTCCAGGGTTTTATAGGATAATTGTTCTAGTAATGGTGACTTGTTTTTCTGCTCGGTTTTTACACTGTCTTCCTGCATATTATTTAACCTGTATAGTTGACAGAACTGGAAAAATCTTGGGTGTGCAAGCTGTATAGGCATGTAGAATTTCTGCTGGTGCACAGGAATCTGCATTTTTTTTTTTTTGGTATATCATAAGACTGACTTCTAAAAATGTTTCCTGACTTGAGTCCAATATCCTTTGGTATCAATTTCAAAAGTGAAGCAAGTCCAATTCCTGAAGGAGATATGTAGGATAAGGCTTCAGCATATTTTTTTAATCCAGGCTTGATCTTGGATGACTTCACAAGTAATAGAACATTCATTGCATTGATAATGGTGTTCAACTTGTCCATGAATAATGAATGTAAAAACTTTTTAAAAATTTTTTTATGTAATTGGGGCTGAGGAAAAATAGAACATCTGTGTTGGGGTAAGTTATGAAAGGTGCCCTCTTGCTAAAGGCAAAATCTTGTGTTGGCTCATGTGATCTTTTTACATAGATGCCAGAGTTTCTTTTTAGTCTTTGTTAATCATGTATTTCTATTCAGTGTTCTTCAACCTTGGGGTTGGGATCCCAATGGGGTCACAAAGTATCAGTTTTGGGGTCATGACAACTTATGGGAATGAAGGGGGTTGAAGACCACTGGACTAGAGCACCACTAGGTAAAGGGGGAGGCATCTGATGTACTCTTTCAGGAGATTGTGACCCAGTCCTACTCAGGTTTTTAGAAATTGTGCTAAAATTGCTTTCATTAATGCCAGGCTTCATGGCAACTTTTTCTGCTCTCTTGAATAAGAATATTTGGTTACAGTGCTGGGAGCAGAGAATTTGCGGATATGGTTCTGGGGAGGCGCCGGGTCAACATTGGGGTCCTCGGGTCTCAAACCTTATCTATACATAGGGGTCATGGCATGAAAAAGATTGAAGACCGCTGATGTATTTGGTTGTGTCCTTTAAAACTACTTACTAATTTCTCTTCTCTTGAAAGTTACACCTTATAAATGCTGCAGGATTGTAATTAACGTTGTTATTCAATCCTGTGGCCTGGTTAAGAGAACCACCAGCAATCAAACCAGTATCATGCACTTCGCCAGCAGTTTTGTACCAATGCAGAAACTATGTTAAACTAATCTTGTAAGCAAGATCCCACTGTAAAAATGAACAATAATAAATCAGTAATAATGTCATTCCCAGGTAACTCTCTGGCAAGAAAAGCAACAATGTTAGCCTAGCAATGCCATCTTAACCATGCCAACTTTCCTGCCAATCCTAAGCGTTTGTACACAACAATCAGGCTAATTAAATTACTGTTTTCCAAGAAAAAGTTTACTGAAGAAATGAGTCCAGAGATTATTGGACAAATAAGAATACTTGTCCAGAGATTATTCTCAGTGGTACTGAATAGGCAACCAGAGACATAATTTGATTTTCCCTCTGTGGTCAGATGCTGCCTCTTCCCCTGATATATTTCATCAGCAGCATTAATTTGTGGTTATGATCATATGTGTTGAATTCGTTTTTCTATTTAATAACATGATAACAGTGGGGAATCTGAACACAAATTTTGTACAACAGCAACCCTTTGCTTTCTATGTACATTTGACTATGCATCCCTTCCCCTTATGCTTGGTGTGGTTTACCCTGCAATATTTTGACTGTTCCTTTTTGCAGTTGCCATTTTGGGCATTGGATTATTTTTACTCTCTGTATTGCATTGGTTTCTGTGTCTTGTTTTGAGGGTGCATTGTGTGCAATTAATACCCTGAAGTGACACCATTATTGGTTACTGCTGAGTTGGTGCCTTTATATTCTGATATAGAAAATCATAGAAAGTTATGCTGTTTATTGTTGTGGTCACATCTTTCTGTGGCTTGACAGCAAAATGACAAGTGGGTGAAGGTCGAGCCGTGTGTTTGGCTGCTTTCTTTTAGGTAGCTGAAGGGGTTATGTGTATATCTAAATTGGAGGACTAGGGGTTATGTTGGTGTCTGAGACGTTGTGGGGTTATATGGTTTATCTTTAGAAGAGCAACCGTGTTTGTTGAAGTGTGGGGTCGAGACATGTTTGACTGTGTTGTAGTATCTTTTATGCATTAGGCCAGTAGTTCTCAAACCTTTAACACCGGGACCCACTTTTTAGAATGACAATCTGTCTGGGCCCCACCAGAAGTGATGTCATGGCCAGAATGCCATCATTGTGATGCCAGAGCCTGCTGCTTTTCTGAAAATGCAGCAATAAGTTGGGTGATTTCTCAGTCATTTTCCAATAGCCAAGTGAATCAGGAAGAAAATAGCCTATTTACAACCTTGACAAAAGCAAAAAGCCCTCCCGCTTTCCAGCATCCCATCTTCCCATACTTTCAATATGGCTGCCCTAGGTGCTTTGTGACCCACAGTGACGACACTTCTGACCATGACATCACTTCTTGTGGTTCCCAGACTGTCAAAAAGTAGGTCCCAATGCTAAAACATTTGAGAACCACTGGACTAGAGTGTAGGGGATTATAAGGCAAGGTCTGAGAATACTGGAAATGGCTCTCCATAGTCTGACTAGGAAAAAGTATTCTTGATTTCCAGCTTTACTCTGGAAACAACTAATATAATTTTGGTTCTCATTGTAGGGTTTGTGTTTAGTGAATCGGAATCCACTGCATTAGAACAATTTGAAGGAGGCCCTTGTGCTGTGATTGCACCCGTGCAGGTAATACTACAATAACTTGTAGTAACTATGTAAACAGTGTATGTGATACATTCATATTTGAATCCACTGTCCTTAGTTTTTCTTTTCTCTATAGCAACCCTCTGTGATTCTCAAAAAATTACTTTGGAGAGTTAGGAAACCTTCTGCAGTAGCATGCAACAGTGGAGGCTTATGAAAGGAAGGGGGAATTTGTGAGCATGTTACCTTTCCAGTAAACAAAGTACCTTTCATTCACACAAAATTTATCATACAACCCACTACTTCTAAGAATTAAAGTGTGTGTTCTATATGTCTCTACAATATTTAATTTATGATAAAGACTGCCAGTGGGTTAAACCTCTGGGGTAAAGGCAGATTTGCGGTTTCACATTTGATCTGATTTCTTAGGTTAAGAGAGGCATAGAAGCCTGTTATAGTTGAGCAATTTTGTAAACAGTTCAGCTATGTATAATAATCAAATGACAGAATGAGCTAAAAAAAAATTTTAATGCATTTTTGGCTGGCGGGTCGGGAAGGTCTTTAGTCATTTGGAATGTGTTTCATTGGCTTTAGTCTTGGCAGAAAAGGTTGAAAATGGCTTGGTAGGGAAAATGGGGACACTTTGCACCACTGAAAGAAAAAATGGATAATACATTTCTGATATGTCAATATTATTTTTAATATAAGGCATTCCTTCTGAAGAAGCTTTTAACTTGTGAGAAATCCACCTGGAGACAATGTGAAGGTAACTACCAACCTATTTCTCCAAGGGGTTTTTGATTCAGTATTTTCCAGCAAATGAGCTGTGCTAGGCGAAACCATAGTCCACTATTAGCAGTGAGTAATGCTCTTCTGTAGTAATTTTTATATGCGTTTGTGTTCTACCTGCATTATTTGATTTCACAAAGTTATAGAATTTAGCACTGAAAGCTTTAAATCAGGGGTTCCAAACCTGTTTCATGCAGTGGCCAAATAACATTCATGATACCTGCTGAGGGCTGGAAGTGATGCCATTAAGCAGGTTATAACTAGAAATAAGCCCTTTTTTCTCACTTAAGAACTTATTAGTTGTAAATGACAGAAAAGAAAATCTTGATCGTATTTTCAAGATAACAGAGCTCAATTATCATGTGGGTCACCCTTTTGTAGTGACACCTGAGCAGCTGAAGGTGTGCTGGGAGAGCCCAAGGGCTGACTAAATAGCTTCTGGGGACCACATTTGGCTCACGAGCCTTATGTTTGGCACCCCTGCTTTAAATGGTCCGTCATGAAGCCTCAAATCCTACAGATGGAATAATCATACAGGTTAGGCTACTTGCAAAAACGTTACTTTGCATGCTTTCTTCTGACTGAACAGTTCTTACTGTTTTTGTTTTTTCCCTCAAAACTGGATGTTTTGAGATTGGAGATGGTAGGCTAAGACTCATTGAACACTGCAATCAATAGAGATTAGAGAGGATACTGGAACTATGGCGAGTGGAAAAAGTCTTGCCCCCTTCCCTTAAGTGTGTAAGGCTTAGCAGAAACTACCCACATGTACAGCATTGTGTTCCTGGAACATTTTTTCTTTTTAGAAAGCAAGCAAGTAGACTCTCCAGGGGTCTGGCAAAGCTGTCAGATTCTAAGCACAAATAATAAGTGTTTGTAAAGCTGAATTAATTTTTTATGCGGCAAACACAATTGGTAAACAGGTTCACAGAATATATTGTACATTTTCAATTCTAATTGCATATTTAAGACAAACTTGAATTCATCATGCAGTTTACTCTGAATTATCCCACTAAACTCACTAGCAATGTCCTGCAGTTACAGGCAAAAATTGTCTTAGCTATTACCTTCTAATTATTTTTTTTCTTTCCACATCATGCTTCCTGTGTTCCTTTTCTTGCTCAGACTCTTACTCCTTCCTTCCCTGCTGTCAGAAATTGGGAGAGTGTATATGTGGAGAATATAAGTGAAAAAGTGAACCAAGATGGAGGGCACCCCTTCATGCCTGCTTGCCTCCCTCCTGTGTTCAAACACAAAATACTTTTTCCCCCAGTCCTCTTTGCTCCCTGGAATGGCTTTCTGCCAAGTGGAGGACTTGGATTGACAACTGAGGTGCAAGGTAGCCTTTCCAGGAATTGATTTAATTCATAGACTGCAAGTGGCCAACCCTTCTCTGAAGTTGTCTTGAAATCTGCTAATGTTTTCCATTTCCATTCCATTAGATTAGATGGCACAGCACTGCTAGATATATTGTCCATTCAAAAAAGCTGTTTCTTCTTTCTTCGAATATTTCAGAGGAAGAGCAGAAGAATATTCTCTGTCATACATTATGTGATATTTTGGATCTGGCCTCCTCTGATAATTCAGAATCATACTGCTTGGCAACATGGCAAAGAGGAAAGACTGCTGAAGAAACTGCTAATATTTCTGAGAGCCCGGCTGAGTCAAGCTGCCAAGAGGAGCAGCCCTGTAAGACATGTCTTGTATAATGTGATTTCAAACAGTGCCTTACATTTTTGTATTTAGGTTTATTCTAGTTTAAAAAATTGTACTGCATACTGTCTTCTGTCCTACTTCTGTCTCACCCCAGTAGTGATAAATGTTGTGGTATTACAGAACTACAGCTCCAGCGTAATTATATTTATTTAAATTCCATGAATCTAAAGGTATTGATGTCTTAGGCATAGTGGTGCATCCCATTTGGGGAGCACCAGGCAACCCAAACTGTTAAAAAGTTGGGGCTGGTAATGTTCAGATCAATGTTGTTAAAAATTATTTTAACAGATTAGTCAGACAATTGATCTTTTTTAAAAAATTAAGTATTATTAATACAAGAACTTACAAAACCTATAGTTGTCAGGCACCATTTTGAAGGAATCTCCTTGTGTGAGAGATGGAAATGCCTCTTCTAGAATGATGTTTATCTAAATGTACCAGCAAACTATGGACTGCTGTATAGATTTAATTGATATAAAAATATAGTTGGCAAACTAAGATTTCTGAAATTGTAATAGCCCTATTATATGTTTTATTTATGAGGACCAGCAAGGCTGATGCCAGGGTCGGCTGGGCCTTGTGGCACAAACAAGCATGGAGGCCCTTTGTACGTACATGATTGCCCTATGTCCTACCACTGGCAAGACTCTGATACCTCTTACCCTGGAGTAGCCTGGTGATGCAGGTCTTGGGAGCTTATGGGGGTATCCTAGTCACAACCTCTGAAGGGGCGGGAAGAAGTGCCCAGCCAAGCTTTTTCTTTATTCAAGAAGCCAATGAGACCCCACTGCTGCTGGGAGAATCCTGGAATTCAGGTTACCCAAACTGTTCTGTAATCCTTGGTATATTCCAAGGTTACCATGGGTGTAGTTTCTTTAACAGTTAATAGTGACTTATAGCATACCTCATTCTGCACCATGGCACCATCAGATCATGTAGAATAGGTACAAGGTAGTAGGGTGGGGTGGGAGGTTGGAGGAGGGAGAGAGAGAGATTTATAACTCTATTGCAGCAGTTCCTAACCCGGGGGTCACAGTCCCAGGTTTCGCATTTGAAAAATCCTCTCCACTTAAGGGAAGGTGACAACTGGTGGAGGCCTGTAGGTGATGGCACCTGTCACTTATGACAGTGATGACAGGGAGGTAACAAATAGCCTTTAATGAGGCTTCTTACATCCCTGTAGTCAACAGCTGTGTGGAGAACCTGGAAATGATGGGTACTATTGCCCACAGGTCCTCAGTAGGTTCCCAAACCTGTCAAAAGCACAGGAGATTGGGAACCACTGCTATATTGTTTTGTTACTATTCTCATCAATCTTCCTATAAAAGCAAATACAAATTGCGTTTATCTGAGTAAAATGAGAAATTACACCTTTCTTTCCTTCTGCAAAAGTAATTTCTGGCAATTTACTGACATATTATTGCAGATCAAAATATTCTTATTTTTGTCTCACAGCTGCTTGTGCTAAGAAACCATTACAATTTCTTTTTTAAACTGACATGATTGTCGTCTCGTGAAAGACGGAAAACAATAATACCAGTTACTACCTTCACACCAGTGGTATTTGCTTGTGCATATCTTAACATTTAGATTCTCAGCTTCTCCTGATTATTTTTTATTTTGTTATAGGATTATAGTTGGTCCTATAGATTATAGGAATATAGATTACTATTGAATCCTATAAAGAAATACAATGTTGAATATTCATATTGAGTATAGGCTTTTAGTATACGTGTGTGTGTGTGTATGTGAAGAGTCTGTGTATTGAGATGAAATATCTAAACAGACTGATAAGGCATAGAGTTGGAATGTTCTCACTTCCAAGAATCTTCGCTGTGGAAGGTTTTATCATTTTTGTTGTGATTTCCTGGTAAGCTGCCCTGAGTGTATTTACATTTAAGGGCAGGATATAGTTAAACAAAAAAATTTAATTAGATTTAAAATGCCGAAGTTTTAAAACGCAAGCATCTTAGCAGAAATAAAACATAGCAGATTAAAATCAAATTCAACCTAATTCTTACCGTGGTCAGCTATGGCAGCTCTGGGCTGCTGGGTCCAGCATGGGCAGTTGAGTCTCAGCAGTGCCACAAATGTGCTTTACTGCACATTTGCAACACTTTTAGCCAATGATATGGAGGTATTACTGGCGAAGAGGGCCATAGGATTGGACCCTCACTGCATTCATGAGCTAGGTCATCTGCATGTATTGTACCATTCAGGCACATTCTTAATATTTAACTTAATTGAATAAGATTTTCAATTTTCTTGCGTTTTTCAATGAATACTAATGTTGGAAACAATAAGGAAACTTGCTGCATCCTTACTAGGAAAAAGTCATGTGTTTAGGAATAGATCAGTGTGCAGTTAGTGATGTAGATGCTTGAAATTGCAATGTCAGGATCCAGAGCATTAAGTGAGGTGTTCTGAAGATCCTCCCTTTTCTCATATAGAGCAACAGCCCACCATGTGCAAGGGATTGCTGGAAGGAAAGTTCTGCTCCCACCATCACCTTCATACACATCTCTTAGGGTCCCAGCCAGAGTCTTTCTGTGGCTGATTGATACACAGTACGATGAATAGTTACTATCTAGCCCAGAGGTTCCAAACTACTTAGCTCTGGGACCCACTTTTAAAAATACTCTATCGAGGCTCACTTAGTTTTACGAGATTACTAGCTGTTCAAGCCTCTGTTTTTATTCTTTTTACTGTAAGGAGGGGACCATCTTTTTATTTCAAGCTTTTATTGAGTTCCACATTCATCAGATCATTCTGGT
This sequence comes from Lerista edwardsae, assembly GCA_029204185.1. Lineage (NCBI taxonomy): Eukaryota > Metazoa > Chordata > Lepidosauria > Squamata > Scincidae > Lerista > Lerista edwardsae. Next base: position 26,179,595 of record JAJKFI010000009.1, read on the forward strand.
GGCCTTGTGTTCTTCACCAAGCCTTTGATAAGAACCAAGATGTGTTTGCCTATTCATGAATAAAAATGCACATGTGGCTCATTTTTGCTTTCCAAAGGGTTTGATATATTTTCATTGTCAGTTTGGAGGGGTGACTTCTTTATCAAGAGTTTTTTGGGGCCTGCATTCATCAGATCGGGATCATTCTGGTGGTATAGCGTTCCCCTTGGCCTGCCCTTCAAAGGAGACTGAGGCATGTTCACATAAGGAAGTGAAACCATGCATGTGCTGCTTCATTTTGGTTTTCCTAAGGCTCAATAAATTTTCTTTATCAGCTTCTCAGTTATGTAGCTCACCAGTAATTGGGTCTTGACTCACTGGTGGGTCCCAACGCACAGTTTTGGAAATCACTAATCTAGGCTGTTCCGTATTCTTCATGCTGTGGTTTAGGAGGATGGGAGAAGTAGTAGTGGCAGGCAGCTAGTCGTGGTTTATTGGAACAATAATGTTACTGTAAGTCTTAATCTAATACTAAATAGATCAGTAAAAATAGTAAATTGAGATACTTTTTTATGCATACTGATAGCTCCAGAAATATGAGTTGAAACTTGTTAAATTGTGGTTTTTATTCAGATCTGATTCATGCGAAGTTTGACATTTTTTCCTCTTTACACTTTGTTAAACAGTGAATTGGGCTACTCTTCCTAAATTTCAACCTTCCTGTTTTATACCGGATTTTTTCTTTCAATAGTGTTTGTGTTCCTCAATTCAGAGTTCACCTCTTTGCATATTGTTTTTACCATTCCAGTCAGTTCAGCAGTTTCAGTGTGATATTGGCAATCAAGACCCACAGATGCCAATGCAAAGTCTATTTGTTTCATCTGCTTTATGTTGTATACACCTATGACTGGTTTGCTACCCATTGATTGTAATAGTGCAATTTGCAGGTTCAGAGGTTTCTTTATCATTATTTCCTCAAACAGTTTTCTTGAGTCATTCATAATCTGAATTTTGTTGGATATAGTGGGAATTTGAATCAACTTTAAAATAACGTACTTTTCATTATGGTCTACTTTTCATCCCTACTTACAGGTCCAAAATAAAAAATCTGTTAAAGTTTCCCATAGCCAGTTTGGTACTCCAAACTCCCAAAATGGTTTTTAAAAGGCTATCTAATACAGTTTATATTCTCTAAATACTTAATCAGGACTGCATTTTAAGGGATGCCATTCAATCACAGAAGTCGCAGTTATAATTTTTTCCTATGTTAATAGTACAGGTTGAGCATCCCTAATCCAAAATGCTCCCAAATCTGAAATTTTTCTAGCAGTGACACCACAAGTAGAAAATTCCACACCTGACCTTATGTGATGGGTTGTAGTCAAAATGCAAGTGCACAACAGACATGCTCAAAATTATTAAAAATATTGTATAAAATCAAGTTATATAAATAAGGTATGTGAAACACATGGATTCATGTTTAGATTTGGGGTCCCCCCCCATATATCTCATTATGCATGTAGATATTCCAAAATCTGAAAGTCTAAACACTTCTTGTCCCCAGCATTTCGGATAAGGGATGTTCAATCTGTGCTAGATAGGTATCAGTGCTAGATTTACTCATAATGTAAATTTATTCATAATGTTAATTCTGAGTGCATTGATTTTATAGACATATTTTAATTTTTAGCCTACCAGAAAAATGTTTTATAGTTAACTTTTAGAGCTCAAATTGCTTATCCTCTTATTAAATTCCACAGGTGGTAGCTATGCTGCAGAATACACTGTATTTGTATCCTGCAAGCAATATAATTACATAAATCATATGGAGATAAAAATTGAAATAGAATTAAAAGAACTTTCTTTCCAAAAATGAGGAAAATGTGATAAAGCTTGCTGAGTCTGTGAAGGCACTAAATGCTGTATTTTTTCCTAGCTGTTGTGTTACCTAACAAGTATCAAGTAGAATAAAAAATTTTAAACCACGTACAGGAAGACAAACATTGCCAAAACGATGTATAAGTTTAATTGGTTGTGTTGCAGCAAAATGAATTGAGATACAGAAAAATTTAAAAAGAAAATACAGCGTCCGTATGTTTAGTTCTGCTCTGAAATGGTCCAGTTAACTACATTCACTTGTCAAATAGATTGTCTAAGAGGACTAGTAGATTGATGTATTTGGTATACTTATGCTTGATGACCCCCCCTGTGGTTGTCATAACTCATGCAAAATGGACCATGAAAATTTTCAAGGCTATTCAACTTAACTGGTTTATTAGTCTTGGCAATATTTTGTGGTTGAGTCTTAATTGCCTGTGCATCAAGTTAACTGTTTGGTGGAAACCTAGGTGGTTGCATTAAACTGGCTTCTGCCATTAGTTCTGCAAAAGGGGGTGGGAATAGAGTTAAAATACAAGAGGTGTGGAAGTATTTAGCTTGCTGTGTGTTCTTGTCACTTTTTGCCATGTGTAGTGCTGAAAAGTGTCTCTTGTGTATAGCTGCCTTGGCTGTCGAAGAGCTTGGCTTTGAGCGATTTCATGCATTAATTCAGTAAGTAACATGTTGGAACACTTAAAATACACTATCTTGTAGTCCACAATAAACAAAATTTCTTTTAAGGTTCATTTTGTTGAACACCAATGTTATAAGTAGGGTTAAATAGACTCCAGCAAGATATTGCTTCAAAGGCTTTTTTAAAAGTGACAGTGATCCAAATCTGTACTTCTAACTTGATTTTTGTGGAGGTCTGAATTCATATTTTTTTCTTACTTCCAGTATTGGCTTAGGAGATTTCTGGTTGTGCATTTAATGTGGTTCTAATTCCATAGTTGTTCTGTAAGCCATGTACAGTATATTTACCAAAAAACTGCATAATTTAATCAGTCCAGATGCTTATTCAATCATCCCTAAAAGGGCAACAGGTATTTGTGTATAGAATATTTCCACACTTGAATTGTGAACTTCATAAGAGCACTAAAGCTAACTTCGTGCTGGCAGATAAGTGAATGTGCCCAGCAGCTAGTGTTGGACACTTTAAGGGCAGGTGTATTTCAGCCTTCTGCTAATAATAGATCTGTGCAGTGGATGGCTTTTGAAAGAAGCCTCACAGTACCATTCAGCTGTTTAAAACGGTACAAAAGCGGAACATCAGAACTGCACTTCCAGTATAACTTGTGATGGAAGGGATGTTTGTGTAAGTACACCAGTGAGTGTGCAGCCTTCTCTGCTTGCTATTCTCTGAATCAGAGCCAGTATACCTGATATTTTTATTTCACACTAGTTCTGCCAAGTTTGTTTGAGCACACTTGTTTTATAACAGGAAATGCTGTTAACTTCAGTTATGTGCTCGCAAATGAGTAGTCCATGAAATGCCATGATTAATATAAGAACACTAGTGTCAACATCACATGAGAAATCTGACTTTTAAAATTCGTACAGATATATTGACACCACTAGTCTTGTGTACGTGCTGTAACCACTTGCTTTTTTTGCAGACAATTGCAAATGATGTTGAAAATGTATTAATCACATACTACCGCATGCCCTCAGCATTCAATAGTACCTTTTGTTACTTACTCTTCAGTGTGTTTTTCCAGTCACTTATCAGATGCAAAAATCACACTGTAATTATTGTCAAAGTACAGTCCAATGTCTGATTGGCTTTTCTTTTTAATCTTCAGCAAGCAGTCATTCACAAGCTTTCCTGATTTTAAAGATGCAGTTTGGAATCAGTATTCAGACTGGACAAACAAATTTGGAGTGTTGCTTTTTCTGTATTCTGTGATACTGACCAAGGTTTGTTCTAAAAGTAAATGTTAACACTAATACAAAGAAGTGTGTGGAAATAGTACATTTCAGTAATCTGTAAAATTATTTGCTTATTTATTTGTAGTTATTGGACATCTTACACAAGTAAACCTCTAAAACTCCATTCAGGGTCTCCTTAGATATATTTCTTGAATGATATAGGGATCAATTCCAAACTCGTGGATCAAGTCCACGGGACCAAACCCATGGCTAGACCTACTATACCAGTGGTTCTCAAACTCTCTGGGAGTTCGGGAACTGCTTTAAGCTCTTTTAGGGGTGGGGAAATGGCAGCAACATGATCGTGTTGCTTCTGGGTATGTAATGGGGCTGGAGGGACCTACCACTATCTGCTCAAGCACCTGGGAGGGTTGGGGAGCCCTGCGGACCCCTCTGCCCCTACTGCAGTCCCAGTCCAAATTGAACTTCCTCTCCAGTGACGTTCCTACAGGGAGAGCAAAAGTTTTGCAGGAGTCTGAACTCCTGTATAGTTCCCCCCCCTTCTCCAGAGTCATTTGCAGCTTGGAGAACAAAGCCTCCTAGCCAGCTCTCCATGCAGCAAATGGCTTTGGAGGCAAAGGGGAGGGGCCATGTTACACAGCAAAACTTAGCATTTTGCCCTCTCCCTGTAGGAATGCTACTGTTCCTCACAACTGCCTCTTTATATCAAGCAGGAATAAATGTTGTCATTGACGACAACGACGTAACATGCAGCACGGCCTTAATATTTCAGGTTTGTGGCAGAAATGTAAGAGGCGGTTATTTCATGTTAGTATTGACTTGACTTCTGGGGGAGGAAACAGTTGCTTAGCAGGGAGCATGTAGGTAATATATCTGTAAATGCTCCTGTCTTCTAGGGTATTGAAAATATAAAAAATGAAATTGAAGATTCAACAGAGCCTTTGATAGATCCTGTTTATGGTCATGGAAGGTAAGCTGGTCTTAAAAGTGTTCTCTGAACAAATGGCATTTCTTTTAGAAATGCAATTCTTTGAATAATCGGTTTATAAAGAACCTGAAAGCAAAAGACATTGGAGACTTTGAAATCAGAGCCATAATGGACTGTCCTGGTGCCTGGGGTAGTGACGTCACACCGCTGCTGCCCCACCCCCCACACAGGGCAGTGATGTTACAGTGGAAGGGGTACTTATTACAATCAATTTGTATGCCCCATTCCTTCTCCATGGAGTCTTGGATTAGGGTTTGCAAAGCACCCACAGCAAGCTCCTCCTCTGGGGAGAGCCCAGAGGTGACTGTGGCCACATCCGGGTTCTTGAGGGGGGGTGCTTGTTGCTGCGGCTTTGCACACTGTGTTCCTGTGCCGCTTGGGCTCTGCCCTAGTTCTTTGGTGCTCTTTGTAATTATTGTTAATACTTATTGAGGATGTGGGTGGCTATTCCACTGCTGAAAAAACTGAAATAGATGCCCTGGCCATCTGCATTTTCAGTTTACTGTATCTTTCATAAATGCTTGTTAAGAAACTTGTGGTAGTGCCATCTAAATTTCCTCCTCTCTGTTAAAAAATATATAAATATCACTTATGTGCACATCTGAAAGCCTGTTTTCTTCTTGCAGCCAAAGCTTAATTAACCTCTTGTTAACGGGGCATGCAGTTTCTAATGTCTGGGATGGAGACAGGGAATGCTCAGGAATGAGTAAGTTTATATTTGATTTGTCTGTGATGTGGCATAAAGAGACTTCTATACTAAATATTTATTTGCCTTTTTTGAATGGAATGTAATTCTTACAGAGTATAGTTGTGTTTTACAAGAATGCATTTCTTTTTCCTGTTATTGCCGCATAATTTTGCTATATGTTTTGTGGTCATTCTTGTTTTATCTGCTGTTTGGCAAACTGATTTTCCCAGAAGTTTCTGCTTTGTTGGAGAACAGATTACATGCAGAAGGTTCTTCCCAAGAAATCCATGTTCCCCATAGTACAGGGGTGTAGAGAGCATGTGCCCAGGAATATGCTCCACATGCCCACCGCATGACTTCAGAGTGCTGTTATTCCCACTGAATAGGCATGTGTTTCAGGCAACCATGTGAACAGAATATGGAGTGGGAATATGAAATAACTGAAATCTAAATGACTTGGTGGACCACAAAATTAATTCCTGATTTCTAGTCATAATGTTATAGTGTACTACAAATATGTCACCTCTGGTTTGTTTGTTTTTATTTAATCCTTTCCACCTCTTCGTTTCCTTGGATCATGTCTAAATTTGTATAGTTCTTGTTCAGTGTTTTTGCTTTAAACTGATAGAGGAATAGAATCTTGTATGTAAAAGGGAGAGGAGACCACCCTGTAATATCAATTCACCTCTCAAGATGCTACTATCTCTATGTACTTGATAAAATTGTTCTATTTAACAATAAGTGCTGGAAATTCTCTTATGAAGTGTTTAGTCTCCCCCCCCCCCCCACGACTAACATAATTTAGGGCAATCATTTAAGGTAAGGTACGAATAGAAAGCATTGAGGTGCAGTGGGTTGACAACAGTGTTGCTGAACTCTCTGCAAAGAACTGCATTAACCAAACTAAACAGGTAGTGTGGAACTGCCCCTAATGTTACCACCCTTGCAAATGCATTTAAAGTTTAATTTCTTATTTTGCCACAAGATGGCAGTAGGCATCAAGGAAGAAAAAAAACTTGATTTTAAATACCTCTGTCAGAGTTGGAAGGAAAAAGTACAAAGCCATGTAGCAATGATGGAAAGTTCTTCCACAAGTTCACATCTACTTTTTTAATGCCTAAAAACATGCACATTTGACGGGGAAAACAATCTTGTGCAATCCAGCATAGAGGCCAATGTGGAACTATATGACTCAGTGGTAAAAGAAAAATAGAGAGATGGCATAACCCCCATGCACCCCAATATTCCTGAAATATAACATCCCGTCTCCAATGCTGACTTGAAATTCATAGATTTCCTTCAGGGCAGAAACACAGAACAAGGTTAACTTTAAATGTATCATCCGCTTAGGGAATGTAAGGTTGTACTAGGGCTTCTAGAACCTCTAAACTCCAGTACTGCAACTTGAAGAGCAAAGGGTAGTTTTCTAAATAATCAGAATAATTTCTGGGCAACCCGTGAAGTTTTTGTAAAATGAAAGAGTTGACACCTTTTCCTCTCTAGAGTACTAGTTGCCCAAATGCCTAAATGTCACTGAACCCAGAAGTGCTGACAATGCGCAATGTGATTACATCATCAGCACTTGCTTCCAGGTTCATATCTGCAAAAAAGCCGAAAAAAAGTTGACATAAAACTGCCCAGGAAGGGCTGGTGGGCACACCCAGCAGTTCGCGTGACCCTTGGCTCACAGAGCAGAGCCTCTGCTATGTGATCTGCTGCATTCATGCTGTAGGCCAGCTCAACCAATCTGCGGCCTGCAATGCCCAGTTTGGGAACCTCTGTCTTAAGTTTGGGAACCTCTGTTCATTATTAACCATGGTTAGGTATTATATTATTTAAGGACCTGCAAGTCTAAATTGAGTTTAAAGTCCTGGTTCAAAAGAAATCCTGGTTAGTCCTAACCACTAACATCTGTGCCAACCAACTGTTTATTCTCAGTTAAGAGAAGGAATGAAAGTATCTTACGGGAATGGCTTCAGAAGGATCTGACTGTTCCCAGTTCAATCATTCTTATCATGGAGCCTGCATGGAGACTGCACTAGCAGTCAAGTGTTTCATCTCATGCTGGTGTTATTTTAATGCTTACAATCCAAGTGCTGGTACACCTTTGCCTTTTTGGTCTGTGAAGAAAACCAAACATCAACCCTGCAAATACATGGTACAGTGAATATTGTATTGAAGGAAAATTAGAGAAAAGCACTTATCATGAACTGACTAAGCCTTGAAAAGAGAGAACTGAAACCTAGACCAGGAACAATGGCATTTAAACAGCAAGTTTCAAAAAAACAGAAGCAGTTAATGGGTGCAGGGATAGAACAATCAAGGGAAAAGGTGTCTGGGGATATTAGTGATAATTATAGCTTATTAGTGATAATTAGATGACAGCAAAATACTATCATGAAAAAATAGAATGAATAAAACACTTTACTGATGTCTCTACTAGATGCAGAGCCCAGACAATCTTTGGTTAAGCCCTCCCTTAGAACGTAGTGCCATACTGTGGCCTATCCATGAGGGGGGTGGCCTATCCATTAGTTGAAGTGATGCGGGTTGCATCGGTGGCCATTGGGTTGGTGGTAAGAGGGTGGTGGATTTGAGGTGCCTTGCACCCTGCGTCTTCCACTTCCAGCCTGGTAAAGACAGCCATCTCTCTTCTACAATGCAAAGAACATGCATGCTAGGCATGCCCCTAGATATTGTAGAGGAATTTGCCTCACATTAACCAAGCAGATTTTTGGGCGCTCTTTCTGATGTGTTAGTGATGTACGTTTGAGCTGCTCATAAGAATTTGTGCCAAACCCCATCTAGTGCTTCTCAGAAGGGCCTTTCAGCAAGCTAGGTAGCAGGGGCAGAATTAGTATATATTAGTTTTTGTTTTGTTACGTCAGCAGTTTAACAAAGCATCATGGCTCATTCTGGATTAAAATGATCATAAATCAAACTTTATGACTAATTAATATGGAAGCTTTCTTTTTCTACAGAGCTACTTGGAATACATAAACAAGCAACTGTTGGTTTTTTGACACTTATGGAATCTCTAAGATACTGTAAGGTAAGTGTTCTTCACAATCTGGTGTGAGTTATTCACGAAGGTGAAAGAGAAGAACAAGGTGAATGTTGTGCATTAAAACGCTGCATTAGAAATGTTAGAGCTGTTTGTGTTTGTAGCTTTCATTAAGCTACATTGCTTGAGGTAGACCTGGTGTTTGCTGTGATGGACATCAATAGTATCACCATCTGGAAAGCCATATTTCAGCCACTCCACGGCTGCTTACACTTCTGCTAATGATAAGCATAGGTTGGACAGGATCTTATCACATTAGACAGTGCAGGTTCAGAATCAGTGGTGGACTGTAGGCTGAGTTGCATTACTTGTAGAGAACACATAGTACAGAATAGGTACAGGGCAAAGTTGCTTGTGTCTTAACTATGAGAGCAACTAGGGTTATCCTAAAGGTGGACATGTATTTTCTTGCAAACTTTTGCTTCAGTCCAGCATAGCACCTCATTTTCTCAATAACTTGCCTTAAGTAATTTAAGGAATCTGCCTTACTTCAAAAGACTTTTCTATCTGTCACCTTTTACCTCTGTCCACGAACACGTTGCATCGCACAGTGATTGCATGCCATCCCTGAAACATCAACCATGTATTCTCTGTCTCAGAATTTCAGCTTACACAGATTTGGACCCATTCACATGCATGCGAATTTGCATTTGCAAGCATGCACTTATTTTGTTGATTTAGAAAAATGGCAAATTTTTGAACCTTAAATTAAACAGACTGGGACTAGGTGTTCATGAGGTTTTCTAGTTGCATGTGGCTTCGTGGTTGCAATGCAAAATTTGAAATTCAGTATGATAGAATTAAGAATCCAGTTTTTTAATCAATTTTAGTACCATAGTGCTTATTGGAAATGTTGAGAGAACCATATGAATGCTTGTCTGCTAGAACTGAAGAAATTAGGAAAGTGTAGTAAGTGATCCAGGGATTAGTGCCCCACACAGCTAGTTGTCCTGATTTTCATGCCAGTTTTCTTCTTTTAGTCCTTACAGATGGAATCCTTCACCACAGAATGAATCTGAATCTTTGAATGCAAAATGAATGCTAGTTACCAAACTTGTACATTTTTTTTCTTAAAATGGAAGGTTGTTTTGGTGTAGAGGGCTGAGCCCTGTTTATACTGTGGTATTCAGGGGCACAGGACTGCATTACAAACATGTTGAGCAGTTTCTTCCTTTTTCTTGATTTTCATTTTTTTTAAAAGGTTGGCTCCTATTTGAAATCCCCAAAATTCCCTATTTGGATACTTGGCAGTGAAACTCATCTCACAGTCTTTTTTGCCAAGGTAGGATTCCTTTCCTTTTATTTCTTTATTCTAGGCCAAATAAATATTTTGCAAGTCTGCAGTTCATATTGTTCCTAGAATGTAACTTTTACAAAAGAGTTAAAATACTTTACTAATGTTGTAAGTTACATGAAACTTTTTTCTGCAAATGTACTGGATTTCTCAAAGAATGTTTTCAAAAACTGATTGAACATGGTTGAAAGCGTCTCGGGGCTCATCTTCATAATCTCATTGATTGTAGTGGTAGGGCTGGGAATCAAATGCTGAAGACCCTTTATATGTTTTGCTTGGATAAAATCATTACCATAGATGGATATTTGTGCTGCAAAGCCGTGTATTGAGCATTGCAGTTCATGGTTTCTCAGCTGTGAAAACAATGAATTGTTGTCCAGTGAATCCTATTACTATTAATCAGCACAAGGAGTAAAAGGTTCTGGTTCTTGTATTGCGTTGATCTGGATTAAGTAGGAGGGATGGAGTTTGCCTCCAGCACTACTTCAGTTTTGTCTGAACGCAAACTAATTCACCAGCATATAATGCCCAGTCATATCCAATAGCTGAGATGAGCACAGAAAATGGCGGACCTGACTTGAAAAAAAGATGCTGGGGAGCAAATAGAAAAGCACTGAATAACATAAGGATACCAGGTGATTCAAGACAGTACGAATAAATGTTTACACATTTTAGTGAAAATTATAGGGCTAAAGCAAGAGGAAATTGTATTGCTTTTGGGTTCATGTTTGGTTGTGAACTTCAGTGGCTTTTTTGTCAGTAAAAAAAAGAACATGGCATTTTCAAGTCTCATTAAAGAGTTTTGGAAAACTGATGTGAGATATGGAACATTATTATATTTATCTATAATATGCCAATCCATTTTTTCAGACTCTGCCCTTAAGCTACAATGCTGCCTATTAAATGTGCATTTTGGCATTTCCTGCACTAGAGAATTGGGTCAGCAAAACGAACTACTTTTGCTTAACTGATTCAGCACTCCTAAGTTTTTTGCTAACTAACCTTGTCAGTGTGTAGGCTCTAAATATGGTAGTCTGAAAGGTCATTGTTCATGGCTAAATGTAGACCATGAAAATGTAATTATATATACCCCTAGGTGATAGGACAATTTATTTCCTTTTGGGAAAAAATCCATTATCCATCTGTTTTCCTTCAAGAGTTTAGCAGTTAGATCCACATGGAATAGCAGAAAAAACATCTTGCATTTTGTGTAGGTATGGCTACTAAAGTGCTTAAAATATATTCACAGTATGGGAAACAACAATTTATGGTTTGATATAAACCAACCTTCCTTCAGATTACATGCACTGGAAAATTACAGGACCAAATCCTTTAAGAGTTAAGGATGATAATGAAGTATTGAATTTCAAACTTCTAAATGGTGGGACATAAAACTACCATTTTAATTAAGTTGTATTTCTGCTGTTAATAGTTTAAAAATCCATTAGAATAGTATGGAATGTATCATATCATTCTAATTGCTAAATAGAATATTTAAGTAACCAGTGTTCTAAGTTTAGATCAGCGGTTCCCCAAGTGTTGGGAACTGCGACATCCCCAGTGCGCAGCTCCCGGAAGTGACTTGTGATGACATCACCATCATTTCCAGATTCAGAGACATTGTGTGCTGCTTCAGATAGTGGTGAGGAAGTCAGGACAGGTGAAAGGGCTGTTCCCAGAGTGTGGCTTTCACCAGCTGGAGCTCTTCTTGTCGTGACAAGCCTCCAACCTATGTTTGGAGCAGCATCGCGTAGTCTTCCTACCCGGCAGCCTTCAAATGCCTTGTGACGCACCAGGGCATTGGAGTGCACAGTTTGGGAACTACTGGTTTGGATGAATAAATACCAGTCTACATATAAAGCAACAGTATGTGATACAGCAGTGGTTCCCAAACTGTGGGTTGCGAAGCACCGAAAGCAGCCATCTTGAAAAGATGGGTTGCTGGAAAGGGGGAGGGTGTGTGATTCTGCTTTCTGATTCGCTTTGCTATCAAAGGGGCTGAGAAATCACCCAACTTAATGCTGCATTTTCAGAAAAGCAGCAGGCTCTGGTGTTAAAATGATAGCACTTCAGGTCATGACATCACTTCTGATGGGTCCTGGACAAATTGTCATTGTAAAAAGTGGGTCCTGGTGCTAAAAGGTTTGAAAACCGCTGTGATACAGTCTTCCTTGGAATGTACCACTTGAGAATGCAGCTGGTTGTTCTATAAACTTTGCAGATGTAGAGGGTCCCTTTCCCACAGTAACCATCCAAGTTACTAAATAGCTAGTGTGAAGGTTAGAAAAGACATTAAATTCAGGACCTGATGCAGCAGCTGATGCTTGCAATGGGTAGCAGACATCAAATGAGGCTCTTTGGACCCTACAGTATTCTGACTCAGGATTGATAACAAGGTATTAATCTTAGCCATTCAGCTGAATCAGTATAGCCCAGTATATGTCAGCCTGCCTTAGACTCATTTTAAGAAGTTTAATAGAAATGCCAAAATTTTGTAAACACTGGTATAATTACATGGATGACAAAACCTTACTGACCTGTCTCCTGTCAGCTATGTGAGCATCATCTGAACAATAATGTATGTGACAGCTGTTGAATCCCCACCTAAATTGCAGAGAACCTTGTATCATCCAGTTTCATCTTTTACAAGTGCAATTAATGTCCTTGAAAATCCATTTCATAGTCTTTTGAAGTAGTGGGAAATGAGTTTTACATTCCCTTTGCTGTCTCCTTGTATTGGGATAAAGATGCTCTGTATACAATAAATGTTTTTGATCTTCCCTTGAGAGAGCCGTTTAAGATGAGAAATGTGTGTAAGAACATCTGAAAACTCTAACCTCTTGCTGTTAAGGCTCTTTGGCAGATTCTGTAGCCTGGCTTTTTTCTCTTTGTAACACTAGCTCAATATCTAGATGGGTTTTTTGCTTCTTTGGAGAGTATGGGAGGAAATTATGGATTTCTTAGATATTACAACCTCAGTCTACACATGAAGGACAGTATTTTCAAACTCCCCAATTCCCTTTTTTGTTTTTCCCTTTTACACCACATATTCCTAATGGACCAAATCAGAGGTGCTTGTGGGTGAGTTCTGCTTGTGGCTATTAGATCCTCTCCTTCTGTACACTATTGTCCTTTCTGATTATGCTGATCCATGTTTGTAGCAGGCAGGGGTTTGGTCAAAATGGCTTCAGCTCAGCCCCACTTCTGCAATTAGTGCTATTTTGAGTAGATAGTGGTAGATGCACAGTAGTTGGCAGCTGAACTGTTAACCAGGATGTCCCCTGTTCAAATCCCATGCTGCCATGGATGTGCTATGTGACCTTAATCAGGACACTGTTTCTCAATCTTGCCTTCCATAGAGATGGTATTGTTTAAAGATTACTAGTATATGTAAAGTTCTGTATAAATGTGAAGTTCTGTATAAATGTAAAGTAGCTTGTGCAAGATAATTCCTATGCAGAGCGATTCTTTCTCTCCTTTTTTTTTTTGCCCATTTTTTTCTCTCTAAACCCCTGAAGCTTCTGTACTGTTTCATTAGCCTGAATGCTGCCAGGACATGCTCCTGCAGCAGTCTTTGTTTGAAAACACCATTCCCAGACTGTGATGTAGATTTTTGTCTACCTCATATCTGGAGTAGCTAAGCCTCCACCTGAGACTGATATGTGCTTACTGATTGGCTAGACTTTTCTTTTGAGGTATAGGAATGGGATGGAGAGGCCAGGTGCGTTCCACTCCAATTGGGCAACTCTATGACATCATCAAACTTAGGTAGCCTTTCAGGAAGAGTCCTTAATATGTCAGTTAAAGAGAAAAGTAAGAATTCTTACAAACTTAGGCCTTGCAAATAGTCCCTCCTTTTGGGAAAAAAAATTGTTTTACATGTAATATGCTTCATCTGTCTTTGCTCTCACTATGGAAGAAACTAGCAAACTCATAAAAAAGTTTAACATTTTACTGATCAATTAAAGAAGCATCTGCTTCATGGAGCCAAATTGAGATTGCTAGTAAAGCCCAAACTGAATCTTTAAGTTGGACAGTATGATGCAACTTAAAGTATAATTTTTCAGTCTTATGACAGCTGTGGTAAAACACAGGCTCAGCTGGATTTACAAAGGCTTTAACATGTGCAGTATATCTTCACTCTGAATGTTCACTCATGCTCTACATTTGTTCCACCCCTCCTGCTCAATGCAGATCTAAGATGTAGCTGAAAGGGTCCATAGCTCATATAGCGGAGGCAGAAGATCCCTGGCATCCTGCTTTGTTTTGTTTTCGTGGTCTTATTTAGCTGAATGTAGGGAAAACAACTTTTGCCCTAGTCTTTAGAGAGCTATGGCCAGTCACTGTAGAAAGTGCTGTAGCTGGATCAATAGTCTGAATTGGAATAAAACAATAGAATGTATGAAACTATGTACACTGCTGCCAAGAGATGAAGTTATAAAACTGTCCCGAACGATCTGTGTCCTGATTATAGATATGGCTATGTAGCTTGTAATTTTGGGGGGCAGGGGATGGGTTTCAAAAAGTTGCTTAGGCTCGTGCAGCAGGAGATTTACAGTAGTACGGTGGCTCTCACTGTGGATATGGGACAGGCTCAGCTGTTCAGTTACAAGCTGTTTATGAAAGTCTCCCCTGGTCTCAAGCAGTTTGCCCAGCGAAGGGACCCTAAGGGTGGGATGAGGCTCTCCCATACTTACCAGATTTTAAAAACTGAGGTTTCTGGAATGGTTTAAACAAAACAGGCATGCTCCAGTATCTGCTAGGGTTCTGTTTTGTGCCCTACCGTGGATACCGGGGACACCTTTTTAAAGATAGGGGAACATCAGTGGTTTTGCTGCAATAAGGTAAAAAGACAGATTTGATGTTCTATCTTTTTAACAAGTGTCCTAGTATTCATGGAATCTGTGGATAACTGAAACCTTGGATACTGAATCAGTGGCTACCAGCCCATGCATGTATTTACTAAAGTAATGTATAATAAACATGCATGGAAATATTAGTTTCTTATATTAAGCCTCACTTTAGGAATCTGAGGTCTCCTCAGTCCTAGGCAGAGCTAGCTTTTTTAAAAACATGAAATATTTTTCTCACCATGGGCCTATGACTATTCCTTTCCCTGGGAGAAGATTTAGAAGAATTAGGCATGAATGATGGGAAAATACACATGTAGTCTGACATGTAGACAATTGCCTGCATTTTTCTCACATTTAGGCTGCAATCCTATACACATATTCCTGGGAGTGAACTCCACTGAACACAGTGGGACTTGCTTCTGAGTCAACAGGCATAGGATTGTGCAGTTGGTATAACAGGAGTTATAGAAAGTAAATATTTTTGGTGATCCACTCTTAAAACCTCTAGCCAGTTTGAGAGCATTGGAGGAGTTGTAGGGATTGTATGTGCTAGTTTTAGTTTTGAGAATGAAAACTGCTGAGAAATTATTAAAATGTCCTATGGTGTTGTGTTTGCCTTTGCCTTTAAGGGTAAACATGAGATTCTAAAATAAACCTGAGTTATCAAAGAGAATGGCATTTAAAAGGCAGCAAAATGGCTTTTGGTAGGAGTATTGCAATGTCGAAACACGATATTTTTGCTTTTGGGACATGGTGTACTTTGTACACATTGTTTGGTAAACCACTGATAATATTTCCTTCTATGGAAGATTTGGGGATTTAGGTGTTTTAAATAACAATTTGCAAGGCTTCAGTGCCTGTTTAGCAGAAATTATGTAACTTGGCAGATGGAACACATTTTTTAGATGTTTTACTTTTTTAAAAAAGCATTATTGTCCAAAGTGAATGAGTTGCTTGCTATTTACAACTTACAAAAACCAAAACTGTAATTTTGACTGAATTGAGGAGAGGAAGGAGGTCTTAAGACAGCACTAAAGAAGCAATCTTGTCATTTGCAGTGTCCTCCACTTGTAGCCATGTATTTATGAGACCATTACTTTAGGGTCTGTAGGAGACACTGCCAGACTAGCCTTTCCAGGCCTTGACCTACCTCATAACCACTTGAATTCTGCCACCTGGAGAACTGGTGGTGGGAGCAGGGAATGTTGTTGTCTTTTTCCTGCCTAGAATTCTGTTTAGGATTGTCAGAAGGAGCGGTGGTCTAAAAATGTCAAATATTTTAAGTTGCTGCGGCCTGGATTTGGCCACCAGGCCGTAGTTTGGAGACCCTTGACATAGATTATACAAACTCACTTCAAACAACAGCTCGTAATTTGCAAATAAGAATTTGTCAGTTTAGAAAATGCTATTGCATTTTCACAGTTCCAAAAATGTACCGGTGATTTTTGTACTTGGTACTTGGTGTGGTGTCTGAACTGGAATGGCATTTCTCTAAACATGTTTTCCTCTAATATGGTCTAATAACAATCAAATTAGAGGCTCATTGTCCCTAGAAGTTTAATCTAGGAAGCCGCCATAGTCCGTGTTTGTTCTCAAATAGTTTAGTACTTTCAGATGTGTTACTGTGAAGTACTTAATCTTGTGGCATCTTTCTGTTAAGGATTTGGCTCTTGTTGCTCCTGAAGCGCCCTCAGAACAAGCTCGAAGAGTCTTCCAGACATTTGATCCTGAAGGTATGATGTGCAAAGCATTTGTATGCATCTTGGGAAGGGGTCATAGTTTGTTACTACAGGCTTTGTATGCCTGAGGTCCAAGTACAATCTGTGGCATCTCCCTGGAAAGCCACTACCAGTCACTGTTGACTGTATGAAGTAAACTAGTGGTTTTATTCCATATAAAGCCATTTCATAGGTTTATTTGAACAGTTCAAATGTAAAGTATATCTTATTTTTACTATACTAGGCTTGATGCTACCATGTATATGACTGCATTTGAGGAAATGTTCCAGATCTGTACTTTTAACAGGATACTATGTATATGCTTTGAACAATAAGTCAATTGGGCTTACTCCTGGGTGAGTGTGGATAGGATTGCAACCTTTGGGGTATTTCGAGAATTTTTTAAAACAGGTCAACAACTGCTTGGGAGGGTTAGAGGGTCCTTTATGTCAATAAATTTTTAAATGTAAACTTCGGTTTGATTTGATGGTTTAAAAATTTCCCTGCTTGATGATGTCATTTCTGGCCATGGCATCACTTGCAGGTTAATGACATCATTTCCGGTGGATCCCGACAGACTGTCATTCTCAGCGTGGGTCCCGGTGCTAAAACATTTGAGAACCACTGAGCTAGAGTACTCTATTTCAATGGTTCTTAAAACATTTTAGCACTGGGACCCACTTTGAGAATGACAATCTGTCTGAGACACACTGGAACTGATGTCATGGCCAGAGGTGCCATCACTGTGATGCATCAATAAAAGATTGGAGCAATAAGTTGGGTTATTGTTCAACCATTTTCCAAGCAAAGTGCGTCATAAAGGGCAAAAGCCTATTTACAGCATTGACACAAGAAAAATATCCACACATCGTTTCCCCTTTCCAGTGTCCCATTTGCCCATATTTTCAATATGGCTGCTCTATCTGCTTTGCAACCCACCTGAAATTGGCTTGTGACCCACTGATGGATCCTGACTCACAGTTTGGGAACCACTGCTCTAGCTAATACATATTTAAGGCCTCATTACATAAAATCTTCAAGTGTGGCAGAAGATTTAGCCGAGAGGGTTAATGCCTCCGTTTGCCGAAGATAACAACTGAAGATCTCAAGGTCGTGAGCTCGAGACTCCCGGAAGTCTGTGTGAGCGGCAGACCTTGCAAACTGCGGCTGATTAAAAGCTGAGTTCCAGCTGCCTCGTGGGAGGAGGAGTGTGCTAAACTCAGCTGCGTCTCTGGTGAGAGCAGGGAAGCCTCATCAGCCAGCAGACGACAGACGGGTGGCTAAAGAAAGAAGGCTAAATCCAGAAAGAAAGATCTGTTTGAGTGTGGTTCTTGAAAGATAGAACATTCTGTAAATTGTAAAAACCTTCGGGTTTGTGAAAAGTCTGCCTATGTAAACCGCCTTGAGTTGTAATCATTAGAGAAATCTAGTGACCTTAAGAAAGGTGGTATATAAATACATGTATTATTAGTATTATTTATACAAATAGTCTTCAGTTATTCTGTAGCAACACCATTGTGTGGATTTTTCTTCAGATGGATACTTATATAATTACCGTATTTCCCCAAGTATAAGACGCACCAATATATAAGACGCACCTTAATTTTGGGGCTGGAAATTTGAAAAAAAATGTTCGTTCGCTCCCCTTTCCTGGAGGGGCTGCTGCGTGTGGAGTTGTCCTCCCCTCAGCCCCAGAGCACAAAGCAACTGGGTGCACGTCGACTCCTTCGCCCTCAGCAGCTCAGCTCCTCCGGCTGGAGGGCTCTCCTCTGGCAGAGGACAGCTCGGCCCTTTAAGACAAGCGGGAGCACGGAGAACCGTGCTCCTGCTTGTCTCAAAGAGCCGGCGAGGGTGCACGTGCCTTGTATAAGACGCACCTAGTTTTTAGCGCCCCAATTGTTTGAAAAAAGGTGCGTCTTATACTTGGGGAAATACGGTATATTCACATTCTTCTGATGATGGCTGAAATTGCAGCATAGTAATCTATCTTGGACAGGGGTCCTAGTTCTAAATGTATTTACATGGCTGTGAGTACACGTAAGTTGCAGAGTTATACCCCATTGTATTTGATGTGTTCAAGGCCTATAAAGGTTGTATTGTAATGGCAGTTTCCCATGGTAAGACAATTAGTATGTCCTGAACATAGTCAGCAAATCGGAGAGATCTAGAACATTGCAGTGTTCACTTTTATCACATGGAGGAACGTTCACTGGGGTGAACTTACCATGCCTGTGTTTAGAGAAATTACAATCAATTCCCCTTTCAAAAATGGTAGTGTTAATCCACCTAGAGAAACATGTTAAAAGTAACTCTTGAAGATCTACTACTTCATGCTAATTAAGCAATGTTGTATTTTTCAGATAATGGCTTTATACCAGATACCCTTCTAGAAGATGTAATGAAAGCTTTGGATCTTGTATCAGATCCTGAATAGTAAGTGTAAATTGGCGGCAATCTTCACAAAGCATGATTTGATAAAAATTTCTCAGGCTAAGGCTCCATTAAGATACTGTTTTGCTCCAGGCTATAGAACTCCTACGATGTGTATCAGTTGTAAGGGAGAATAATAAAGAGAATTTCATGCTGACTTTAGACTCTGGTTTTAGAGAGGGCAAATCTTGTTTAGTCAAATTTGTGTTTTAGAGAAGAGCTGGATATTTCCTTTTTGCAATGTAATGGGATGTATCTGCCCTTCAGCTAAAATGCAACATGTTGCTTCAGAGCTAAGGAATTTTAAGGATGGGTAAGTAGTCCATGGGGTCGCAAAGAGTCGGACACGGCTTAGCAACTGAACAACAACAAAGTAGTTCAATTCCTTTCTGACATCCCAATCTGAATTATTTCATATATTTATAAGATTACACTATCCTAGGACTGCTCTGGGAAATGTTGACAGTTGCAGCAGTGGCAATTGCTGGGGGGGCACACCTCCAGGGGTGCTTCCCCCCCCCCGCACCGCATGCAGCCTCCCCAGCCTTCAGAAGGCCAAAGATCATCACTTCTGGAAGCGATTGTTTTTGTCCTCGGGAAGCCTTCTGAGGGTTGGGAAGCCTACGCATTACTTCTTCAGCTCTCAGAAGACCCCACTGGGGTTGCCCTCCTCCACTTTAAAAATAAAAAGCAGTTCCTAAGGGCAGGAGGGAGGCAATTTTGCTGCCCCTTGCAGCCTGGTGCCTGATGGAACCCCCCCCCCCACCTCCCCAGGTAAGCCACTGAGTTCCAGCAAAAACATTGTATTGTCAATGCTCCTTGCATGTTTACCCCCCCCCCACAAAAAAAGAGGGGTTAGGCTCTAGAGTTGCACACATGAAGCAAATTCTTCTTAACAACAAAGCTCATGAAAGGAACCTCCCCTGCCCCCACTACTATAGCTGCTCCCGACCCCTCTCATTCCCTTCCTGCTTTTAAAGGTCCGCTGGGCCTCAGGAATAGGTTTTTTTTGTGGGATTTGGGGCTACATTGGGGAGGAGGGTGGAAAGAAAATCCCTTGCATCAGCTTTGTTCTTGTCCCAGTCTGGATTCAAGCACCTTTCATGTAAAACTTGTAACATTTTTAATGTATGGGTGAATTTCTAATTTCTGTTCATTGTGGCTTGTCCAATAAATAACGCAAGACTTGGTTTTTGCAGGACAGTTTGAAAGATGACTGTTGTGTTAAAGCTCAGGACTGGCTGCAGTGTTCATTAAGTTGTCTTGCATGTAAACCTAGGAATTAGAAATAGTGTGCTTATTCTGAAACCTTTCCCTAATATGGCGCAGTGTCTCAATTATGCTGGTACTTTGATTTTAAATAAGATTATTTTAGTTTAAAAATAACTTGATTTTGGCAACACCATCCCATTCCTTTGCATTTGCCATTAAGAATCAAAATACAACAGCTTCATTGTTTTTGGCAGTTAAAAGTGTTGCAGAAGCACAGCACTTCTTCATGCAAGAGTACAAAAAGCACCACATGGATATTTTGTGTTTTGTTGTCTTAGTGTAAATCTCATGAAGACGAAATTGGATCCAGAAGGACTAGGAATCATACTGCTAGGTCCCTTTCTCCAAGAATTTTTCCCTGAACAGGTAATGCAGTAACATATGACACGTTTCCTTCTAATTAAATAGGGCATTTGTAAGTGGACGCATGCCACTGATGACTTAAAAGGTTGTTTTACGTGCATATGTTTCAAAAATAATCCAGTTCCTCTCTCTCCTCATTTATCTTCTTTATCTCTACCTTCTTTCTCTTCCTCCATTGTGTGTAATGTAGACTACTAAAAATACATTTCTTCATCATTTTAAGAGATACCTGTGTGGCTGGCCAGGAACCACAAAATGATTTCCTCCTTCCCCTCTTTTTGTTAACTCTTTTTGAATCTAAATGGCATAAAGCTGGCTGAAAGGTTATCTAGCACCTGCTGACAAACGTGACAAATCATAAACCAGCTGTCACCAGCTTTAGCACTCCTTGGCACCAGAGGTTCAAGGACATTGTCTCATCAATTTTCAGCTAATTTTGTTGCCTACCTAGGTATTTGAGGCCTGATTTTTTTGAGATGGAAAAAGCACTTAGCATTCTGAATGTAAATTTAAAGTCCTAGAGCCTAATTGACCTCTGAACAACAGAAGGGGGAATTAGCGTACCTTTCTCATGTGAATTTCCAGACCTGGAATACTTCCATCTTACTGTCTCATAGTTCACTATATTTTTCCCCTCTACATGTAAGGTATAAATGCAAATCAAAGCAAGACAGGAAAAAATATACATACAATACTAGCCTGTATTTGAAACTGGTTATCTTGTTTTTGTTCTTAGGACTCCAAGGTTCAAGAGTCTTTCCCTGTATACCACTACAATGGGCTGAAGCAATCTAATTACAATGAAAAGGTAAGACCACTTGAGGGACAGTTAATACAGCAACAACTAATTGGGACTGACATTCCTTAGAATGGCAGTTGCCTGTACAATTGCATATTCCCATATCAAGACGTTGGGCTTAGCCAGATTCCAAGTGGACAACTCTCCATTTGATAAAACGTATGCTAATTGCCAGATATCCAAAAACAACCAGGACTGAACAGAAGAAAATCTAATTAGGGTTTTAGTTCTTACCAGTTTAGTCTAGGCCAGTTTAGTCTAGGCCAGTGGTTCCCAAGCTTACCTGAGTGACAGTCCTCCTGCAGCCTTCCCAGCTGGATGCTGTCATCTTTGGTCTCTTGTGATCCAAGATGGAGGTGCCCAGGGAAATGTAGGAGGAATGACAGAACTTCCTGTGGTGTCCTTGTGAGTGTGCTGTGACTCCCTAAGGTGGTGTGGCACACACTTTTGCATCCCTTGGTCAAGGCATTTCAAAATCGACTTATTAGAAAGATGTACAAAATGAAAGCAAAAGAAACTTTTTGGGTGTGTGTTATGTGTGTGTGAGAAAATTCTGAGCCACAGGTTTGATAAAATCTAGTCTATTTTGTTTAAGAGTCAGACAACATTCCGTGTGCCTTAAAATATAAGTAAAACTATACTAGGATAACTGGTTTGCATTTTCTTTTATAGACTAGAAATGTATGCCCAGTTCTCTAGCATTTTCTCTAGGGAAAAGTACTTTAGTCATAATACTGGGTTTAACACTGTTCTGCAGTTGTGTACACATACAAGTGTCAATATTCATCATGTTAAATGTCTGCAATAGAACGTTTAACAGACCAATTTACAAGACTGAAAAAATCCCTTTCCTCCCTTTATTAGTTAAGCGCTGATGCAGCGAGCACAAAAACTGGCCTGGGATAATGGATAGAAATAGGTTCCGGGGTGGGAGAGGGAAGAAGGTGGCATGACCCTGAGGTATGTAGGACACTATTTGGGTTTTTTAAGGGTGTCCCCAACTAATAGGGGCAGAAAGCTCCTCATGCACTTACTGTGTCTGAATGTTCGCAACAGAAAGAAGCATGCAGGCACAAACTTCCAGCTTGCTGGGGCTGTGAGTTTGGGTACTGCTTGCTTGCTGTCATGCTAAATTTGCACTGTTACTATCACTGTTAAATATATAAGGTTTATACACATATACTTCATACACATATCAAGTTTATACACAAATCAAGTTTTGTGTTTCTTGTAGGATATCAAATGCTTTCTTTGCATATAATAAAGTTCAATATATCACAATCTTTGTGTCTCAACCAGAACAAGAAAGTTAAATTTGGGCTTATTTCCAATTCAAGTTCATCTCTGTGTTTGCTTGTAGACTAAACTAGGTACTTTCATTTTGGCAGGTCATGTACGTTGAAGGTACAGCTGTGATTATGGGCTTTGAAGACCCAATGCTACAGACAGATGATACTCCAGTCAAGCGCTGTTTGCAGACCAAATGGCCATATGTAGAACTACTCTGGACCACAGATCGATCCCCTTCATTAAATTGATATTGTTGAGACTTTGTACTACTATCCAATGTTTGAATGGAGGTTGGGTAGGTTGCTGCCACTTTGACTATGTGACTATACACTGGTGTCACTGAGAAACTGTAAATAAACACTTTTTCAGTGTTAATTAGAATATTTAATTTTTTTAACTATTGGATTGATTTATATTATACCAGCTAGTTCCATTTTTTTGGCCATTGTAGTACAGTTAAAATGTGAGTTTTCACCCAAAAGCCTCCTTATTCAGCCTAAAAACCTGAAATATTGGTCTATTAGTGCAGTATCTGCATATTAGGTTAAACATGTCTTTAATGTTATGGTATTCACTTGTTTACACACTGGTTTGGCCATATATTTTAATTGTACTCTTAGGACTCAACACTCCTGGAAGCTCCCTTGCTCAAGCCTCACTGAAATGAATAGGGGCTGCACAAGAGCCCTGTCGTGATTTGGGAACTGTCCAAAGGCACATTGTGCTGTCTCATCCATTTCAGTGAGGGTTATGGAGGGAAATACCCAGGTGGGTTGTATCTTTTATCACAGTGTCATGGTCCAGGGACTCTCTGCTCCTACACACTCCTGGTTCACTGGCCAAACACTCCCAGTGAGTGAGGAATGCGTGTTCCCAATTTGTTCTTGAGTTATTCTACTATCTCAAGGGTCTTAACACTCCAATTGAGATCAGGGTACAGTTCTCAGGCAATAGAACCAAACCCTAAGTACAATTTTATGC
Organism: Lerista edwardsae; assembly: GCA_029204185.1. NCBI lineage: Eukaryota > Metazoa > Chordata > Lepidosauria > Squamata > Scincidae > Lerista > Lerista edwardsae. The sequence continues at coordinate 26,203,082 of JAJKFI010000009.1, forward strand.
AAGTTCACTTGACTGGGCAAGCACACCAAACAGGTGTCCTGGGGCAAAACTTTCTCAGATAGGTACCACCACTCCTTCTAATAGCCAGTCCTTCAGCCCAGGAGAAGCTGAAGTCCTACAGGCTAATTTCCCAGTTCTCCTAAACTCCAGGGAGTCAAGACTCTGGTTTGTTCCAGTAGCATACTGAGTTATCCAGGCCAGACTTGGGGTTCAATCCTAGCCGGCCTTCCAGCACTGATGCAGCCTAAGGTAAGGGAACAAACATTTCCTTACCTTGAGGAGGCCACTGTGACTGCCCCTACACCACAGGATGCAGTGCACACCCCTTTGGCTCAGCTGCATCAGTGCTAGAAAGTTGGATAGACTGGGCCTTAGGATGAATCCAATTCCTTGGTACTTGTACAGACCCATGCCTGTAATAATGATAGTTTATTTAAAGAACTAAGGTTATATGTTACTTTGAAAAGCGTTGGGTATTTCAGATAATAAGTTGCACGCACAATGCTAAAGCAATAAAGCTAAGCCCCTAAGCTTACTTGTCTCTTAAAGTCACCTAGAACTTTCATAAGCAAAGCGTAGCTCTTCCACCTGTCGTGCTGCAGCTGATATAAACAGACATCCATGATGGAATGGCAAACAGCAGCTCGTCCCCTCCCAACTACAGGTTTTTTAATACCTTAAACCTAGCTCTTAGCCAACCAGAGATTCAGACTTGCCAAAGCTTCTGGAAATGGTTGCTCACACTGACCCTAACTGGAGAATCACAACTGCAGCTAATTCCCAGTTAGTGAAACCTTGAAGATCCAGTGTATTATCAGGCCTCTAACTGGTTGAAGGAAGATCCAAGATCTGGAGCTTCTTTCCCAGCCCCTAGCAAACTCTTCACAGCTGCTGCAACGTGGTTGCAGGCTTACAAAATGAAGTTACATCCAAGTCAGTTATTTTTAACCTGTTTTTCACACATGGCTTCAGGACTAGATTGGCATTTGCACTAAATACTTAGGTGAGTTAAACTTCTGCTGTTTTCATTGAGAAACCTGACGCTTCTCTACATAGCTTTGCACAAATGGATCAGAAATTATGAATTTTAAAATATGGCTACCTATATACAAATACTACTTATTCACTTGTTATATTGTTCCTGATATTTACCCGCTGGATGCACTGAAAATAAAAGTGGGATTTAAGAAGAAAATCATACAACACAATGTTGTACAAAGAAAAAACATGAAAAAACCCTAATAGCAGAGAAAATGTGTGCTGTTTTTCAAGCTGTCCAGATGCTTATTTGCCAAATACCTCTTCTCAATATGTCCTAACAAAAATATAAGCCAGTCAGCACTATTGTACTTGTTACATGCATGAAAACATCTGTTATTACAGTAGGATAGTCCATTATTTATTATCTAGCAAGGCCTAAATAAAAATTCTACCCAAATAGTAACCTAGTGGTTTTGCCTTATTGCCTTGGGCAATGTTTTTTAAAGAAATGTTTTGGAATATATTTATAATGGGGAAATGCTTGTTCATAAATTTAAAATCAATTTCTCAAGGCCTCCTCGTAAGAAAGGTTTGCTACTGCTCCTGTTTTCAGGTTGGTAAGTTGTGCCCCCTTAGTGTAATGTACCTTTTGTGCTATAATGCTAAAACTCATATTCAGGTTTTTCCATTCACTTATTGCAGGGATTCCCAAAGTGTGCATCGTTATGCCTTAGATTGTCACAGCATACTCACCCCTCCCACCTTTTCTCCTGAGTGCCACCATCTTGGATATCATGAAGTCTTGCGAGATACAAGATGGCAGCGCCCAAGTCTAGAAAGATTTGGGCACAGCCATCTTGGATCTTGTGCGATATTGAATCTCACAAGGCTGTGGCAGTGTCATGACCCAGGTAACTTTGGGAACCACAGACTTATTGGAAGGGGTGTTACCATATGCCTGAAGCTTCTGTATGCTCAAAGCATTAATGGCTCCTGAAAGAACTTGGGCTTCCAGTTAAAGTTGCTGGAATTTGCCATCCTGATCATAACACTTGCCTTGCAATGTTTAGCTCTATTTTATAATGGCAAACGAGGCTGCCTCAAACATCTGTTTATGTAGTGAATTGACCTTTCCTAAGCTCCCAGGTAAAAACCCAAAGCAGAAAAGAAACCAGGTCATTCAAGCAATCTTTTCCCTATCCTCAGTGCAAGTTTAGGTACCCGTCATCTTGTGTCAGGCTTTGCAGCATTTCCTAATAATACCGAAGCTTGATCTCTACAGTATTTCTGCTGTTGAATGGAAAACAGCCACCAAAACCTAACTTGTATTCACTGCTGCCCTACAGATGTTAACTGTGTTGAGTACAGTGGTCACAATAGAATGTATATGACCATATGGAGGATCATAAGCTTGGCAGGCTATTAAATTTGGTGTCAAAGACAGACGAGAGGCAGGGGAAGAAAAAGGAAAGGTTAAATTCTGCATGTTGGAATTGCATTATGAGCTCTGGGTTTGGCTGAGTCATAAATGTAACCATGATTGTGGCAAATATTTTGCATCCTGTAAAAGGTAAAGGTTTCCCCACGACCGAATGGTCTAGTCGTGACCGACTGTAGGGGGTGGTGCTCATCTCCGTTTCAAAGCCAGTAGAGCGGCGTTTTGTCCGAGGACAAGCTTCCGTGTCATGTGGCCAGCATGACTATATGCCGTAGCGCATGGAACGTCGTGACCTTCCCACCGAAGTGGTCCCTATTTACTGGCATTTAGGTGCTTTCAAACTGCTAGGTTGGCAGGAGCTGGGACAAGCGATAGGAGCTCACTCGGTCGCACAGTCTTGAACTCCCAACCTTCCGGTTGGAAAGCCCAGCAGCAGTGGTTTAACCCGCTGTGCCACCACGTCCTGTACATGTAGGCTATTTAAATACCTTACATTTTATTTAAAAAGGTGGTTTCATGAAATTGCCATGTAACTAGAATGACTTTGACCAGAACTTCATGGGTTAATTTGGCTTCATGGAAACCAACAACCTGAGCCCAAATCCCTCCATGGTTGGTGTCTGGTTAAAAGGAGCTTTATTCCATGCCATCAATACCGACTGCCCATCTCGTTTCCTGCCAAATTTATCCAGGTTAGAGAAGGTGACGAAACCTTGCTAGGAGTATAGGCATCAGGTTCATAACCAAGACACTACTGCAGACAGACATGGCAACATTTATCACTGCCAGGAAGCCTGGGAAATGTAGTTTACACACTTCCTGGCTTCAGAAGATTCTGTTCTGAATGCGCATGACAGCCAGATCCAGCAAAAGCCCTTCAGATGCTTGAGACTGGACCTGCCCATCTTCCTTACCCTTTACCAATGTATGCCATGACTGAAGATCCTCCAGGCTTCTGGTCTAACTTTCCCTGCCCCCCCTACTGGTTGAAGTTGCTATTACAGTTTGCTCCGAAGGCTGTTCAGTGTGGTGGTTACTGGGCCGGGTCACAGCATCCAATAGCTTATGTTGCTTTTTCGGAAGGCCCTGTTCTGGCTAACGTTTTCCTTCAGAAAAAGGAACTGGGGAGCCTTTGCTACTTGCATGTTTCCTGGCTGGGGACCGCAGGTAAGGTGAATCTGGTGCCTCATCAAATAGCTGCTGTGGACCCTGGGACTCCTTTGGCGGGCCAGCTCTGTCTTAGTCCTAAGCAAAAAAATTTGCTGTGCATCTTAAATGTCACTGCCTCCCCTTGCCTTGTGTGTCCATTGCTTCTGTGTGGAACTTTAATGTCAAATTCTAGCAGAGAAGGCCGATAATTCAGTCCAGCGAAGCTCCTTTTCCAGAACGTTGGACCGGCTGTGCGGTGAGAAAGCTGAGGGCACTTGGAGGATATCTCTGGGCACCCAAAACAGAGGCAGAGTGGAAGGAGGGAGCAGAAACGCTATCTGGTTGAGGTGGCCCTGGTTTTAATCTTAACTCTGAAGGGAAGAGGTCCAGAAACGCCACCAAGCTTGTGGCTGAGCTTTGTTTGTGTATTCTTCTGGGTGGGCAAGGACCTTGTAAAATAAACTCAGACCCTCCTGAGGAAGATTCTGTTTGGTTTGGTCAGAGTTCCCTTTTGGAGTTCTCCCCCCCCCCCAGCTTGAGAGAGCCTGGCCTTGCTATCCGAGGTTTCCTTGGAGAGATAAGTTTTCTTAGGGCAATTCTTTGGGGGCGGGATGTAGATGTGTGTGTTTTCCTGCTTTTTTTTAATGCTGAAAAAGGACCGGCAGAAGTTCATAGTCAGCTGCCTCTCCTTGCAGGCCAAACAGAAAGGAAATAAATAATTTCCTTCTGGGTTTAGCACAGCATAGCTTCTTTCTTTCTTTCGGACTTCTAGGTTTGGTCTCCCCGTTACGGAAGTACTGCAGAAATTACAACGGGTTGCAGAACCACCGTCTATGAAGAAGGCCAAGGATGGAAAAGGGCATGGTTTCGTCATTGGCTATTTGCGACTTTTGAAATCGTCCCATTCTTTTCTGTATTAGCATATAGGCAGATATGATTTGCTTAGCTTCCCATGCAGCCAGTGAAGGAAGAAGAAAATGTTAGGATCCTTGAGAGACAAAAACAAAACAAAACAGGGAGGGAAAGGCCGAGGCGCACAAGAACAAGGGGATTTCATGTGAAGTTGTCACTTGATCCTAATTGCCTTGTCCGAATCCTAATTCTGTGCTGTTGTGCACAATCAAGACTAGAGCTGGTTTGCTTGAAGGACAAGTGTGTGCAAGCTTAGCTCCCAACAGTACCTCCTATAGTTGTTTGAACAGATCCCTAGAGCTCCACCAGAACCTGCTCTAATCTGCAGCCCTACCAACCAGTATTCCAAGGCTTTCTAAAAAAAAAAAAATAGTGAGCCCCCATCGCTTGTCCCAGCTCCTGCCAACCTAGCAGTTCGAAAGCACCTAAAAATGCAAGTAGATAAATAGGGACCACTTCAGTGGGAAGGTAATGGCGTTCCGTGCGCTACTGCGTATAGTAATGCCGGCCACATGACCACGGAACGCCGTGGTCCTCCGACAAACGCCAGCTCTACAGGCTTAGAAACGGAGATGAGCACCGCCCCCTACAGTCGGTCACGACTAGACCATTCGGTCGTGGGGAAACCTTTACTATACCTTTTTATGGCAAGTTGACCGGACAGCAAATTTGTTCATTTTGTCCCAAAACAGCTGCACAATAGTTATTATTATGCATCATTTAACACTGCAAGCAGATCAGAGACTCTCCAAAAGTCAAGTATAGTAAGCCAGCGCAAGCTGGTGCTGACAGCTTAGGGCAGCACACTTAACCTTTGAAATAAATTCACTCTTGAGTTGCAATTGCTGGACGTACACAAGGAATTCCGCTTGAAGTGCACACACGCACACCGCTGGTCTACAGCCCCGAAAATCTGCCCCGTCTTTCAGTGCCTTGGTTCCGGATGTTCTCAGCTTGCTTTTCCATATTTCTTCTCCTGTGACTTTTGTTTGCCCTGCCAAAGCAACGAGATAAGCTGGCCTTCGAGGATAAGCACTTGAAAGAGTGGAAGGAAGAGGACGCGGCTGTCATTCCTTGGCTTCAGCTAGTGCCATGGCAGAAAAGATGGATGATGTTGCTTTGGCGTGGAGCTGCTGTTCGACTCTCTCTTCCTTGCAGCTGAAAACACAGGAATCTTTAGCAGCCGTGAACCAACTGGGTAACGTGTCCCAATCTAGAATTGGTGGTAGAATTCTGGACTGTTCCATGTCCAATTGCAAGGGGGGTGGGTGAGGAATTTCATGTCTTTGAGTCCTTCTGCCTGCCCCCAAACCATCTTGATTGTAATAAACTAGCAAATCAGGCTCTGTGCTAAACCTTCCCCCCAGTGACTGATTTACCATGTACAGCTGGGCCAGCCTTAAGCCAATGTGACTAATGTCACCACATTGGGCCGTGCACTTTGGGGGGGGGGCACCAGTGCAGTGAGGATATCACCTCCTTCTGTAGCCAGGATCTCTATGGGCTGTAGCTCAGTGGGGCAAGCGGAGCAGCTTTACCTGGGGCCCTCCCACCTGCCCCTACCTCTGAATGGCCAAAAATGGGCCTTCTTGAAGCAGTTGGCAGTGACACAATCATGTCACCACCAACTATTTCTAAGTGTCGTGCATTGCGCGCATCATGACAAGCACTCTCTTGGTGGGGTGGGGTGAGAGCCCCATGGGAATGCCCCGCTGCTCCTGGAGCTAGCGCTGACATGCAGTGAGGGTTTTGTGGACTTTTCATATGGGGAAGCCTTCCGAAATACAACTCCCCGCCTGCCCAGTTACGAGCGGATGTTCATATACTGCGCTCTGGAAAGGATGGTTGGCTTTAAGCCAGGTTCATAGGATAACTCTGGATATTGTTCATAGGATAACATAGGATATTGATATATCACTCCAGCATTAAACTGGAAGCAACAACATGGAAAGAGCCCTTTGGGCAAGGAAATATCTTTCTCAGAGATCCCCACTGTATCTTTCCCCGTCACGTTGATCTACGGGTCAAGGGGGTGTTAAATTGAGACAAGCACAATTGGGGAGCAAAGCCAGCCCACAGTTGTAAAGTAGTGTGCACCCCACTTTAAGTTAAGCAGCTCCTTGGAGGAAGGTTTGGGTAGACACCGGCTTAAAAAAAAGTCTTAAAGCCCAGTACAATCCAATGTCCAGTGCAGTCAAGAGTCTGTGAGCGCAATCCTAACCAACCGACACAGAGGTGCCCATCTGACATAGTGGGCTGTGTGCTTCATTTTCCAGTTGGGGTGGGGGGCAGTCACGGACGCCCCCTTGAGGAAAAAGGGGATGTTTGTCCCAGGGCCAGCCTTAAGCCAATGTGACCAATGTTATCACATGGGGCACTGCATTTTGGGGACACCAGCACAGCGAGCAGATCGCCTGCTGCTGCAGCCAGGATCTCTAGGGGCTGCAGGTCAGTGGGGCGAGCAGAGCAGCTTTACCTCGGGCCCTCCCACCTGCCCCTGCCTCCAAACTGCCCAAAATGGGCCTCCTGAAAGCAGTTGGCAATAACATCATCATGTCACCATCAACTGTTTCCAAGTGCTGCGTGCGGCATCACAACTGCTTTTCTTGGTGGGGGGGGGGAGATCCCCGCAGGAATGCCTGGCATTGGGCCCCACTGCCCCTAGAGCCGACCCTGGTTTGTCCCTTCACCTCAGAGCTGCATCACCCTTACCCTGGTGCTGGAAAGCTGGTTAGCAGCATTGTGACAGTTTTCTGGAAAGTTCCATGTACATACACATCGGCCCGATAAGCACAATGACCCGAACAGTCCTTGTGGCGCCTTAAAGACGAAGCGAAGGGCGCTGCGAGATGAGCTTTCAGCAGCTGGCGGCCTCCGGGACGGCTCACAATTCTTCTCCTTTGGAGAGGGCCGACGGCGCGGCCCGGCCCGGCCGTCGGGGACGGAGGCCTGCGCCCCCTCGCCCCTCCAGCGCGCAGCTCCCGCTCCTGCGCCGCCGCGGGATCGACACGAGAGGGCGCCGTCCGGAGGCCGCCTGGCGCTCTGCTGCTGCCCCAGCCGGCGGCTGGGAGTTTGGAGGCGAATGGCTTTGCGCCTCCCTCGCCATGCCATCCCCTGGAGGGCGGCGCGCGCAGAGCGAGGCGCGGGGGTGGCGGCGACGGCAGCGGCCAGAGCTGCCCCTGTGAGGTTCGCGGCGGCGGCGCATCGCGAGTCTGCCCGGCCGCTGGGGAGGGAGAGCCGCTGCCAGGAGGAGGATGTGGAGGCGGCGGCGGCGGCCGCTGCCGCTCCTGCCGCTGCCGCCCTCGTCCCCCTGGTGCCGCCGGCGCTGCGCGGCGGGCGACGGCGCGCTCCTCTCGCTGCTGCTGCTGCTGGCGCCGCTGGCGGGGACGCTGCGCGCCTTCAACCTGGACCAGGAGAAGCTCACCGTCTACCGCGGCCCCGACGGCAGCTACTTCGGCTACGCGCTCGACTTCTACAGCCCCGCGCCGCACACGTAAGTCGCGCTTGCTCGACGGCGGCGGCTCTTGCTGGCTGGACGATGCCTACCCACTGACGGCCATCGGCATCGTGGGGACACTTTCCAGGCGCGATCGCCCGCACGGTTCCTCCGCCGTGAGCCTGACTCCCAAGGAAGGGTGCGCGTAATGGGGTGCCGCCTGGCGTAGTTTACGCGGCGGTCATTCCCCCCCTCCCTCCAGTGTCAGTGGAACGTATTTCCAGGTGGATGTGATAGGATTGCAGCCTTAATAGCGCAGATGGAAGGCTGCCTGCCCCAGCGCGGACCGCTGACTCCCGAGAAGCCCTGTTGAACGCAGCGGGACTAAGCTGCAATCCTAGCCACACTTTCCTGGGAGTAAGGCTCCTTGACTTAATGGAACTTTCTTCGGAGTAGGCATGCCTAGTATAGGATTGGGCTCTTAATCGACATGTGCTCCAGAGCACAGCAGTGATGTTTATTGTTCCTGCTGTTCCTTGGTGGGAATCCACAGAATTGACTATACGCTGTATCATTGCCCAGCCTTTGAATCCACAGCGTTCCAAGGGTAAATTGGTGCTTGGAGTTAGTGCTCTTGAGGTCCGTAAAACTGCACAAGTCGCATTGGTTCCGGCAGGAGCCCTGCCAGGGAAAAGCATATGCATTGTTCAGCTTAATGATCTTTGAGCTGGGATCCTCCGCTGATACTATTAGTTTGCATTTTTTTTAAATCCTGTCTTTCTTCCCTGATGGAGCAATCCCAGGCAGTCTCTTTTCCTGGACTTGACCAGACCAGTGGTGTACCTCGAGGGGGGGTCACAGCAGTAAGTTCTGCAAGCAGCTGCTCCTCCTCCTCTTCCAAGCCATTCCCAGCAGCTAGAGCAAAACAGAGGCTGAATTGGCCAAGAATGGGGCTCCAAAGAGGAGGGGGAGCGGCTGCTTCCAAACCATAGTGCTGTGACCCCCCTCGAGGTACGCCTCTGGACCAGACCAGTGTTCCGTTTGCAGAAGACAGCTGCATCAGGTACTTTTGGCCATTCTGCCGAGATTGAGACGTCTCCTGGAAGGCACATGAGCGCTCTCTGCTCTTGAGAAGCTCTACTGATCTATTTCAGTGGAGCACCTTTGAAGCCCAGCTAGAGCCAGTTGTGAGTCCGCTGCGCGGTGCAATCCTGTGCAATGTCTGCTCTCCTCCCTAGCTCTCCCACTTGAGCTTTAAAATAATTATTTCATGATTATTCACATTATTCAAATGAAAAAAAATCTTGATTGTTTACAAACCGCGCACCTAAATTTTGCGCAGCGGGGCTAATTCCATTGTTCCTGAGAACGTAAGAATGTCTTTACTTGAGCAAACCAAAACCCTATTTAGCTGGCAGCAGATGTTCTAAAAAAAATTCACAAGTTGGGCATCATCCCGAGATGCTGTTCCCAGCATTTGCCGATTAGTGGTACTGCATACTGCAAGCAGAATTAAATAAGGGTTTTGTTCTTAGCTATCATGGCCCTTGATAGGTCTGTGAATGTGTTTAATATCTTTTCACAACAGCATCAAGGGAGGGAAAAAGAGCCCTGGCTATGCTGCTTGCTGGCCATTGCAGTATCCTGTGCCAGGGAATTGCATAAGTTCATGATAAGTTGCGTGAAGGACTTGTTGTTTGGGTTTGTTTTGGGTTTATCATGTGCTGGTAGCTGTTTCCTGGATTGAAGAGGACTATTATTTCACATTTCTGTGGTGTTTTAGTGTGTTCAAAGCATTTCCCATACATGATCTCAATAGCTGAGGCTCACATGGAGACCAGCTGGAGCGACTTGAGGGGGTGGCATCTTTGCGTTGGATGAAATGAATGAGTTGAATCAAACAGGGATAGGCTCACTCTAGGGATCTGTAGTAGGATCTGTGTTGACTTTCTACTGGAGTTCCAAGGGCTATCGACTGATGCAAAATGGTGACTCTGTGGGACAGGTGTACCCCTAGGACCAAATTGCCTGTTCTGCCTGTTCATCCTTCAGTTTGGCAACCTCTCGTCTATAACCAACATGAAATTGGGTGAACTCAGGAAGCTAGTGGAGGACAGGGTAGCCTGGTGTGCTGTGGTCCATGGGGTCGCAAAGAGTCGGACACGACTTAGCGACTGAACAACAAATGTCTGTAACCAAAAGCTGCCGCTGGTGTGGCTGACCCAGACTGCAGGCATGGAGTTGAGAATGGCTCAATGCTTGTCGTATGGACATCTTGCATAGAAACTGTGCTCTGTTTTCCAAGAACACAGCTTGGCACTGGAGTTGCCTTGTACGCACAACCCGCTGCTCTCAAATTACACGCGGCACACCTCTGCTGTGTAGCTCTTAAGACTGCACGGGTAAAAAGTCATGTATGATTTGAGATGACTCAGGTGGAAAGTGTCCCCTTTGCTTGGCCCAAAACTTCTGTCAGCAAACAAGTTCCCAGCAAAGTGTGGAGGACACATTGTTTAAATAAATAATTATGCCCAGCTTCTTTTACCACCAATCTCTCTGTTTGACTCCATAACCACCACTCCAGGGGCATGAGAACCACATGTTCTCATTTGACTTTGATGGACCAAGAAGTCTGAGTTTAAAAATATAAGAACGTATTATTGTCTTTGATCATACATGCATGCTTCTCTCTCTGTGTGTGTGATTGCTAAGTGTTTTCAATAGATATAAAATAGACAGAATGCTCTCCAAATGCTCATATTTTGACAAAACAACCCACTCTTGCTATTTATTTTGTTTCTTTTAAATATTTATTTGTCCCCTTTGCTCTTAAAAACTAAGATGCTTCAGGAGGCTTCGAAACGATAGGTAAAGGTAAAGGTATTCCCACGACGGAATTGTCTAGTCGTGACCGACTGTAGGGGGCAGTGCTCATCTCCGTTTCTAAACCGAACAGCCGGTCTTGGTCCGTGAACAAGTTTCCATTGTCATGTAGCCAGCATGACTATACGCCGTAGTGCACAGAACACCATTATCTTCCCACCAAAGAAGTCCCTATTTATCTACTCGCATTTTTTTACGAGCTTTCAAACTGCTAGGTTGGCAGGAGCTGGGACAAGCAACTGGAGCTCACTCCGTCACGCAGTCTTGAACTGCCAGCCTTCTGGTCAGCAGCTCAGTGGTTTAACTCGCAGTGCCACCATGTCAGTCGGTCAACAGGTACTTATATACCGCTTTTCAACATGAAATTCACAAAGTGGTTTACAGGCAAATAGTAATAATAAAGTTAAATGGCTCCTTGTCCCAAAAGGGCTCACAATCTAAAAAAAAAAAGGCAGACCGCCAGCAACAGCCACTAGAAAGACTGCGCAGGGGTGAAGAGGGACAATTGCTCTCCCCTTGCTAAATATAAGAGGAACACCACTGGAAAAAAATGCCTCTTGCCCAGTTAGCAGGGGTGATGTCCCACGTATCGTATTGTAGGAACGATACAATACAATAAAAACCGACGGCTACCAAACCAGAATCAAAATACAACACATATAAACGAGAGCAGAGTAACAATGGGAAAGCAGCCTGTGGGGTGGGGGGTGGAGGACTTCATATTTCAGAACTGTCCTGTTCATGGCCTTTTGTATACGTTTGCAGGGTTAGCGTCCTGGTCGGTGCTCCGAAAGCCAACACGACCCAGCCGGACATCGTGGAAGGAGGTGCCGTCTACTATTGCCCTTGGCCAGTCACAGAGTGCAAGCAGATTCCTTTTGACAACACAAGTAAGTAAACGGCGCTTGTCGTTTGCATGGGAACACTCAGTTGGACCCTGGTTTTGATGAGGTTGTCTGCGAGTGGCTTGGGATGCTCTCTTCAATTATTATATTCTGATCTGACCGATCTGACCTATATTAGGTCCGTCTGATCTAACCCTGCAGCTCTCCAGAGGAAATACCACTCTGGGATGTTTGTATATATGTGCTTGTGGGGAAGTGTTTTTTAATGGTCCCAGGAGAAATAACAATGGTATGACCTCCGGGCTTGTACTTACATGCACCCAATCCTAACTATGTTTAATCCTCACCCAAATGTTTTCATGCAGTGTGATTTACATTCAAATCTTTTTCAAAGAGAGTTTTGCAAAACAATCTTGCTCATCGTTCCTTTCTAAAAGTGGACAGTGTGTTTAGTACCTTTCTAGGCAAGGAGTTTTCTTTCCAGTTTGGTGGAGGGAAAAAACGGAACCCTGTTTTGTAGCTTATTTAACTCTTTTGAGCAAGAGAGATTTTTTTTTCCTTGAAAATAATGGAGGCTAGATGGAAACCAATGTAGGCATCATATGGATGGATTACATCCATTTCATTCAAACTCCTCCCCCCCCCCAACAGATGGTTCTTATTTAACTAAAGAGAAAACACATTTTTAGACAATTCGGGCTGTTTATGTTTTCTGTTGTTTTCCCTTTACGGCTGTTGAAAACCGTTTAGTGGGAGTGTTTTCTGAACACTAAATTGAAAGGTTTTAATTTAGACACATCTGATCTTTAGAAGTGACGGCTATGATTCACCAAGTTCAGTTTAACATGAGTGCTTTCATGAGCCCATGGGGGGGATATCCAACCTCGTTTCTACAAACAAAGATTTCAAAGCATCCCTACGAGGGAAAGGCAACATCAGCATGTAAAATGATACCCTTTGAATGCACCGGCATCTGCTGGGGGCACAAGTGAAGACCCTGGAACTCAAACTCGGCATGCCTGCAGTCAAACAAGCAAGCGAAGTCTCGATGGGCACAGAGTGGGCTTGGGATGAATCGGCGCCGTAATTGGTAACAAGCCCTCTGCCCATGAAACGGTTACGCAACAATGGAGATACATCTCAAGGGGTTGCACGCAGCCTCTTGTTGTGAATCATGTAGAGACGACAGTCTTTGGTCTCCCATAGCTTCTTGCATCGCTGTGAACAGATGCATCTTGTCTGTTGAAATGTGCTCCAAGAGATGGGGACAATGGGAACAGAGTTGTTGCAACTGGAGACATGTTCATACAGATGATGTGATGTTTTCATCTGTCGCAGTGATCCTCATTAGCAAGGAAGCAAATTCTTCTGTGCACTACAGGTTGGATTAGATGGGTAGCCCATTCCTAACCTGGGCTGGAATCAGCAGGCTGGCTGCACCAAATACAGCCCAGGTTAAGAGATGGCTGTGGTGCAACTCGGAGTAAGGAGAGTTATGTCCCCTTACCCCAAGTACAGGCATGCCCTGGTATCCAATGGGATTCTGTTCTGAAACACACACACACACACACACACACACACACACACACACACACACACACGGATACCTGAAACCATGGATACTGGGGACGCCTTTTTCAAGATAGTGGTTTTGCTGCAACAAGAGTAAAAAAAAGAGATTTGGTTAATGTTCCCCAATCTTTTTAAAAGGCATCCCAGTATCCATGGTATCTGTGGATAACTGAAACATGGATGCTGAATCAGTGGATACAGGGGCATGCCTGTAATGCCCCAGCCAATGGGGTTACTCAGAGTTGCACCAGGGAAATCGCTGGCGTGACTCTGAGCAGCCTGTATAAGGCCGATTGGACCGGGGCTGGGGGTTAGGACCCTGTTATAGGTCCATCGTGCCATAGGGTGGTCCTAGCCCCATTCCCCAGGCTGGTATGCCCACAGGCCCACCCCCTGCCTTCCCCCACCCCAATCCACATGGGAAATGTTTGTAAAGGTGGGGAGTGGCAACCGTACTCTGGAAAATCCCATGTGCAAGCCCGTGCGTAGTCTGGAAGCACATAAGATAGCCACCTTGTTGGAGCTAATCAGGTGCAGGTTTTGTAAATGCCTGGAAGGGGGACTGTTGAGGAACCCAGTATAAACCACCTTGAGTGTCATGATGGAAGGAAGACAGGATCAACGCTGGTGCCAGGTTGCTGGGGACTCTATGCCAAAGCGCTCCACTTCACCCCCCTCCCCATGGCACTCCCCATCCACCCCCTGGATGGTGCATTGAGCATCACCAGTGGTATTGCAGATTCAGGGGCTGGCCCAGTTGGCTGGGCCTTCTAATGGGCATGGGCTCAGCGATGGGATCTACAAACGACCTGGGGGAACACTGGGTGGGACTTCCGCGGGGCTTCCGCGTGATTGGCTGCCCATCCGCAGCGTTCTGCAGCTGTCCTGGCCGGGGGTGCTGCCCCCGGTTAGCGCATCCCACCGCTGCTCGCCCAGGCACCCGGCACAACCCTCACCCGTCCTCCGCAGCGAGCAGGAGCCCCCCCCCCGAGGCCAGGGCAGCTGCGGATCGCCACGGACAGGCTGCCAATCACCCGGATGTCCCGCCTACATCCCGCCCAGCGTTCCCCCAGGTCGTTTGTAGATCCCGTCACTGCATGGGCCCTTAACCAAGTGCCCCATGTAACCGACCTCTGATGTCTGTTCTGGTTAGGAAATAAATGCAAACAGTGAAATGAACTGTATGGACCAATCTGCATATTGAAGTCTTGGTGGGAAGCCCTGCTCTGTGTGCACTTATAATCAAAGTACCACAAGTCGGTGCACAGGGCAGGGCCTTCTCAGTGGAGGCACCAAGATTGTGCCTGTCTCTGCCTAGGGAAGCTCAGCTTGCTCCATCTCTACAGGCACTGAGATGGCAAAGCAAGGCATTTCCGTACCTGTGAGCTTTCAGGGAGCCGCAGCTGTTTTAATTTGGCACTGAGCACAGGCTTTTCCCTGTTCTGTTTTGGCTTCTGCAGCTTTTATTAGCCGCCTGCTGCTGCTCTGTGCATGTCCCTGAAGGTGCATGGGTTCCTGCTGTAATTCTATGAACTGACCAGAAGGAGTCGCTAGAGAGTGGTATAAGAGGACTTCCCTGTAATAGATTCCAAGTATTAAATTCAAGCATCAGATTCCGACAGAAATCTGAATTTCTATCTAAATAAACATTTTTTAATCTTAAAAAAACCCTGTGTTCTGGATAATAGCTCTTTTTTATTTTCCTTAAAAAAAGAACAGTTCAAAAGTCTAGGAATGCTTAAATGAGAGATTGCTAATCGTGGACGAATTGTGGACATGGTTGCTAATCGTGGAGTGCTCACTCACATCTTGGTCAGATAGGCTGTGTGTTTCAGCTGAGGTATGAATCTCCTGTTGAAAATAAAGATTGGAAATCTTTGGCACAGCTTGCGGCTAAGATAAAACATGAGTCAATTTGGCGAGAAACAGAGCTGATAGTAACAAAAGCCAGCTACTCCTTAAGGAGAGGACACATGGTGAGACTCCAAGGGTTTAATTACACGAACAAACTATTAACCACAAAGATGGTGAGAGATCCTGTGGGAAATCATTGCAAAAATAATATTAGGTATCACGAAAATTTCTGAGGAAAGCCTGTCTCGCTGCTTCCTGATGCGGAAAAGGAATGCCGGTTTCACCTCGCAAAATCCATAGGCCACGCTTTGACTTACGTTGTGTGTGCATTTCCCTTTGTCATTTTTTATTTTTGAGGAACGAACAGATGCGGCCTAGCCCATTTCTTCCAAGACAGAAGAAATAATCATTTGTGCCCTTCTGCCTAAGAAATAGTATATGATCCAGGCAAACATGTGCATATTTCAATTTACTTCTTATTTTTTTAAAAATTATATCCATTAGAGCAGGGGTCTCCAAACCTCAGCCCGGGGGCCCTTGGAGAGCCTCTGTCTGGCTCGCAACAAGCCTCTCGTCCAGACATCATGTAGCGGGTACGTGGGGGTACACAAGTACCTGTTCCTAGGGTTAGGGCTGGCCCCACCCATTCGCCCACCCACTCGTCGACTCCGTCGGCGCTCCGCTCTGCCCCCTGCAACATTTGAATTGCCTGCACGTTTGAGTTGCCTGCACGTTCTCAGAGCCAGGCAGGCAGCAGAGCAAGGGAGACCGACGGCGGCAGCAGCGTGAGCAGGTAGGCTGCCTGGGGCTCCCTCCTGAAGAGGCGCGGCGGTTCCTGGGGGCAGTTCCTGGGTTCCGGCTATGACCTCACTTCTGGTGGGTGGGCCCCGATACAAGTGCCAATCAAAAGTGAGTACCTGTTGCTAAATCATTTAGATTCCATTACTGCTCTGGTCCCTTATGAGCCTCTGGCCCTCCTGACCTCGCTGGCGTAGTCTGCACCCTCCAGGCTATCCTCCGGTTTGTGCAGAGGGTGTTCTGACGTCCGGGGAGGCTGTGACTGAGCGGGCCAGCCCTGTCTGGAGTGGCCGGCAGAGCATGAGAGAGCAAGTCCGGGACAGGACAGAGGTGCTGCCCCAGAGCCCAAGGGCGAGTGAGGGGGCAAGGCTGTTGGGTTGGCCCTATTTCACATGATCTAAGATGCAGTATTTTAATGACTATTTCATTCTGTGCCCTTTTACAAAATGAACGGAGACTTGCAAATTCACCACTCTTTTAAGCTGTGTTACATTATTTGTGGTGCATTTACAGTTTTTCAGAATCCTAGACACTCTGCAAGTCGTTAGTTACCATATTTTCCTAGATTCCAGTGGCCGCTTTAGCCATTAAGATTGTCGTATATGGAAACAACGTCCATCTTGGAAAATCCGTGAAAGTCACATGTAGGTTGTAGAATGTGGCAACTACAACGGATTTGTTGCATCTCTCCATGTACGGGAGAGCTTTGGCTAGTTACTGTAGAGCAGTCCAAACTCTAGGATATTGATATATAGGCCAGATTTTCTGAGTGGAATGACAAAAATAAGCACAAATGTGGTAGAAGGAACAGGCGTGCATGGATGAGGCTACCCATACCAGTGGCAGAAAGATTAATAGATGGTGAGAATAGTTTTTGGAACCGTTATTCAGGGAAAGAGAGAGAGAGCATTAATTCTGAAGATTCTGTGGTTCTTACACTTGTTTAAGCTAGCCCAGTGTTCTTCAAACTGTGGATTGGGACCCACTTGGTGGGTCACGACCTGATGTCAGGTGGGTCGCAGAAAGCTGGGAGCAGCCTTCTTGGAAGCTGCTGACCTTACCCTTGCTATATTCTTTTTGTGCTTACTAACAGTTAGAATTTTCAAGTGGGGGTGTTAATAATTTTTTTTGTCTTTAGTTCAGTGCTTTTATATAATATTTTGTCCTGTTCTTGCTTTCTGTAAGGGATGTTTCATGGTTGTGCAATTGTTGCAGTCCAAGAATGCCAGTTTACTTTGTTGCATTCCAGGAGTGTCATTTTATTATGTCACACTGATGGCACTTCCTGCTTGATGATGTCACTTCTGGCTATGACATCACTTCCAGGTTAATGACATCACTTCTGGTGGGTCGCAATACGAGTGCCATTCTAACAAGTGGGTCCCAGTCTAAAAAGTTTGAGAACCACTGAGCTAGCCTATAGAGCCTAGAAAGAGACAGAAGCTTCTCTTTCTGTACAGGGGCAGCCCAATCCTAAGCCTCGGTTGTGCCTGGTGCCGTTGGGCAGACACTGCTGCTAGCATCGGCCCAACAGCACTAACACCAATGCAGAACATGCCAGTTGGCACTCCTGTGTTGGCACTAAAGACATTGGGCCAGCATAAGCATGTTGTGTTGGCCCAACCTCACTCGAAGGATTGTATCAATCAATCAATCAATCAATCAATCAATCACTAGTATTTATATACCGCTTTTCAACACAAAGTTCACAAAGCGGTTTACAGGCAAATAATAACATTAAAGTTAAATGGCTCCCTGTCCCAAAAGGGCTCACAATCTAATAGAATGGAGAACACCACCAGCAACAGCCACAAGAAAGACACTGTGCTGAGGTGAAGAGGGACAAATGCTCTCCCCCTGCTAAATACTGTATAAGAGGACACCACTTGAAAAAGTGCCTCTTGCCCAGTTAGCAGGGGTTCATCTTGCCCAGTTAGCAGTATCCTCCATCATATGCTGCTTTTTTCAATTAAAACGTGCACTTTGAATGAGGTTTATTTGGGCCACATTTGCAGCATTCTTAGGGCATCATCTGCTATCTCTTTGTTGTCCCCATGCCCTTGATAGGTCACCAAAAAGATCACACGCTGTCAGTTTTTGTTGCTGATGGTGTCCGCTGGCCCGAGATCAGGGAGAATCTGTGAAGTTCTGTTTACTTTGTTTGTTTTCCTTTGGGGAGGGCTGTGTGAGCACAGCAGCCGTTTAGTCCTGGGACGGGAGGGGCTCTGAGCCGATTCAAAAATACCACCCGTCCCAGTGGAGGCTGATGTAAGCCCCTAATGCACACAGCATCAAAGGTTTTGCATTAGGCACCAAATGCTTGCCTCATTGGGATGCCTTGTATAGAACTTCTCCACATCTGTGCTGCACGTCCGTAGTTGCATCTGGCATCGACACGGGCACATTCTGTGTGAAAGGGATGACACTGGCAACAAGCCCCATGGCGCTATCGCATACATGGAGGTGTCCTCTGTGATCCCCGCAGAGAAGAGGTAACGTGTGAGCCAGCCCCACAAACACGGTGCTGAGGCAGGGTAGTGGCTGGGCTTTTGGGGGCACAGCACATGCTTTGCGTGTAGAAGGTCCCAAATCCCTGGCACGCCAGTGAGAAGGATGACCCAATGGGTAATTAATCTGTGGAAATCCTTGCCACGGGAGGTGGCGATGGCATCTGGCCTAGATGCCATTAAAAGGGGACTGGACAGATTTGTGGAGGAGAAGTCCATCACAGGCTACAGGCCACAATGGGTGGTTCAACCTCCTTATTTTAGAGGTAGGCTACCTCGGAGTGCCGGATGCAGGGGACTGGCAACAAGATGCAGGTATCTAGTTGTTGTGTGTTCCCTGAGGCACCTGGTGGGCCACTGTGAGATACAGGAAGCTGGACTAGATGGGCCTTTGGCCTGATCCAGCGGGGCTCTTCTTATGTTCTTAACCTAAACCTAAACTCCCATGTGCTTATAGAAGTAGGCTACCTCAGAATACCTCAGAATGCCAGCTGCAACGGAGTGCAATAGGATGTAAATACCTTGTTGTCTTGTGTGCTCCCTGTGGCATCTGGTGAGCCGCTGTGAGATGCAGGAAGCTGGCCTCGATGGGCCTTTGGCCTGATCCAGCGGGGCTCTTCTTATGCTCTTATAAGGATAAGGTGGCAGGAGATGGGAAAAGCCACTGGGATCTAGACAGCCTCTGCTAGCAGTTGCATTGTCCCAGGGGGTGGCGCGGTAAGTACTGCAGGCACCACAGCACACTGTGTAAGGGGCACTCCCCACTCACTGGCGTAGACATTCCAGCAGTGATGTCATCCGGGCGCGCCAAGAACCGGAACGCCCGGATGATTGACAGCCCTCCGCTCCAATGGCGGAGGGCTCCGCAGAACTAGCGGAACTGCCCTCCGCAGAACTAGCGGAACGGCGTACCGGGCCGTTCCGCCTGGATGACGCCTCTGCATTCCAGGCAGCAACTGCAATGTGCAGGTGTTGGGAGAGTTAGAACAGATAAAAGGAAATACTTTTTTACCCTACGGGTAATTAATCTGTGGAACTCCTTGCCACAGGAGGTGGTAATGGCATCTGGCCTAGATGCCTTTAAAAGGGGACTGGGTGGATTTCTGGAAGAAAAGTCCATTGTGGGCTATAGGCCATGATGGGCTGGGCAACCTCCTTGCGTTAATAGTAGGCTGCTTCAGAATGCCAGGCGCAAGGGAGTGGCAACAGGATGCAAGCATCTTATTGTCTACTGAGCTCCCTTAGGCACCTGGTGGGCCACTGTGAGATACAGGAAGCTGGACTAGGTGGGCCTTTGGCCTGATCCAGCGGGGCTCTTCTTATGTTCTTATGGTGTGGCTGCCTGGAATGGCTCAGATGATGAGCGGGAGGGACGGATTACACCATTTATTGCACCGCTTGCAGACAGGCATGCCCCGGTATCCACTGGGGTTCCATTCTGGAACCTACCATGGAAACCTGAAACCGTGGATACTGGGGACGCCTTTTTATGCAACAAGGTTAAAAAAAAGAGATTTGTATAATATCACCCTATCTTTTAAATAGGCATCCCAGTATCCGTGGTATCAGTGGATAACTAAAACATTGGTACCAAATCAATGGATTTGGCATACCTGTACCACCGGGCCATGCCCCCCGTAGCTATGCCACTCAGGCTGCAATCCTAGACTCACTTTCCTGGGAGTAAGCCAGACTGAATGCAATGGGACTTACTTCTAAGTAGGCATGCATAGGATTGGGCTGTCACTCCTAGTCAGAGGAGGCAGTGCTACCTGGCTTATGGTCTGTTTCCGTAGGAGGCAGTTTCTTACATTCATATGAATGATTTTATTCCTAGAGTAAGGGCAGATCCGCCAGAATGTTGCAGAAGACAAAAACGTGAATGGCAGGAGAGAAAGTGGAGGGAAAGACAGGGTGACCAGATACAATGGCGGACTGAGTGCTTTCACCGTCATACAGAAGAGGGTATTTGGGCAGGTGCAGCTTTTTATTCCTGTATTGAGCTGCATCTGCTAACATTCCTTCTACACAATGGCTGAAGGCAGCGGCGTCATGCAGCCGGAACGCTGGGTGGGAGGAGTGGGTGAGCGGCAGCCTGCCCGTTGCGTTCCGGTCCGTTTCGCCGTCTTCCCCGCCCCCACGGGGGCGGGGAAGACGGCGAAACAGACCAGAACGCAACAGGCGGACTGCCGCTCACCCATTCCTCCCGCCCAGCGTTCGGGCTGCATGATGCCGCTGGTTGAAGGTACAGGTGCTCTGTCCTCCATCGTATTTGGTCACCCTGGGAATGGAAGACGTGGTGCGGATGGGTCAGGACAGGTAAGGGATCGTTCCCTCAATCTGAGCTCAGCTCAGCGGCTGCTCCAGCGCTGCCTCGCTGGCATCATCTGGAAATCATTACTCAGAACAATGTCTCAGAAACACAGAGAAGCCACCCTAGCCAAAAGCTCCATTAAGAGCTTGTTAAGGCATCAGGTCAGGGGAAAGGGAAGCCAACATGGTAGCTCCAGCCCTTGACACTGAGGAAATACAAGGAAGAGAGACCTCTCCGCGATGGAGAAGGCGTGTGCCAAACACCCACGAGGAGGAGCGCCGGGGATGGAAGGCCATCTCAATTTAGCCCCCGTCCAGGAAGTCAAAATGGGCTGGGAGGACGGGCTAATGGGGAAAGAAACGGATGCGCTTTTGAGCTGTGGTTGGGCATTGTCATTTGTGAAACTTCAGCACATCGTCTAGTTTCACGAATGGTGTGCAGGACTGGGCAGTGGAGTCCTTACGGGGGGCGGAGCTCTAGGTTTTGCAAGGAGCCTTACCCTGTCATGTAAATCCCTCCTCTCCCTTGACGCCGTAGCCAGTAAGCAACGCCAAGACGTTGCTTTTCCCTGTTAGGATTGGCTAAAATGGCACGGGAAAGGAGCAATTTCCACAGCAAAGTAAGGCTCCTTGCAAAACTTAGAGCTCTGCCCCCCCATAGGGGCAGAGGGGGGACAGAGGGTTCCATGGCCACTGGGACTGGGTCATACATTCGTCTGTTCCACGGTGGAGGAACCGAGCACCCATTGCAAGCGGTGTGAGGCTCCTCCCAGCAAATTGGGGCTTGGCTCCTCCGATTGTCAGAGGAAGGAACTGTGGTAATGATGTCACCACAAATAATTCCGGGGGGAGGCTGACTGGGGGGCTGCTCCCGGGCAGGGAAGCCCCCAGGACTGCCACTGGTTTCACCTCCTGCAGAGTTAGTTTGGTACTCTAAATTGTTACTCGCTGCAACATTTTGGCACTCTTATGATGCTACTGAAACGAAGCATCAGTGGGCTGTCCAGGTCAAGAACAACGTACTTTCAGAGGGGCAAAACGCTAAGTTTGGCAGGAGCCAGAGCTCCTCTCCAAGCTGTGACTGGCTGTGAAGGCGAGGGGGAGGGGCCACATTACACAGGAGCTCAGGCTGAGTTTTGCCCCCCACCACCCCAGGAATGTCGCTGCACAACCTAGGGTTGAACCTGGAAGTTCTGCCATGCAGAACCTCTGTGCTCTAATGCTGAGCTGCAGCCCCACCTCTGCTGTGAGATGGTATGAGATGGTATGAGATGGTATGAGATGCAGACTTAAGACTGGAAGAGCAGTGACTGTTCATGGCCCTCAAGGTAGCTAGATGAGAACCAGACAAAGTCAGAATCAGGCTCCTTGACTCTTACCTCCTCTAAGGCACGAAACAGATTCTAGGACCCAACAGTGTCCTTTGTGCATGCTCAAGGCTCTTCTGCAGGTGCACAGAGGAGTGCGGATTTGCTCTTCTGGCTGCAAACCTTTCAGATGCTGCTGTGGACGCTGCCTGGGTCCTCAGGAGCAATTTGGGGAAGGGCATGAGTGGTTGTGGTGATTAGGTGGAGCCTGAAAGCCTAGGCATGCTTGTGAAACTCTGCGCATGGCTATTGAATGGCTATCAGGCTTACGGCCAGTGGTGGAATCTACCTGCGCTAACAACCGGAACGCAGGAAGTAGCTACTGGGACGCACGGCAGCGACGACTGCAGTGGGCGGAGCCAGCCCTACACGGAACAACAGGAATGGCGTTCCGGAGCATCCTGGCTACATGACATCACTGCTTACGGCCCAATGTAACTCTCTCCCCATATGGCAGTGCAGCATTAACACGTGCTCTGCTCCCTCCCATGGAGGGTGTGTGTGTTCACTGCTGAAGGTCTCCTTTGGATACGCATTGATCCATGAAGGTGAATCCGGCCCAGGAAGGGGTCTAGGATTTGGTGGGTGCTGGAAGAAGCTTTATGGCTGCTTTGCAGCATCCATCACCGGTGGAACACCTGTTCCATGGCAGGACAGTCCCATAGGATTTGGCTGTAATTGTATCTAAAGAACACAACAGAATGTGCAGATCAGTGATGTCATGCACCCAGTACGCACCACTACGTGAGTACCGGTTCCTAGAAGTTGAGCTGGCCCTGCCCACTCGAAGCTGGCCCCGTAGGCTGGTTGGCTCAGCAGCTGCGCATGCATACTGCACGCCCGCAGCCGTTGCCTGCACTTTCTGTGAGGAGGCAGGCAGGCAGGCATGCAGGCAGTGTGGTGGTGGCGGCAGCAGTGGCAGCAGTGGAGCGAGAGGACCGGAGGCGGCAGCAGCGGCAGCAGCGAGGGAGACCCGGGAATAAGGCAGCAAGCATGAGAGGGTAGGCTTCCTGGGGTTCCCGCTTCCTCCAGCCACGCAGATCCAGCGTCCCGGTTCCTCCTGCAGCCTCCCCCCAGCCCCAGCCCCCACGCGGTCTTTTTTGGGTCGCCTGTTCCTCCTCCTGCTCCTTGCCGGCTCCTTGCATTTAACATTAAAGTTAAATGGCTCCCTGTCCCAAGAGGGCTCACAATCTAGTACAGTCTAGCCTGCTATTTAACCGGGAACAGTTGAAGCAAAATATGTATATACACATCTCTAGAAAGCAAAGCAATAGAAGTTAAATCAACACTAACCACAAGCTGAAGTTATTACGAACGTGATCACATCCATGGCAACAATCATGACATCACTTCCGGCTATGACCTCACTTCCTGTCATGGCATAACTTCTGGCTTATGATGTCACTTCCGGCGGGCGGACCCCGACAAGTGCCAATCAAAAGTGAGTACCTGTTCCTAAATCATTTGGAAGACACCACTGGTGCAGATACGGCACCTGAACCTTCATTTCATTTGAGAAAAATCTGTGTGCAATTTTTCTCATTCATAATTCTAATTTGGGGTGTTTTGTTGCACACATTCCGACTGCAAATGCAACAGAGGAATAAGAAGCTTACGGAGGATGGCTCAACCAGTGGTTATCAGCCACAGTGGCTGCACAGAAGCTCCGTGTCCAGCAGCCACGTAGCCCCGAGTACCAGTTTCTGGGGAGCAGCAGCAGGAGGAGGGGCTGCTACCTTCAAGTTCTCCTGTAGGCTTCCTGGAGGCATCTGATTGGCCACTTTATGTTCTTGTGGTTTATGGGGTCCTGCAGGGATTGTGAAATCCCAGCCACCACCTTAGACTGCTTCTCGGAAGAGCTACTGCCATAAAATTGCTTTTAGCAGAGGGAGCATCGTTTTTTGTTCACTGCAGATTATGGCTTTTTGCATCTGAGTAGGATTTTTTTTACCGATGCTCATATGCACTTCCCTCCTTGGAAAAAAGAAGTCTTTCAAAGGTTCCTCTCCCCCCCCCCCAAATAATTGCCCATGAGCATTTCCTCTTAAGAATGAGACTAATGAATAAACCAAACTTGAACCAAAGTTGTATCTGTGTTTCAGGCTTTTGGAAGCTTTGTTTGCAATCAAGGCTACAGACTGGAGCAGGGGTGTCGGACTCATTTCATACAGTGAGCCAAATAGCATTTATGATGCCTGCTGAGGGGCGGAAGTGATGTCATGAAGCAGGAAGTGATGCTGTTCATAACCAGAAACAAATACTTGTTTCTCACTGCAAACAGAAGAGGAACATGTGCACTTCCTGATCATATTTTCAAGATATGGGAGAGCCCGCTTATCAAGCAGGCCACCCTTTTAGCAGTAACAGCTCAGCACAGCTCAGCGTCTGAGAGCAGCTGAGGGTGGTGCTGGGAGAGCCCAAGAAGAACATCTGGATAAAGAATATCCAACCCCCGAGCCTCATGTTTGACACTTCTGTACTAGAGCAACTTTTGTGTTCAGATATCCTGATTTAGTAAAACACAGAAGACCGTAAAGTATGAAACTGCTTCTTTGGCCTTGGGCTCATCCTCCCTGGCTCCGAGAGTGGTCCAAACGTGCTTTACGGTGTTCCTTATGCCAGCCAAACTTTGCTGGCCTAACTGTGCCGGCCTCACTCCAGGTTAGGATGGTGCTCCGAGTCACAAGAGCGCGCTGACTTTTATGGGCTTTGGTTTTGGGTCAACCTGCCAATTGGGAAACGCCCAGTGATGTCATGCAGGGGGAACGCGGGGGAACTCAGTTCCACTAGTTAAAATTAGGGCTGA
>JAJKFI010000009.1:26232942-26248905 GCA_029204185.1 Lerista edwardsae
TCTGTTGCGTAACGGCTTTCGCCGTTACGCAACAGAACGCAGCGATCGCGCTGCCGCTCACCCGGAAGACACGCCCAGCGTACCGGTAGGCTGACACTACTGGGCCTGATCCTGTGCTGCCAGGCTCCCATACGAGCAGTGGTGCCAGAATGGTGACCGCTGCTTTCTGCAGGAGCTGTGGGAGCCACTAGGGTCTCCTCAAGGAATGGGGACATTTGTCCCCTTCCCCCAAGGAAAGCGGCAGGCTCCACAATGGAGCTACTCTTCTCACCACCCGCTAGTGGAGCAGGGCCATGTTGGGCTCTGCGGCCCAAAGCAGGGCATCTGTTCCAGCAGAGGTCTTCACCGCCAGTTGCACCCCCGTTTCAGCCTCTCCCCCTACCCAGTCCCATCTTTCCCCGCCTTCCTCACACCCTCCCCACTGCCCCGAAAAGCTACTCCACCACCCTGCAAGATTGCTTACCATTGAGCTGCGGCCAGTGGCGTCTCTACGGGGGGCGGAGCTCTGAGTTTTGCAAGGAGCTTTACCTTGCTGTGGAAATCACTCCCACACCACTTCAGACAATCCTCACGGGGGGGGGGAGCAATGTCTTGGCGTTGCTTACTGGCTACAGCTGCAAGCGAGAGGAGGGATTTACATGACAGGATAAGGCTCCTTGCAAAACTTAGAGACCCGCTCCCCCTGTAGGGATGCCACTGGCTGCGGCACATCTTCCGGTGCTGGGCCCAACACTGAATGGCGCTGGCCCGGTGCTGGCGGTAGGGCCTCCGGCGGTGACACAAACACACTTTCCAGTGCGTTTGTGACACCCGGAACAGTGGCTCAGGCCCAGACAGGATTGGGCTCTGAATTTTCTGAGTTTCTAAATGTCCTGCTTTTTAGAAATCATGCAGGCTTCACAGTCCAATGAACCGGCTCATAGCCAAATCCTTTGTTGACTGGTCAGCTGGGGAAGAAGAAGGTCAACAAAAATGAAGGATAATGGCTTTTGCATCTGGACCACTCTGGAACCTCCTCAGGTTGTTGAAGCATCACAAAAGCCTCTGGAATGCCCCAAAAGAGGGGTTGTGTTTTTTTTAAAGGAAGAAAATCGCTACAAGGATTCAAGAACTTCAAAGGACTGTATACACCAGTGACCTGATCCTCCAAGCGCTTAGTTGGAAGGAAGCCCACTGCTTTCAGTGGAGGAGTCTGTGTGTGTCTCTAGGAATTTAAGTAACAATAATGGAGATGGGATGGAGCTGAGCAGAATAATTTCTCCCCCCCCCATAATTTCTGCCTCCCCTATTCATTATGATGATTAGACCACTACATTTTCAGTATGAAAACGCGCACATCCTGCTTGTCTCGCTCTTTCTTTTCCAGACAACAGGAAAATCAAGGTCAATGGCACAAGGGAGTCTATTGAGTTTAAATCAAATCAATGGTTTGGAGCAACTGTCAGAGCTCATAAAGGAAAAGTTGTGGTAAGTTTTTGTGCATTTGGTATTCATTTTGCAGACCTGTTTTTTTTTTCTTTTTCAGTCATTCATCTTCAAAATGCACATGTATGTATGTAAATCGTGTGTTTGTGGGGTGGTGTTCTTTTACATTTGTATTGAACTCAGAGCACAACCCTAACTTGGAGTTAGGCTGGCACAGTTCGGCCAGGAAAGTTTGGTTGGCACGAGGGCCATGTTTGGACCACTCTTAGAGTCGGGGGGGGGGAATGGCGCATGACTGTGTGATGTCTCATTCCGGGAGTGGTCCAAACATACTGTACGGCATCCCTTGTGCCAGCCAAACTTTGCGCCGGCCAAACTTGGATTGACTGTGCCAGCCTAACTCCAGGTTTAGGATTGCGCCCTAAATGTTCAAGAATTATCCTACTGGTCTTTTACTTTAAATGTGATAGTCGTTCAGAACTCAAAGGATTCTAGTTAATGCCTAGCAATAATATCCTTTGTATGATTTGTGCAATTGTAAGTGAGCACTTAAATTGAATCCCACATTTCAAAATATTTCTTCATGGGTGCATACAATTCTACTACATTTTTTAACTTGTGTGTGTGTGTGTGTGTGTGTGTGTGTGAGTGACATGGAGACACACACACACACACACACACACACACACAGAGAGAGAGAGAGAGAGAGAGAGAGAGAGAGATCTAAAAAGTTACAAAGGCTCAAATAAAAATTATCGTAACCAGACCTAAATAAAAAGAGTTAAATCCCCCGTGCATTAGTGTGCACTGGGGAGTGCACTAGTGTGCATTACTGTGCACTGGGGAGTTGCACCTGGGATGCGTCAGGAAGGATGCAACTTGCACTAGTTTTTTGTTGCAAAAACTAGTGTCCATTTGCTGATGAAGATCACTGCCTCCCTATAGCCTGCAAACCAGCTCTTTCCAACCTTTTTCATCTCTTAGCACGCTGACAAGGTGCTGAAATTGAAATGGCACACCGTCCATTTTTTGACAGATACCAAGGCACATCATGCTGCTGGCGGGGGGAGGGGGGCTCACATTCCCAGAGCCATACTTGCAGCGTACCTGGGGTGGGGTGATGTCACCGTGCCCCCAGCACGGCTTCCCCACCGTTGTGCGCCCCTGCCCTGCACCATTTGGGAGCACAGAGGAGGGCGGGGGGTGGAAGCACATGGGTTTTCTGTGCCGCTGCACCCAACTGCAGCCAGCACCCGCCGTGCTTGCCTCCCGCCGCAGCATCCTCCCTACGCCTCTGCACATCCCCAATGGCCCTACTAAGAAATGACCAGTGATGGGATCAGCTAACGACTCGAGGGAACGCTGGGCGGGTAGCAGGAAGGCTGGGCGGGACTTCCGGGTGATGGACAGCCCGTCCGTCTGGGTCTGCCGCCCTACGCATGGGCTGCCCCCGGGTGGCACGCCCCACTGCTGCGCGCCCTAGCACCCGGGCCCCCCCCGTCCCCCCCTGGACAGACGGGCTGGACAGACGGGCTGTCAATCACCCAGAAGTCCCGCCCAGCCTTCCTGCTGCCCGCCCAGCGTTCCCCCAAGTCGTTAGCTGAAATGGAAATGACCATCTCCCAAACTCCTGCAGCACACCTGCGGACCACTTGCAGCGCAGCAGGGTGCCGTGGCACACTGGTTGAAAATAGCTGCGCTAAACATTGGGTTTATAGGATGCAACCCTAACCAACTATCCAGCACTGACCTGGCTGTGCCAATGGGGCACGTGCTGCATCCTGCCATGGAGTAGTAGCCACGGAGGCCTCCTCAAGGGAAGGGAATGTTTGTGCCCTTGCCTCAGAGCTGCATTGCTCTTCCCCTGGGGCTGGAAAGTTGCTTAGGATTATGCCCTAAGCAGTGATGTCATTCAGGGGGAACGGACCAGAACGGGCGTTCCGGATCCTAACGGGCTCTGTGGCTGGTTCCGGGTTCCCGACAAGTGCCAATCAAAAGTGAGTTCCTGTTCCTAAATCATTTGAATGACACCACTGGCCCTAAGCTACCTAGGACCAGCATGTTCAACATGTTATCAACACAAATATTCAATGTATTATCCGGGGGAATAGTTCGTGATTCCCTGTCAGTCTTCAACAAGCCTTTGCCCCCCAAATTGATGAGCAGATAGTTGCTGATTAGATGGGGGTGGAACAACTTTTGCAACTCGATCCAACCAGTGAAAATTCCATCGTTGGCTGCTCTGATTGGGATTTTTTTGGGTGGGGTTGTTAAAATGTTACCATTTTCTGTTGTTATTGATTCTACGGTTTTACATTACGTTGCTGTAAGCTGCCTCGAGCATTTTACGGAGTGGCAAGATATAAATGTTGTAACAAAAAAGAAAATATAAAAAAGGCACAGATGGGCTTGGAGAGACCAGGAAGGAGCTGATGTTTCCTGTAGCAACCACCTGTACCTCATTAGGCAGGCCTACCTCCCGGTTGCAGAACCGTGGCTGTCCTGTGGCGAGGCTAATGGAGCAATGGTTCCAAGTCCGGCAATTGTTCCAAAACCTCAAAGTATGCATTTGCGAGCACAGATACTGTACAATCCCTCCACTCCAGGTGGAAATCCATAACGATCTGCTTGCGTTCTCCTGAGTGGTTTTATTAACTAGCATGGTGATGTGTCCTACACACGCAGGCATTCTGCATTAACGGTTAATGCCCTCGGATTTAATCAAAAGCTTTACAAACGATAACAGAGCGACATCTAGAGCGACGGAACCTTGAGTTTGGTCACGCTTAATTTTCCAAACAGTTACGAAGCAACAAGTTTCGCCCTGGGATTTGTTTGAAAACGGTTTGGATCGTTTCTTAATGGGAGCGTATATCGAAAGGAAATGCCTCCCTTTAAATATTCACTCATGTGGTTAACCAGAAAAGTTTTTCTTTTTTTTTTTTACATAAAACAGGTGATGAATAAAACATCACCTTCTCCGTTTACAAAGTCAGCCTGTCTGTGGAATTCCCAGAAGCCGCCACTCGGAGGGATCTCAGCTCGCTCATTCCAGGCTTGGCATTTTTTTGTCTGCACCCCTTTGGATTGCAAAGTGGATTTCCACGTAGAAAAGAACTGTCAAAAATTCAATGTTTCGTATGCACATAGAATGTTTTATATGCCTATCGCTTGACAGTCCGGGCTGGCTTTTAACCATGAAGTTCAACTGGTTGAAGTTTTTTCTGCCAGAGCACAAGATCAAAGACAGACAGCTTAATTTCATTTCTGGAGCAGAACAGAAAGAGCAGCAGAAGAGTGAGAAGGCACATACAAGATCGTGCCGTTATGCGCTCCACAATTCCTTAGCAGTGACACATTCCCTTGAGCAGCATCACAGGATTTACAGGTCCTTTGAAAGAGAAGAAACGAACGTCTTTGGAATATTTGCTTTAGGGTGCAATCCTGTAGCGCCCTTAGGCCATGTCACTTGCGCATGTCACATGTCACTTGCGCTGGCCCAGTACAGTTGCAGACGTGCCTTTGAGCATAGACTCATCCTTACCTCAAGGTGAGCTCCAGCGGCCTTCCAGCATGCATTGAATGCAGCACAGGCCAGCTTGCCTGCCTAGTCCAACGCAGGTTAGGAGTGGGCGGCCAATTACAAACTGAGCATAAGTAGAGGAAGACTACCCAGCAGGAGTATTCTGTGTATATAGCTATGGTTGGTTTATAATGCCAATAAAGGTTTTTCATACATTCATTACCCAGCAGGAGAGCTGCTACCCTGCATCAGATTCCCACTCTTCAGACATAGACTTTAAGTCAGGGCAGCAATGATTTAGGAGGATTTCTGCTTTAGGAGGATTTCCTGCTACAGGACGGGAATTGGACTAGATGACCTTTTGGGTCCTGTCCAACTCTATGACTCTTTTATTTTAATTTAAAATACTGGAGAACAGAACATATGCCCACAGAGGAGGTTGCACTGGCATCATTTAGGCTTATCTCCCAACAACACGTACTGAGGCTTCAGGTGACACAGGCAGCGCAATCCTATGGACCGCTCAGTGTCAGTGCAACAGGGTTGTGCTGACGCTGCGTGCTTAGTACTGACATGGGGGCGCCAATCGGCACCCCCGCGTCAGCGCTAAGGCAGGCAGCGCCGGTCCTGTTGCGCCAGCGCAACGCCTCCCTAGCATTGACCCGGCACAAGGGAGGCGCCATGACGGGGCGGCACGGGGATTGGGCGAGGGAGGGAGAATGTGGGCGGGGGGGAAGGCGGACTTGAGAAGTGGCCACAGGGCTGCATCCTAAGCCCATTTGGGAGGCCGCACGGCCCCAATTCGGGCCGCACGGTCTCCTCGGATCCATGCTCGCAGATCCAAGGAGCACCTAGGGGAGGCTGGAGCCTCCCCTACGGTAAGGGAGCACATGCTCCCTTGCCACGGGAGGCTCCAACCTCCCCCTACCCAGCGTTGGATATGGTGCTGGCCGGCCGGCCGTGCCATTCCAGCGCTGGGTGGGATTGCGCCCTGAATTTGTACGAATGCTTCTGGTGAACCCAGAATGAACTGGAATGGCACACCTGATCTTTAATGTCTTTGCTGTGCAAACCATGTTTTGATAGGCGTGTGCTCCCTTGTATCACTGGAGGACCCTGAAGCCTGTGCCTGAAAAGGATCCAGTCGGCACCTGCTACGTCACAATTCAGAATTTCAGCGCCTATGCCGAGTACTCTCCTTGTCGCAATAGTAAGTGGTGGTTTTGTTTTTTTTTAAGTCATGATTTGGCTGATGTGGAGCTAGAATAATAAGCATTTTTCGTGCTTTCGACTCAGGGGCTGCTTTGGCGAAATGACAACACTGACAGTGCAATCCTAAATCCCGCGCAGCGTCACTGCAACAGGGAGGCGCTGACGCTGCACCCTTAGCGCAGACGCCGGAGCTCCAGTCGGCAACCCCGCATGGGCGCTAAGGCAATAGGACCAGCGCTGCAGGCAGCACCAGCCTTGCTGTGCCCACACTGAGCCCATTTTGTGCCGACCGAAGCCAGTCGGTGTGAGGGAAGCTCCGTGCCGAGGAGGCATGGGGATTGGAGGGAGGGAGGGAGGGAGGCGGGGGCGGGACTTGGGCATGATGTGGGCGGGCTTGGGAGGTGGCCATATGGCCACTTCCTAAGCCCGTCAGGGAGGCCGCACGGTCTCCTCAAATCTGCGCCTGCTCTTTAGTGAGTGCAGATCCGAGGAGCACATAGGGGAGGTTGGAGCCTCCCCTACGGTAAGGGTGCACATGTTCCCTTGCCACAGGGAGGCTCCAGCCTCCACCTACCCAGTGCTGGATAGGGAGCTGGCTGGCCGGCACTCCTACCCCAGCGCTGGGTAGGATTGCGCCAGTGGTGTCATTCACATGATTTAGGAACAGGAACTCACTTTTGATTGGCACTTGTCGGGAACCCAGAACCCAGGGCACCTCGTTAGGATCTGGAACGCCCATTCTGGTCCGTTCCCCTTGAATGACATCACTGCCTTCGCCCCCCCTAGGAATCCGGAGTCGCTCCCTTTAACCCTCTGAGTGCCGGCCAACGAAGAAGAAAAGCTCTTTGCAGAGGAATTGGGAGGGGGGGGAGAGTGAAGTGGGTGGAGTCAGCCCTAATTTTAACTAGTGGAACTGAGTTCCCCCGCGTTCCCCCTGCATGACATCACTGGATTGCGCCCTATGAGACAGCAGCACCTTTGCAAAGGGGATTTCGCTTAAAAAGGCATCAAATTATGTTTCCACTTGAATGCTTTTGTATTAAATTAAAAGAGCAAAAATGTGGCTGGGGCTATTATGCTGACATGCAAGGACAGAATTGGCTTCCTTTAAAAGGACTGTTAATATAGCAAACAGATCTTGATAAGCGGAGGCCAACTTTTAAAAGCCGCTGATGGTTCCAAATGGAACTTTCCCTTTATGGAATTGGCAGCCTACAGGTTGAACCTGTGCTCCGATAATCATGCAATTTTGGGAGCACGAGGTTAGGGTGCAGACAGTGCAGGGTGGTTATGTAACAGGGAATTGTGCAGCTCCTGTGGGCTGTCTGGACATTTTCCTGTATAACATTTCATGATATGTTGATCAGACAAAAGAGGTGTTATTGATTGTTTACACTGGATGATTATTCCAGACCCATAATGGATTCCTGAGCAATCCAATGCCACAGCTCTGACCCAAGCCAGTTGGGTTAAAATATGCAATTTTTAGCTTCTCTAAGACTGCAGTTCTATACATGCTTGCCTGGGAGTAAGTCCCATTGAACGCAATTGAATTTACTCCTGCGCAGAGGATTGCAGGGCAGAATCCTAACCTGGAGTTAGGCCGGGACAGTTAGGCAGCAAAGTTTGGCCGGCACAAGGGACACCATCAAGTATGTTTGGACCCCTCTCAAAGTCAGAGAGGCCAGGACACAGACATGCACCATCCTCCCCAACTCCGAGAGTGGTCCAAACGCGCTTTACGGTGTCCCTTGTGGAGGCCAAACTTTGCTGGCCTAACTGTGCCAGCCTAACTCCAGGTTAGGATTGCGCTCTCTATCGACCAAAACAGACTCTGAATTTGACTTGGCAGCCTTCATATTCCCTTGGCAGAATTCATCTACCGTATTGTTCTTGATGTCAGCGTCTGACGGTCAAATGTTGCTTTGAAACTAGCATTCGGCTGCACTGTTGGTGCTTGAATAACAGCACAAAAAATAGCATAGGAGATCAGCAGCCTGTTAGTTAACTCTTTTCAGAAAGCACTCTCCTTTAGCTGTGGTACAGCTTGAGTCATTCCAGATTGGGCAATTAATGTGATGTTTGTGCTTTAATACCTGCAGAGAATCCAGATCCTGAGGGACAAGGTTTCTGTCAAGCAGGATTCAGCTTAGATTTTTTCAAGGTGAGGGTCTACCATGTTTGATTTGTTCCTTGTTCTACCAACCTCTTCCCTCTTCATCATGAAATGCATACACTCCACCTCCAATTTATAATTTCTGAAGGATTTATTTGCCCAGAATATGTGTGTGCGCACGCGCATGTGTGCGTTTTAATTTCTTACACATGTTGAATATCTGAAACTTATTCATTGCATTCAGATTCTTTTACAAACGGGTAGCCCAATCCTATACTATGTTGGAACAGGCAGGACAGTAGGCCTATGCTGTATTCAGCTCAGTGTAGGAGGTCGCTGGAGTTCACCTCAGGGCAAAGGGACATTTGTCCCCTTACCCCAGGGTAAGCCCAAGCCAGCCCTATAGGGCTGCTCAGATCTGTACCAGGGAAATTGCTGTCACAAATTCAAGCAGCCTGGATTGGGACTGGCCATCCCAGGGATGAGTAAGGAACTGGCCTAACAGTTACTTCATGGGCTGTCCCGGCCACAGGATCAACCTCCCCCTGCCCTGTTCCGCCACCTTCCCCAAGTCCCCGCACGGGCCAAACTCAGCCAGCCCGGGGGCAGCTAATCTGGCTGGCTTCATGCTGTTCCTGGGTCAGCACAACTCTGTATCCCAGTCCAGTGCCTCTTGCGCTGCCACAGACATGCCTTAGGGCACATTTGCAACAGCCCTAGGCCAATGCAAGCAACATGTGTCAGCTAAATTTTTCCCCATTTCTTATTTAATCAGGGAGTTGTGCTGCTTTCTATGTCCACCCAAGGAATCTTAAGTTGAATTAAAGGACAGATGATTAATAAACATTCTGTCATTCGATGGTAGACCTAAATATGAGCATAGACAAGATCCTAATTCACCAAGTAAGGACCAAGTTCAACAGCAAAGACATCTTCAGCGGTATTATGCTGCCGGAACGCTGGGCGGGACATCCGGGTGATCGACAGCCCGCCCGTCGCATTCTGCAGTGTTACACCATTTGCGTAATGTACGCAAGCGGCGTAATTGGTTATGCAAACGGCGTAACGCTCCGGAACGCGACGGGCGGGCTGTCGATCACCCAGATGTCCCGCCCAGCGTTCCGGCAGCATAACACCGCTGGACATCTTATTTTCCACTTTACCTGTAAGCTGCTCTTTCCTCATTATGTCAAGATATGACAATATTTTTATCTAATCACCATCTGAGGCTTGGCTTTCTATGCTCAATCAGTGGCAGAATTTCAGTCCTCGTTCACTAGCCCCACTTGGAACAGCGCACATACCCCAGTTCTTTTTCCAAACCGTAGCCTACTTCCTGCATTTATTTCCCATCAGGGCTAGCTAAATGATGCCATTTGATGAACACGTGTTTGCTCTTGGTCTCGAGGGCCTATAATTAATCTTTTGTCTGTCGTGTATAGAATGGAGATCTCATTGTTGGAGGACCTGGCAGTTTTTATTGGCAAGGTATGTTTATCTCTTTGTATAGCAAGAGATGAAATGAGAGGTGAAAAGAACGCTGTAAAAAGGGGGGGGCAAGTAAGACTATAATAGGTTTCATGATCATCCATCCTTGTTCGCATGGCTTTAAATTGACAGGAACTGTAAGAAACCACTCTCAGTTTAAAAACGGCATGAGAAGTCAGAATCTTCTGGATTACACAGTACAGGAAATGAAGCCTTTTTTTTTTAACATTTTATCCATTAAGGGCGTAATTCTAACCTGGAGTTAGGCCGGCACAGTTAGGCCAGCACAAGGGGCCACCGTAAAGTGTGTTTGGACCACTCTTGGAGTCAGGGAGGATGGCACATGTCTGTGTGCTGTCTTCTCTGACTCTGCGACTGGTCCAAGCATACTTTACGGTGTCCCTTGTGCCAGCCAAACTTTGCTGGCCCAACCGTGCCAGCCTAACTCCAGGTTAGGATTGTGCTCGTAACCAATTAACTATCCTCTCACATGTACTGATCTCTCAATAAGCACGACTCTAGCAGCCCTAGCAATAAGCAAGGTTAAAAGCAATAAGCAATGTTAAAAGAGAGTGCATGTCATCCGTGGTGTCATTCAAATGATTTAGGAACGGGAACTCACTTTTGATTGGCACTTGTCTTGATTGGATTGGCACCCGGAACCAGCCATGGAACCCGTTAGGATCCGGAACACCCGTTCTGGTCCGTTCCCCCTGAATGACATCACTGCATGTCATGAAGATTTAGAGCACAATTAAATCCTAACCTGGAGTTAGGCCAGGAAAGCTTGGCCAGCACAAGGGCAACCATAATGCGTGTTTGGACCACTCTCGGGGGGGGGGGGGGTGACGCACGTCTGTGTGCTGGCCTCTCTGACTCTAAGAGTGGTCCAAACATACTTTACGGTGTCCCTTGTGCAGGCCAGACTTTGCTGGCCTAACTGCGCCAACCTAACTCCAGGTTAGGATTGTGCTCTTGGAAATGTAAGCTTAATGGCTATTGTGGTTAGTTAGCTGGCTGCCCTTCAACAAGTAGCAGTAGGAAGCTTGGTGGGCAGAGCTCTAGCATGGGCTTTTCACAAGCTCAAAAAATCCCTCCCGTCCGCTCTCAGCCTCCTACTAGTGTTTGTTTGCACTGAGCCTGTCCTCCCAATCCAGAAGTAACTGGCAACAACATTGCCGGTTTCTTCTAGTGGTACTTCCAGTGGTGTCATCCTACCGGTACGCTGGGTGGGACATCCGGGTGATCGGCAGCCCGCCCGTTGCGTACCGCAGCATTACGCCGTTTGCGTAACATACGCAAGCGGCGTAACTGGTTACGCAAATGGCGTAATGCTGCGGTATGCGACGGGCGGGCTGCCGATCACCCGGATGTCCCGCCCAGCGTACCGGTAGGATGACACCACTGGGTACTTCCAATAGCTGGACTATGTGAAGTGGTGCGGCGGGGAACAAACCTTGAGAAACGCTGCTCCAGCCAACATTTTTGAATTGCAGGTCAGATTATCACAAGCAGCATTGCGGATATCATCACAGACTACTCATTCAAGGACATTGTAAGAGCACTACCACGAGAAAAGCAAACCGGAGTGGCACCATCGACATACGATGACAATTATCTGGGTAAGCTACCTGGTGATGCTGTTGAGCTTGTCTGGAAATAGGCTATGAAAAAATTCACTCTTAATCCAGCAAGAGGGATCTATATTTGAAAGAGGACTTCTGCAGTTGTCCATGGAGTGAAGTCATGATGTTAATCTTCATTGAAATGGCTGGCACGTGGGAGCGAACATCTGGTTCCAGGGGCACCATTTGTTTCATACCACTCATGGAATCAGGACATGGTGGTGCAGTGGGTTAAATCGCTGCTGCTGAACTTTCTGATTGGAAGGTTGGGAGTTCGAGACTGCGCAATGGAGTGAGCTCCCATTGCTTGTCCTAGCTCCTGCCAACCTAGCAGTTTGAAAACACATAAAAATGCGAGTAGATAGAGACCACTTCGATGAGAAGGTAATGATGTTCCGTGTGCTATGGCGTAGAGTCATGCCGGCCACATGACCACGGAAGCTTGTCCTTGGACACATGCCGGCTCTACAATCTTAGAAACGAGATGAGCACCACCCCCTACAGTCGCTCATGACTAGACCATTCGGTCACGGGGAAACCTTTACCTTACTCATGGAACCATTACAACTGGATTGGGGTTATAGGAAATGACATGTACTGAAAAAAACCTGACGTATATAAATTTAAAATCCAAGTTTAGGGCCGCTGAAACTTTGATCATCCAGACTCTCGACATGGATTCTTTATTTTTGTAAATTGCGTAAAATAATTATAACTCTTTCGAAATGTATTATGTTATTTTAGATATTGTTAAACACGCATACGGACTAAAGGCCAAATCCAGAGCCCGTTATTGCCGGCAGTACAAGTATACTGCCAGCTAAAAGTGTTGTGAACGTAAAGCACTTCTGCGACACCTCACTGCTTGTGCTGGGGGTGGGGGGTGGGGTGCTAAGTCATGCCTGGCCCCAACGTGAGGGGGCAGATTGGCTGGCGCTCAGGGTGGGGAGGGGCAGGAACTGGGTGGGGGAAGGGCAGAGTGGGTTTGCGAGGGGGCAGAGACGGCAGCAACTTCTGCTGCGGCATCCCAACCCCCCTCTGAAGTTGGGCAGTCCAACACAGGTCTCCTTGGCTCTGTACCCACTCAAAAGCAAGTACAGAGCTGAGGTACCCCATTATCACTGGCTGCGGTCTCCCTGGGGAAAGGGGGCAAACCCTCCCTCCCCCTGAGGAGACCTCCAATGGTAACCCCGTAGGGTCAAGATCCAGCAGTCGCCATTTTGGCACTTCTGGAGCCCTGGGCACTGCCAGTCTCAGGATTGGGCTCTAAGTCATCTTGACCTTGTTGATCAACTAGCCTTTCAGTTAGCGAGATTAACCTAATTTGTGTTCTAGCAACATGCAGAGGGCAAGACAACAAGTGCAAATCTTGAGTGCTTACCTTATGAAACAGAAGAACTCATCACTTCACATTCACTGTGCGTGTGAACACTTCAGTCTTATGGGGAGGGTGCACCCCTGCCAGTGACAAAATAAACATTGCATCTAGATGAATACTAAGGTATCAATGCTGTAGCAGCAAATCTTGAGATATAATTACGGTCACGCTTTGTCCTTGTTATTTCACTCTGTGGATTTATTATGCTTCTGAGGCATATTATGAAGCTAGTCGTAAAATCCTGACAAATTGTTTTCCTTTCCCCAGCCTCAGATACTCTAGTTTATAAAGGAATTCTTTTTATGGACATTATTGAAACAGAGGGGAGATCTGGTTATCTTTTCAGAAGTTGATCTCTTCCAAAGTAGGTTAAGTGCTTTGTCAGGTTTCATGCTTGCCGGTTTGTGTTTCAACAGCATACTCAGTGGCTGCCGGCGAATTTACTGGAGATCTCCAACAAGGTAAGAAGCCACATCCATTGGTGTAAACTATATTGCTCCATTCATTCTCCCCCTTGCTCCCAGGCTGCATGTCTAAATATTTAGACTAGAATCTTATACACACTCAGGGCCAGTCTCTTATCCATGTGAACAGTTCTTACCTTCCTGAGATAGGTGCTTGAGTGGAAAAACATGTGCTCAAGGATCAGTTCCCATGACTGTGGCAGCTATGGCTTTCGCAGGAATTCTTGCTGACCACAGTTGTGGTCATAAGCTCAACATCTGCTGCCGCATCCCAACCCCCCTCTGAAGCTTGCTGTTGTGTGCACAGGTGCATATTTTTAGGATGCACTCCTCACATGGATTAAATATTTGCTTATAGCCGTTAAACACAACTAACAGCCCAATCCTATACTGCACTGGAACAGGCAGGCCAGGAGGCTTGTTCTGTACCCAAAGCGGTATAGGAGGCAGCTGGAGTTCACCTTGGGGTAAGCTCCAGCAGCCCCAATAGGGCTTCTTGGATCTGCACCAGTGAAATCGCTGGTGCCAATCCAAGACTCCCATGCAAGGCTGACTGGGCCGGGACCAGGGGTTAGGATCCTGCGTATATGCCAGATCTGTGCTCCACTTCTCTCCCGGAACCAGACTGCCCATGGTCCAGCCCTCTCTCTGCCCTCCCTCCGCCCCAATCCAACTCCCTTCCACCTTCCCTCTGCCCTTCCGGGAGTCCCGTGCTGGTCGAACTTGGCCAGCATGGCCCGGGATTACCCGCGCCAGCCCTTCTCCCTCCTTGAGTGGCACAGACATGCCTTATAGCAGGTTGGCTACATCCTTCAACTGGTGCAACCGACATGCGCCGGCTGAACAGGTGCTCTGGAATTGCACAATTAATGCTTTTTACATCCGTACGATGTTGAGACTTGTAGACAAATGAGACTTACGAAACACTTGTCTCCTTGCCTTGAGGAGACCTAGGAGGTGTCCCATATGGGGGCAGCATTGTCCCTGCGGGGGCGGGGAAGACGGCAAAACGGACCGGAACGCAACGGGCGGGCTGCCGCTCACCCGTTCCTCCCGCCCAGCGTTCCGGCTGAATGACAACGCTGCCCCCATGTGGGTTACCGTGGAAGCCACGCTGCATCAGCACAGGAGAGTTTTGATAGGATTGGACTGTCTGTTGGCTTGAGAATCTGGGTATTAACAGGTTATTGAAAACTTCCTGTTCTGTACATCAGCATAGGGCTTCTAATAGCAGATTCTTTCTTAACTGTTGATGTAAAACATTTCAATATGTTTGGATGTTTCTGATGTGCCCAATAGGCCTGATCTCTACTCAAGATTTAGAGGTTAGTTATTGCTATGTAGGCTCTATTGCACTAACTTCTCATTTAAAGTGTTAATTTCTCTTTAGAACTGGTTGCTGGAGTCCCAAGAGGTGCACAGAACTTCGGCTATGTATGTAACGGACGTTTTATTTTTTCCCCTACCAATAAAAATGGCACGATGTTTATTTGTGCCCTCCTGGGCACTGAGGAAAAAAGTCAATATTATGTTGTTGTGTTTAAATCATTATCCCATATTGGGCTTTTCTTATGTTCTTAGCTGCCTCTGTCATAGTTGTTTGTGGTAGCCCCAATGTGCATATTGTTTATTTCTTGGTATGATGCCATCAATGGGCATTGCATTTTTCATAGGAAAAGAGGACAGGTTCATAAAAATATAAGAAGAGCTCTGCTGGATCAGACCAAAGGCCCAACTAGTCCAGCTTCCTGTATCTTATAGTGGCCCACCGAATGCCTCAGGGAGCACTTGAGACAACAAGATGCCTGCATCCTGTTGCCACTCCCCTGCACCTGGCATTCTGAAGTAGCCTACTACTAACGTAAGGAGGTTGCATCACGCATCATGGTCTATATCCCATGATGGACTTTTCCTCTAGAAATCTGTCCAATCCCCTTTTAAAGGCACCTAGACCAGATGCCATCACCACCTCCTATGACAAGGAGTTCCACAAATTAAGTACCCACTGGGTAAAGTACTTACTTTTATCTGGTCTAACTTTCCCAACATTCAATGTTAGTGGATGCCCCCTGGTTCTAGTGTTGTGAAAAAGGGAAAAAAATCCCTCTATTGACTATCCATCCCATGCATAATGTTGTACATCTCAAAATTTTGTACGTCTCATTCCTGCCCCAAGGAACTCACAATCTGAAAACACACACGAGAGGTACAAGAGTGGAAGGGGAGTAGAGTGGTGGTAGAGTAAATGGAGAAAAATAAGTCAGGTACACATAATTAGGTTTCAGTGCCTAAGAGAAAACGGAATAGGAGACAACGGTGTTGAACATCACAGCCAATGGTTTTGAACTGTACAAAAGTAGGTTTAGGTTAGCGATGAGACAAGGTAGCCTATTGGGCCAAGGATGAGCTGCTTAATGAAACTGTAAAATAGCCTTGTCTGAAAAGTTTAAAGAGCCAGCCAAGCTGATACAATTTAGGTGTACAACGTATTCTCCATCTCAGAGGATTAGACTGGATGATCCTTGAGAATCAGGAATCAATAAAATTGTTATAATTCAGGCATGCCCCAGTATCTGCTGGGGTTCTGTTCCAGACCCCACCCTGCATACTTGAAACCATGGATACTGGGGATGCCTTTTGAAAGATAGGGGAACATCAGTGGTTTTGCTGCAACAAGGAAAAAAAAATTGTTTGGTGTTCCCCTATCTTTTGAACATATGTCTCAGTATCCA
>JAJKFI010000009.1:26253877-26283406 GCA_029204185.1 Lerista edwardsae
TGTGTGTGTGTGTGTGTGTGTGTGTGTGTGTGTGTGTGTGTGTGTGTCCGCCCGCCCGCCCGTCCGTCCGTCCGTCCGTCCTTCTCCCCCCCAGGCTAGACGACATCCTAGTTGGTGCTCCTCTCTTTATGGAACGCGAATTTGAGAGCAACCCTAAGGAAGTCGGGCAGGTGTACTTGTACCTCCAAGAGAGCGCCTTCTCCTTCAAGGATGCACAGACACTCTCTGGCACTGAGGTGTTTGGGAGATTTGGCAATTCCATTGCACATCTTGGAGACCTAAACCAGGACGGCTATAATGGTGATTAATCATATTTTTCCTTAGAAGACCCATCTCAGAGGAGCAAACTGAAGGGCCAGGCAGGTTTTTCATTTTATGGTTTTTCATTTTCTCATCTTGGTGAAGTCACCATGAGGTGGGTGTTGTTATTTTATTTTATACCAGTGGCGCCCAAACTGTGGGTCCAGATGCACCAGTGGGCCGCAAGCTAATTCCAGGTGGGTCGCAAAGCCCCTAGAGCAGCCATATTGAAAATATGGGATGCTGGAAAGAGAGAGGGCTGTGTGGTTGTTTTGCTTGTGCCAAAGTTGTAAATAGGTTTTTTTCTTTCTTTCTGATTCACTTTGCTATTGGAAACTGCCTGAGAAATAACCCAACTTGTTGCTGCATTCTCAGGAAAGCGGCAGGCTCTGGCATCACAGCAACGGCACTTCCAGCCATGACATCACTTCTGGTGGGTCACGGACAGATTGTCATTCCAAAAAGTGGGTCCCGGAATTTGGGCAGGTGCAGTTCATCGTGGAAGGGTTTTAAAAGCTGCACCTGCCAAAATTCCCTCTTCTGTACAATGGTAAAGGGATAGGCACTGTGTCCCAGTTTGAATCTGGTAACCCTACGTAAAGGGTAACCAGTGGTGTCATCTACTCACCAGTAGACGGTACGCTGGGCGGGACTAAGCGTGATCGACAGCCCGTCCACTCACTTCCGCTTTCTTCGCGCTCCCCACGTGGCTTTCCCTTGCCTCGGAGGG
Source organism: Lerista edwardsae (assembly GCA_029204185.1). Lineage (NCBI taxonomy): Eukaryota > Metazoa > Chordata > Lepidosauria > Squamata > Scincidae > Lerista > Lerista edwardsae. The sequence continues at coordinate 26,254,908 of JAJKFI010000009.1, forward strand.
GGCGCCTGCTCGTCAGGGGGGATGGGTGGGGGGCGCGCCGGGTGCCTGGGCGAGCAGGCGCCCCCTCTGAGGCGAGGGAAAGCCGTGCGGGGAGCGCGAAGAAAGCGGAAGTGAGTGGACGGGCTGTCCATCACGCTAAGTCGTGCCCAGCGTACCGTCTACTGGTGAGTAGATGACACCACTGAGGGTAACCCTACGTAAACCCTATGTTACATGCCCATCTGTCACATGGGCAAAAATGTGTGTGAAACATTGTGCCTCTCCCAGCTTGGCACTGTCTAAAACAGGCTGCTCTGCTGTCTCTCTCTCTCTCTTTACCCAGTGCCCATGAATTGGTTCCATGGTCCTTCTAATGTTCCCCTCTGTCCTTGTTCTGTTTCAGACATTGCGATTGGCGTGCCATTTGCAGGAGAAGACAGAAGAGGGAAAGTGCTCATTTACAACGGAGCCAGCAATGGGTTAAATCCTAACCCTTCCCAGGTTCTCAGGGGTATGTGGGCCTCCCAGTCTGTGCCTGCGGGATTTGGTTTTACGCTAAGAGGAGACTCAGACATAGACAAGAATGATTACCCAGGTAAGAGCCTTCCACAAGAGAGAGGATTTCATCCCTCATTTCTCTGGAAAAAACATAATTCCTAAACTGCACTTTTTTTTTGCAAGGCAGAGATGTAAAAACAAATGAACAGACAAAGCTTTTGTGTGAAAAGTTCTGGTTTTCCTTCCCTGAGAACTTGAACTTGGATAAAACAAATGCTCCCTTTCCTCTCAAGAGGAATAGCAAGAAATGCAAGAAGGAGGATTGAAACAGATACGGTAACACAAAACACCTGAACTGGCCTGAGTGTGTATGGGTATGTGTGTTTTAGGTCTTTACGCCTCTGTCTGCTGTCAAAAATCTGAATCAAAGAGTTATTTATCTGCCTATTGGACAGCTTTCTTCAGGACGTATTTGTTTGGCAAATTTATAGCTTGCTTTTCAACTGTTGTTCTCAAAGCAGGCTACAGTTAAAAGAACACACAATGCCAACAGAATTACTGGAATAGCAAGAATTTGTCAGAACAGGGACAGACTTCAAACGCCCACCCTGCCCCGAGACCAGCGTCGTCATGCAGCCGGAGCTCTGGGCGGGAGGAACGGGTGAGCAGCAGCCCGCCCGTTGCGTACCGCTCCGTTTCGCCGTCTTCCCCGCCCTGCGTTCCGGCTGCGTGACGCCGCTGCCCGAGACCTGGCAGTAAACTCTGAGCCATGAAAGGTTTACTTGGCAAAAAGGTTTTTAACCTCTTGTTAAAACGGGGCAATATCCCAACTCAGCCACCTTGGACTTACTGCCCACTCCTACCCCACTATCACTTTATAGCAGTGGTCTTCAACCTGTTTCATGCCATAACCCCGACAAATAAATCAGTAAATGCAGTATGAGACTGGGGACCCAACGTCAATCCACCCCCCCCATCCCAAGAACCTCTCCTGCCATCCCTGCCCCTGTAATTCCCTCCCAAAAATGTTTTTCTGTAACCAAATATCCCAATTAGACAGAGCAGAAAATGTTACCCTGAAGCCTGGCATGACTGAAAGCTGTTTTAGCTCAATTGATAATCACCTGAGCAGGCCCAGGACACCACCTCCTGGTACCTGAAGGGGTACACCAGATCCCCTTTTACCTGGTGGTGCCCTAGTCCAATCATCTTCAGCCTTTTTCATTCCCGTAAGTCGCCGCAGCTTCACAACCCCATTGAGATCCCGACCCCAAAGTTGAAGAACTTGCTTTGTAGCAAGCAGTCCGTCTGCACTGCATGCTGTGGCGGGGTAGGGAGATTGACCAGCCTTCAAACATCTATTTGAAATAGCCTTTATTTATGCCCTAGTGCATATGGCAGCGGTCCTCAAATTCTCCGGTGTTCGAGGACTGCTGGTGACTGTTGGTGGCGGCCTGGGAGTGGGGGGGTGCCCGATGGCACTGTAGTGATCGTGGCGCAGCAGGGATTCAGGGGCATGTAAATATACGGGGGGGGGTATGAAGTCACCTAGAAGGTCCTGGAGGCTTGCAGGCCCCTCCACGAGCCTCCCCTCCACTGCAGTGAGCACCGACCTGCAGCCATCTGCCAGTCAGCCTCTCAGCCTGCCCCAAACTCAAATCTGCAGTGCAAAAGTAATCACGATGCAGGCCTACTTTGCAGGATTGATGTACCGATTGATTATGTGTGACACTTTGACTAGTTAGGAAAACTGTTATTTAAGTATTAACTACCTGTGTTATTAGAAACAGCATATTCTTTGGGTTGCAACTTTTCCTCCATTGCTCACTTGCCCTGATCTTTCCTTTTAATTAGTTTGGTTTTGAATGTTTTCCCGGAACGATTAATATTTTACCAATGTCATCTGGTATTTATCAACACCGCTTCACGATTGCAGCTTGCTCTCTTTATTTTTGAAGTGGAGCTTATCCAGTCTGGGGCAGCGGTTCAACACCATCTGTAGTCTAAATGCACAACATCGTTTTAATTTGATTCTCTCCATTTTCCCCTCTCCTCTGGGATTGTGCATACGGCAGACCGCAACATTTCTCTTTGTCGGGATTTGAGAAGGCTCTCGGCATTTGTAACACAACCCACACAGTAGAACTGCTGCAGTCCAAGTCTTAAGATTGTTTTGCTGGCATAAGTCCTATTGGAATTAATGGGACAGCACTGGATGAGCAGTTTGGAATATCTTTGCCACTGTGCTCTGCTAACCTACTGTACAAAGGTTTTGGGATAGTTTATGTTTTGTGACTGTTTTCAGTGATCGTTTTTTTTTCTCTTTTGCATGTCTTTATCCAGCTGGCCAGCATTAGAGTTTTCTGCTATCATCTGTATTGACTTTGAAAAAGGGGAGGAAAAGATAATTAAAATGTATATTTTATCCTTCTATAGCAGTGGTTCCCAAACTGTGGGCTGGGACCCACAAGTGGGCCGTAAGCCAATTTCAGGTGGGTCGTGACGCACCTAGAGCAGCCATATTGAAAAGATGGGAAGATGGGATGCTGGAAAGGGGGGAAGGCCTTGTGTTTGTTTTGCTTGTGTCAAGGTTGTCAATAGGCTTTGTTCTTTCTGATTGCTATTGGAAAATGGCTGAGAAATAATCCAATTTATTACTGCATTATCAGGAAAGCAGCAGGCTCTGGCCTCAAAATGATGGCACTTCTGGCCATGACATCACTTCTGGTGGGTCTTGGATAGATTTGCATTCTAAAAGTGGGGCCTGGTGCTAAAACATTTGAGAATCACTGCTCTATAGGATTTTCATATTACAAAGTTAGTGATCTTGGGAACAAGCTCTGCTGATTTAGGGTTAAACAACATCTGATGCTACTAACATCAGTGTGCTTCTGGCTTTCTAATAAATTTATAAAAAGGAAGCCAAAGGAGTTTTGTGGAGGTGACTGGTTTAATATCCCGGTTGGTTAAAACTAACTACGGTTTGTGCAAACCACCGTTTCCCATATGCAGGAAACTGTGGCTTGTACAAACCTGTTACAAAGCAGGAAACTGCAGTTTGTTTCTCATTTTGTACCAAGTGGTATGGAAGAAGAGAAGGAAGCATTTTGTAATCCAAGGGTCACACCTCTCACCACATATGTAATGTTGTTACATTAATGTCATTTTTATTATAGCATAGTCTGGAAACTGTGAAAAAAAATAGCTGTTGCTGAAGAATTTAATTCAACTGACTGTCCAATCCTATGCAATGTTCTGGTCGTGAAACGTGCTATATGGCATCACAAACACTGATACGGAAGTGCGCTTTGCTGTGTGCTTCCAGACTACTTCCACAGATGTCCCACATGCACATGTAGGGAGGAGAATACCAACCGACCTGTTATTTGGCAAGGTGGGCTTAAGAGGGCAGGGGCACACAAATCAGTGTGGAACAATGGAGGGCCAGGGCACGTTGGAGGCAGGAAGGCACCGGATGCTTTCCCCTCTGGAGTGAGCTGACATGCCCCCTTTGTCTCATCTAAAGATGAGAGCTAAAGAACTGGCACAGATCTGAAATCACCATTTGGTGGGATGGTGACCCAATAGCCTGGGAGAGGCAAATGAAAGCAGTTATTACTGGCTGTCAGTGGGTCTGCTTGGACCTACACCAGTTATTTTACTTGCATAAGTACATGGGCCCCTCTCCTTGCTGCTGCTTTTACTATGGTAGACAAGACTGGCTTTATCCCTGCGGCTTGGAGGAACGCAATAATAGTACCTATTTTTAAAAAGGGGGACCGCTCAATCCCATCGAATTATAGACCAATAAGTCTCCTTTCTATTATTGGGAAACTACATGCTAAATACCTAATGACCAAGCTTGCCTCTTGGATGGTGCAACAGAAAATTCCAGGGCCAGAACAAGTTGGTTTTTGCAAAGGGAAGTCAACTCTTGACCACTGTATTGTCCTCTCGCACCTGGTTAATAAATATTCTCGAAAGGCCAATTCTAAGCTATATACTGCTTTTTTAGACTTGAAGGGAGCCTTTGACTCCATAGACAGAGGAATGCTCTGGGCTAAGTTATATAAATTGAACATCGACCAGGGATTACTTTTCCTTATTAGGAAGTTACACTCTTCAACCACATGCCAAGTTCAGTGTTCAATTGCAGGAAAATTAACTCCAAAATTTTTTACTAACAAAGGAGTTAAGCAGGGATGCATTTTAGCACCTGCATTATTCAACCTTTTTCTTAATGATTTGGCCCCATATTTAGCAGAAATAGATGGCCATAGCCCTAAACTTGGCTCTTTACAAGTTTCCTTGCTCTTTACAAGTTTCCTTGTTATTATATGCAGATGACGCTGTGATAGTGTCCTGCTCTCGTGTGGGCCTGAAGTGGCTACTAACCAGGTGCTTGGAATTTTTTGAACAAAACAGTCTTCAATTGAATTATAAAAAGTCAAAAATCTTGGTCTTTTCAAAAACCTGGAGACCTCAGAACTGGGAAATAAATGGAAACAGCCTAGAACAGGTTAAGAGCTTTAAATGTTATTGTTCCGTCGCTAAGTCATGCCCAACTCTTCGCGACCCCATGGACCACAGCACGCCAGGCCTCCCTGTCCTCCACTAGCTTCCAGAGTTCGCCCAATTTCATGTTCATCGCTTCGGTGACACTCCCTAACCATCTCATCCTCTGCCGCCCCCTTCTCCTTTTGCCTTCGATCTTTCCCAGCATGAGGGTCTTTTCTAAAGAGTCCTCTCTTCTCATGAGGTGGCCAAAGTACTTGAGCTTCAGCTTCAAGAGCTTTAAATATTTAGGTATAAATTTTCAATATAATGCATCTTGGGTTACTGTAAACTAGCTATTAATTTGGCCACTGCTAGCACCTTAGCCATTACCTGCTTCTTCTACTGTATAATGGTGGTAACTAATACATACCAGCCGCTCTAAAAGTTTTTAATGCTAAACTATATTCCCAATTTTTATTTGGCGTCCTACTATGGATTGACTCACTGGATCATTCCGTTGAATGTATTCAGTCCAAATTTTTGCACAAAATTCTGGGATTGCCAAATTGTGTTCCCTATGCAGCACTATACCTTGAAACGGGACAATCATTAATTGAATCTAGGGCATGGCTGATCACCATAAAATACTGGCTTAGACTTTATTATAATCCTGATCCTAGTAGCCTTGTTTATCAGCTATTCCTAGACTCGTTTCCTTACAATTGGCTAGCTCTTATTGAAAAGAAAATCAGTGTCATGGGTTTATCCCTGGACTCACTATATATGTTTCCCAAATCAGAAATTTTTCAAATGATCAAATGTAGAGTTCTGGATATTGAATTACAAAAATTACGTGATGCTGCTAATAAAATGTGTTCCCCTTTGAATCTGATTATCCCTTTAAAGCCTGGTTATGTAGCATCATATTTATATTCATTACAAAATCCTCAGCTACGCAGGGCAGTCTCCTTGGCTAGATTTAATGTAATACCTTCTGCAGTCTTCATGGCAGATTTTTGAAAGTTCATTATTCAGATAGATGTTGTTCTTGTGATCAAAGTTGTATTGAATCAATTGCACATGTTCTTTTTTTATTGCCCCTTTTATGCTGTAAATCGCACTCAATTTCTTAATTTAATTTTAACTAACAAGACAGGATTTTCTGATGCTGCTAAAATTCATGTTTTGCTGAATGACTCTTCACCAGATGTAACAGAGAAAGTAGCATCTTTATTACAATGTGTTGTAAAACTACGCAATAAGGAATTGTAAACTGTTTTGAAGGTATTGATATTTATGTTTTGTTTATGCCAATAAAGGCGCTTTTTGATTTTGCATAAGTACTTGCACAAGTACTTGCATCGACACTGTGCGCCTTGCGCTGGCATGCGCTTGTTTTATGGCATGTGGGCAACAGTGTTGGGTCGACGCAAGCTGGTTGCGTTGGCCCTAGGGCACACCTGTGGATTATGCTGCCCATCATCACCTAGTTTAGGCAACAATCCAGTGTAGACAATACTGATCTAGATGGACCAATGGTCTGACTCAGTATTTGACAGCTTCCTCTATTACCTGTCTTTCCATTTTACTGTGTATAGTACACAGGGGTGCACTCGGGCCCCTTAGCATTACTGCGTATTCTGACCCCATGTCAACAAACCAGGACGATTGAATGTATCCCTTGCCTCTACTATATGTCAATGAAGGGTTTGGGGACCTCCTTTGAGAGACCCTTTGAAAAAGAAAGTTGTCCAAGACTTCATAAATAGTCAGTCACATCCCCCATGGGCACTGGTAGGCATTATTTATTATCTATCTGGAAAGCAGATGATTATTCCCCTTAGGAGATAGCAGTATATCCATGGAATTCAGTTTCGGAATGCCCAGTCTAAAGCACAGTGGAGTTTCTTACAGCTCTATCTCAGCAAAGATTTATAGACAAGTATTTCCTTAAATCAAAACTATAGAGATTTGCTTTCTTAAAAAAAAAAAATAGAAGTCAAATCCCTAGTAAATGAAATGGTGCAATTTTATTTTTCAGTTCATGGATGTTGTTTTCTTCAAGGTTTCCTTTGGAAAAGATTCATACATTTAACCTGATTTTGTTTTCTTTGCTGAAAAAAATTCTGTATACTTTGTCAAGAATTTTGCTTTTAGCTAGGAAACCGTGTCTGCAACATTTTCTCGGAAGACATATGAATGCATGACTCAATGTTTCTCTATTTTTAGGAGAAGAGTGCTGTCAAGACTTCAAATAGTGCAGATAGCAGGAACACTTGATTTTGATTATTTTCTTTTGCAGAACATAAAATGTTTATAAACCTCATTAATGAATTTGGCACTGTGAAAGTTTAAAATTATCCCTAGCTAGAAAGTCAAAAGGGAAACATTCTAATTATTATTATTATTATTTTGCAAATGAACTGGGCCCTAACTGGCTATGAAGCAAGAGTAGAAGTGAGCAAAAAAAAATTTCATTGTTCCATGGTTTGCATTAATAAATGTATAAATAAATTGTTTACGTAACTTTATTGTTTAAATAAATTAAGGGCGCAATACTAACCTGGAGTTAGCCTGGCACAGTTAGGACAGTGAAGTTTGGCTGGCACAAGCGACACCGTAAAGTATGTTTGGACCACACTCAGAGGCAGGGAGGATGGCGCACGTCTGTGTGCTGGCCTCTCTGACTCCAAGAGTGATCCAAACATACTTTACAGTATCCTTTGTGCCGGCAAAACATTGCTGGCCCAACTGTTCCTGCCTAACTCCAGGTTAGGATTGCGCTCTAAATGGTTTAAATATAGAAATAAAATATTTAAATAAATGAATAAATGTGTTCATTACACTCAGATTTGATTCATCATGAATTTCATCCATGTGCATTATTTTTGTTTCCCACTATTTTCAGTTTATACAATCTCCAGGCGCCCAGTACAACTCCAAGAGAGACAGCCTAATTAAACAAAGCCAGCCTTTGATAGTGAGGGAATCAGGCAGCATATAGACCATTTCATTTTCTGACTGTCAAAGGCCGTCTTCAAAAACCCAGATTGGGGGGGGGGGAGGCACACATGTACTCCAGCTGACGACCCTCTTGGCCAAATGGTTTTCAGCACGCACCACTTGTGCCCTCCCCAACCAGAGTAATCTCAGCTGCAATCTCAGTTTCTCTCCCATTAATTATTATTATTATTATTTATTATTTATTTGATTTTTACCCCGCCTTTTTGCCCGGAGGCACTCAAGGCGGCATTACAATATAAAAAAGATACAATATAAAATTAACATTAAAAAGCAATTAAAACAATGTTAAAAACAATACAATCAACAAAATTAAAACAGATACAATTTAAAAAACAACACGCCCAGTGGATCATAAAATCAACTATAAAAATACACAGACCAGCCAGCCAGCCAGCCTGTCAACAGTTAAAAGCTTTTTGGAATAAAAAGGTCTTCAGCCCCCGCCGAAATGTAAACAAGGAGGGAGCAGTTCTCAATTCTAAGGGGAGGGTGTTCCAGAGTTGGGGGGCCACCACTTTCCATAATCTTATGGAAAGTACAGTCTCTTTTGAGGGCATGGCAGTGATCTGATGCAGCCAGCTGTATTGGACAGAGGCCCTCAGGACTGGTAGCTGAGGCTGATGATCTGTGATGGAGCTAGCTGATGTTGTCATCGGCCAGTTCTGTCAAGCGCTGGAGAGCCAGTGGCAACCCAGCTGGGCACGATTGGCTACTGATCAGCAGGAACTGCTTCTATAAGGAGGGCTAAGAAGGCAAGAGGGAGTGGCAGGCAGGAGAGAGGTGGAAGAGGGAAGGCCAGAAAAGGCCACTTCAAGGAGCGCCCATCCCCTCCAGTACACAGAGAAGAGGGTAGCCGGTGGTGGCAGCAGGGGGAGGGTTGTGGTGCTGCCCCCTGCAGGATCGGTCTGCCCCCCTTGACCTCTCCTAGGTACACCACTGCTCTTTGGTTCGAATGCTACTCATGGATGTTAGGTTGCAATGCAATATAAGTATTTTAGTTTTTTTTTTTTACATGCCATTCAGTTAGTTTTGTGTTTGTTTTCTGAGTTTCCATTTTTTATTTTATTTTCCAGATTTAATTGTAGGCGCATTTGGAGCTGGGCGAGTAGTGGTTTATAGGTAGGTGCTAATCTTTTGGGCTTTCTAACATTTTTGCATAAATACGTGTCCTGCCGCTGTCAAATCTTTCTGTCTTCGGCTCTTCGTTTGACCAAATTTGTAGCCTAGTTCTTAGCTTAACCAATAACCTTTTTATTGATTTATTTTAACCTTTTAACCTTTCTATTTTGAAAAGCTTCATTTGAGGAAACCAGATCAAATACCTCCGAATAGTTACAGCAAAATTATATGCAATTGGGATAGCAAAATTACCCATCCAGTTTCAGCTGCAAGTGGACTATGTGAGGAGGTTAACCAGGTGTTGTATTTTTGTCTCCCAGTCTGGAGAAGAGTCTCTACACTGTCTTCTCTAGGAAGAACTATCAAAATGCAGCTGTATACTATATTATACATACTATATTTGTAGCTGCAGTCAGCCCCTTGAGGTGGATTCAGTGGGTTGCTTCTGGCAGTGGATTGGTGTGGGCCTCTGCCTCAGTTCACCTCCAGCCAATTGGTCAGCTGACTGCCCACAATGAGTGCAAACAGCAAGAGAGGAGATTCCAGCTGGACATCATGAAGAAATTCTTGACAGTCAGGGATTTATCTGCAGGCTTCAGCATATGCAAGGATTCTGGGAACGTAATCCCCACAGATACCAAGGCACAACAGTAATGCATGCAAACATAATACATAATACAGTGTTTTATAGTTGTACAGCCCAATCCTGAACTGCCTGACTGCCCAGGAACTGCAGCGGTAGCCAGGTGGCAGGCGAGAGCCTCTGGGTAAGGCCACATGTCCTTACTCCAGATGCAGAGGAGTGGCAGCAGGAAACAAGTATCTTGTTCTCTTGTGTGCTCTCTGAGGCATCTGGTGGGCCACTGTGAGATACAGGAAGCTGGACTAGATGGGTCTTTGGCCTGATCCAGCAAGGCTCTTCTTATGTTCTTAGATGATTCTATTTTATTTCCCTTGTATTTCCCTCAGGATTTTACCTCAGAAATTTACCTCAGAATGCCAGATGCAGGGGAGTGGCAGCAGGAGACAAGTATCTGGTTGTCTTGTGGGCTCCCTGAGGCACCTGGTGGGCCACTGTGAGATACAGGAAGCTGGACTAGATGGGCCTTTGGCCTGATCCAGCAAGGCTTTTTCTTACTTGGAGGTCAGGAACCGGAGACGAGAGTCTTTCCCAAGACAACCTGTGACCTCTCCTTTTTTCTAAGTGCTGAGCCTTTGTTTTTATCTCTCGCAGAGCAAGACCGGTTGTGACAGTGAATGCTCAGCTACTGCTCTTCCCAGTCATCATCAATCCAGAAAACAAAACGTGTCAGTTTCCAGACTCTTTAACTTCAGCTGCTTGGTAAGTTGTTGGTGATAACAAAGGCAACGTTCATATCAGTCCACTTGATCCAGAGCCTTTCATGTACAGCATTGTGCCCAGGCAATCCGCACGCATGTGGTCTTTCCTAGTCACTTCTTCTAAAGAGGCATATTGTTTTTGTCTGCACATAGGGGTGCCTTCTGCAGTCAAGTGAATGAGAATGCCTTGCCGAGGCCAGAAACAGCGCATAGCAAAATGATGCACCTGTAGAGTTCACTTTCTCATTTTAAGCTCCCTCCTATTGATGTGACTTTGAACCACCTCCTTTGCTGCAGGATTATCTGCCTTACTGGCTTGAACGTCTTCACAGCCCAACAGGCCAAAGATGGCTAAACAGAGATAGTCTGGAGTTGAGCTTTTCACATTAAAAGCAATACGATAGCCCAGAAGGTCCGGGGTGACATGATTCTGTCATTACGGGCGCAGTCCTAACCAACTGTCCAGCACTGACATAACAGTGCCAATGGGGCATGTGCTGCATCCTGCAGTGGAGCAGTAGTCACAGAGGCCTCCTCAAGGTAAGGGAATGTTTATGCCCTTACCTCAGAGCTGCATTGTCCTTACCCCAGTGCTGCAAAGTTGGTTAGGATTGCGCCCTACATCACCCCTGAATTTCCACAATGCCAAGCTCCTCCAGGTAAGCACAACGCCAGGTGGCACCCACCACAAGAACACCTTTGATTCTTGCTCGGTGTAAGCCTAAAGTCACCAAGCATCCATTTTCCCTCTGCTCACTTCCTGGAAAAGACTAGACCCTGTGGGAAAAGGACTGCTTGAATGTGAATTTTCTCATCGATATATAAACATATATATGTTATATAGGTGTCACAGCTGATAGATGGCTACATTTCTGACTATTATATTATAATATATATTTCCCTGAAGACTTTGCTGCTGCTATATAAAAAAAATTAACTCAGTCTTGCAGAGTGATTGAAGAGCAGCTGTTGGTTTTCCAGGCTGTAATTTTTCTCTATAGTTGTTATAACCTCGTGTTGTACATATGCAAACAATTATTACGGAAACTCCAACAGACAAATATTTCCTCTCCCCCATGGGATAGATTCCTGAATCTCTTAGCCAGCTGTGCACTTTTTGCAAAATGCCCGTTGATTGACATTTCAAAATAAAATGAATAACGTCTTTTCCAGAAAGCTTCAGGAAATCAAAAGAATTGGATTATTCGACACTACCCAGTATTAGGAAAATATTGTTTTAATTCATGTGGGAAACTGTTTCTAAAATTTTTAAGAATATATTTCATACAGACAGAAAAATTATATGATATTAAAGACCCAATTTTTGTGTTAGAGTGGGTTAAAATGAAAAATTACAAACACAGTAATTGGACCGCGGACTGTTTTTATTTTGATCAAAGGTATACCTAACTAGGGATGTGGTGGTGCTGCAGGTTAAACCACTGAGCTGAGCTTGTTGACCGGAAGGTTGGCAGTTCAAGACCACGCAACAGAGTGAGCTCCCGTTGCTTGTCCCAGCTCCTGCTAACCTAGCAGTTCGAAAGCACGTAAAAATGCAAGTAGAGAAATAGGTACCACTTCAGTGGGAAGGTAACGGCGTTCCGTGCGCTATGGTGTATAGTCATGCTGGCCACATGACCACGGAAACTTGTCCTCGGACAAACGGAGATGAGCACCGCCCCCTACAGTCGGTCACGACCGGTCGTGGGGAAACCTTTACCTTTATACCTAACTAGACTTTTTGCAATGTGAATGTTTCTTAAGCTGTGCATTACAAGCTGTGCTGCCACCTGGAGAAGGGGGTTTGGATCTGGCCTAATGGCTGGATCCAGACTCCTCTCTGGGCCGCCCCGTACACGGGTACCCCTTCTTCTGCCCTTCCCCTGTTCCATTCTGCCTCAAACTTGGCCAGCACAGGGGTGACTTACCTGGCTGTCTCCTCTATGCGACTGACCTTGTGCTGATGTGAATGTGCTTTATGGCACATTTGCGAAAGCACTGGGCAGATGCATCTCACAGTGGCCCACCAGATGCCTCAGGGAGCACACAAGACAACTATATACAGTACCTGCATCTCACTGCCACTTCCTTGTATCTGGTATTCTGAGGTAAATTTCTGAGGTAAATATGAGGTAAATAAAACAGAATTTGCTATCCTGTCTGTGGGGAGGGAGCTATAATAACTTGCAACCCAATCTGGGCCATAAGAACATAAGAAGAGCCCCACTGGATCAGGCCAAGGGCCCATTTAGTCCAGCTTCCTGTGTCTCACAGTGGCCCACCAGATGCCTCAGGGAGCACACAAGACAATTAGATACCTGCATCTTGTTGCCACTCCCCTGCATCTGGCAGGGGAAAAGGTGAGATATGCTACAGAAGGAGGGAAGAGGAGGGGGATTTCTGTCAACACCCCACTGCGACTTCCTCTTCTCTTTCACAGGTTCTTCTGCATTGGCCAAGTGTTAGGGATTCTGGCCAGCTTAGCAGAGAGCACACAATCACACATGAGCCAGTTCAAATTCAAGTGTGGTCTTAAGTGCCTAAGGCTTACATGTACACAGTGGTGTCATTCAAATGATTTAGGAACAGGAACTCACTTTTGAGTTCAAATTCAAATGTTGAAGTAAAAAGACAAAAAAAACCCGGAAGCAGCCACGGAACACGTTAGGATCCGGAACGCCCGTTCTGGTCCGTTCCCCCTGAATGACATCACTGCATGTACAACCAAACCGGGGAATGGAGAGGGTGTTCTGGTATCAGTGTATGCATGTGTGAGTGGACCAGGGAAGCTCGCACACAGGCTGACATGAATTCACTGTCAGGAGGCAGTGGAACTGGGGGAGGACACAAACATGTGACTATCCCGTCTTAAATGCACAGAAATGTGGGAAAGAATTCCCCATCCATTGCTATGCAGTTTACAGGGGAAAACGTGAGATGTAAAACACATGTGCAGACTTCATAATTTATATAGTACATGTGCTTTGCCCTCAGTTATCCCAGTACAAAAGGTTTTGCAAGAACTGGCCCAAATGAACACACTGTTACTTAGTGGCTCTGTATAAATGGCTCATATAAATGGCTCTGTAGAAACATTCAGGAACTTCTCATGCAAATGGTTTTTCTCTTGGGGGACATAATAGTTTTCATTAAATTAGGAGTTCAAACCTCAGCATGGTTTAATAATTAATATTTACTGGTGCATAGAACCTAATAATATCGAAAACAATAAAATCTGTACACAATTAAAGACAATGTGTTGACTTGCAAACTGTATATTGTAGTCTGCCTTCTTGTAGCTTTGTGTAAGTGAAAATTCACTTATAGTCAGAATTGTAAGTTGTTTCGTGCACGATTCAGAGGAGGAGGTGGGCTAGCTCATATCCCTTGTGCTGACCCAGGAGTGTCACGAACGTGCTGTAAAGCAGGTGCACCCCTCCTCTAGAGCAGATTTGCCAGTGCAAGGACATGTGCTAATTCTCAGAGGCCAGATCCATGCCCCATGCAGCCTGGACAGGGTAAGGAAGTGCCGTCTGAGGCAGGCCAGCAGAGGGGGTTGAAGAGGGCAGGCGAGAGCGGAATGAGGGTGTTTTCAGCAGGGGAGGGCGGGCCGGTGGGCAGACTAGATGTGGGAGGGCAGAGGGACACCAATCTGCATCTGACCCGAACCTAACTCCGTTCCTGGCCCAGTCGGCCTTACATGGGCCATTTGGATTTGCATCAGTGCTTTCTCTGGTGCAGATCCGAGTAGCCCCATAGAAATGGCTGGCACGCATCATGGGGTATAGGGGGAAAATAGCCCCTTACTCTGAGTTGCGCCACCCCCCTTCCTAACATCTGCTGGAAACAGCCTAGGCCAGTTGGCCTGCCTGTTCCAGTGCAGGATTGAGCTATTACTGGGACTTACTCCCAGGTAAGTGGGGATAGGATTGCTGCCTTAATTTGGTTGGGGATGAAAACGGTGAGCCCAACCCTATCCTCCCTTCCCACCAATGCAGCTACACCAAAAAGGTGTGTGCTTTATGCAGTTGGGGGGGGGGGGCGCGGACAGTAGATTTGAAGTCTTAGGAAAGATAAGGGAAAATAATTTTCCCTTGCCTCTGTGTAAGCCTCCCAATCACTAGTGAGACTCCTCAGATCTCCGCCAGCCCTTTCGATGAGAGAAAGGAGGCAAGGTGGGGGATAGGATACGGCGCAGGTTTTGTGCGCCAATACACCTCCCCTGCCCCCATCAGGCCCAAGTCATGCCCTCCGCCCTCCCTCTGCAGTCCCCAGGGAGGAAGACCTGTGCGTGTTGGAGATCAGGCAGCCTATCTAGAGACAGCAAAAATGATTTCTACTTCTTCTTGGGCTGCCTCAACTCCTGCTGGCGCATAGTTCATGCTCGTTCATCTGCCCTGCACACTACGGGCTGGCAGGGAGCAGGATTCGGCTCTAAACGTCATATAAGCTATGCACATAATTCTTCTCTTATTCCCTACTACATACTTTGCCGTAAATTAAGGCACACTCAATTATTCATCTCTTGGCAATTCCAAAGGAAATGGAATGGGAATGGCGCAGATTTTTGTGATTTCTCGGAGGGGCTGAAAGAAACTTTCATAACAGCCTCTGGAGTCTATGGGAAAGCCCTGCTTAATGATATGTGGCAAATGTTTGCCCTGCAGGAAGATGTTGACTAAGGTCATGCACGATATATGAATCCCAGATGTGGCACATTTTCATTAGGACTTTCCGAGGAAGCCGATACACAATTCTAATAAGATTAGAGGTTATTCCAGCGGTGATGTTGCTGGTTTTAAACTTGCAGTACAATGCGAGTAGATATCTATTTAGTAACATAGGCCTAAAGAGGAATGACTAATGCAAGAATGTTGGATCTTGCCCAAGGAGCTGTCTTCTCCGCGTTTTGCAGTTTTGTAAAGTAACAACAATAATTAATAATGGTAAAGTGTGGTGAACATATCTGATAAACTTGAGCTCTTTCAGGGTTTAATATTTCCACACACAAAAAAATTATTGCCTGCAAAGGAAAAGTTACCTTGTTTTAGTATTTGGACCTTTTCCCTCTTTTCCAAAGAAAAGTTCGCATAAAGGGTTCCCCCCCCCCCCCGTTTCAGCTATACACATGTAAGATTTGCTTGTCATCAAGAGCAAGTGACAAATGATGGATTTATATCAATGCTCATTAGCCAGAAATTGTGCTTTTCTAACAGGATAAACTTGTGGGTATTTGTGAAAGCTGTTGACTGTGATTAAAAATTTATATTTTCATAATGTCAGGGAAAGTATTTCAGCTTGTGAGCTCTTCTAGGCATCGTTTTTGGGTGCTCCATCTACAAAGTTACTCAGTAAGGCTGACTTGACAGGTCAGAAGAAATGGGCTATGCAACATATTTAACTTACTTTCACTGCATGATTGGACTTGGAAGAGACAGACATATTTACATTAAAACCAGTTTCCACCAGAATGAAATTTGTTCAAGCAGAGAAGAAGGTTAAGGAGCACATGTGATAAACATGAAAATCGAGATAATTATTTCCCTGACTCTGCACCAAAAGTTATCCATACAAAACTTCCATAGTCTTTTGTGGGCATGGAAAATGAAAATATTTTAACCAGTGGCAACAGTATTTTGGGGGTCACCCTGGGCAGTCACTCAGGGTGCAATCCTAACCTGGAGTTAGGCCGGCATAGTTAGGACAGCAAAGTTTGACTGGCACAAGGGACACCATAAAGCACGTTTGGACCACTACCGGAGTCAGAGAGGCCAGCACACAGACGTGCAATATCTCCCTGACTCCGAGAGGTAGTCCAAATGCTCTTTACGGTGGCCCTTGTGTCAGCCAAACTCTGCTGGCCCAACTGCGCCAGCCTAACTCCAGGTTAGGGTTGCATCCTCACAGTGTCACCCCACCCAGTGCCATCATGAATTACTTTTTGCCAAACTTCTGAAGAGGACAAAGTGACTGAAGATAGCTGCGGAAAGACTTCAGCAGCTGCTACAGAGGGATGACATATTTCCTTGGCGGTCTTGGATCACTGCAAGCCAAGTATGGAAGCAGTTTGGTGCAGGCGAAAGTCCGCTGAGCCTGGGCAGCATGGCAGGCTTTTCCTGTGGTGTCACCCCCCCTCAGTCACCCCCTCAATTGGTGTCATTGGGGATGGCCCCCCTCAAACCCTCCCCAGTTATGCCTCTGATTTTAGCACTCTTATAGCAGTTGCAATAGTGGATAAACTCCCAATCTCTTCAATCGCGGTTAGCTCCGAAAGAGTAAGAGTGCAATCTTAACCAGCTTTCCAGCACTGATATAGCTGTGCCCATGGGGCATGTGCTGCATCCTGCAATTGTGGGGGGCAGTCAATGTAAGGGAATATTTGTTGCATTGCCCTTACCCTGGTGCTAGAAAGTTGGTTAGGATTGCGCCCTAACTCCACTGGTCTCATAGTCCTACAACAATACTAGTAATAAAATAACAATGCAGCCTTTGCATGCCAGAAAACTTTTGCTTAAAGTCTTGGAGGATGCTGCAGGGCATTCGTTAACACTTCATTATGCTAGGTTAGAGAATTCTCTAGGTTCCTTTACAGACGTAGAGTCCAACAGTTCCCTGAGAAGAGGAAATTGCTATTAAATTGTTAGTGTAGCTGTGCTGTAGCTGTAAACGAAGAAGAGAACATCTAAAAAGATGATAGAATTGCAAAATGCCCTTTGTAGACTTTCCATGTGTTAATTATTTTTTTAATTATTATTCTGTTGTAGTCTTACTGTAACAGTCTGCATGGCTTTTGAAGGTCCAGGTGTTTCAGATAAAATAGGTAAGATGTGTTTTTTTTTTTCTGTTAAGACTTACTGGGTTATCTGGGGAAAGTTTCTGGGTGCAATCCTAACCTGCAGTTAGGCTGGCGCAGTTAGGCCAGCGAAGTTCGGCCAGCACAAAGAACACCGTAAAGTATGTTTGGACCACTCTCAGAGTCAGAGAGGCCAGCTCATAGATGTGCACCGTCCGTCCCGTCCCCCCCCCCCGACTCTGAGACTGGTCCAAACATGCTTTACAGTGACCCTTGTGCCAGCCAAACTTTGCTGGCCTAACTGTGCTGCCCGAACTCCAGGTTAGGATTGCGCCCTAAGTCTGAAAAACTCCTCTTTTTTAAATTTTTAATCTTGGTGGTGGCAGTGTAAACATGGAAGTGCTGCAGCCACCAAATTGCCATCTCCCATTATGGCCCCGCAAAACTCTGTGGTTCCTTTAATTTTGTGTAAAGGTTGCAAGCCACTGATCTGTACAAAGAGAGGCTCTCTTGAGTATCTCTCTGAAGTTTGGCTAGTGATGATACATGAGAAGGCAGCCCCCCCAAATAATGGCATTTCCTACCTTGTACTGTGTGGATGTTTCCCTCCCTGCTGATAATTTACCAGATGTTGAAGACTTTGCTCTTTCTAGTTTGCTTGATTTATTGTTTCCCCCGATTTTCTTTTAATTGCTGTTGTCGTCTTATTATATGCTTCTACTTGATTTTATAAGCTGCCTTGAACACGCACAATCTCCTGTATATGTGAACGTCTCCATTTTTAGTTTGAGCGTACACATAGGCTGTGCATATAACATCTTATCATCACTGTGTGGAGGCAACGTCGAATATTTGAAATAATAGCAATTATAGAGAGTTGCTTCCACAGAGTGGCTGATACAGATCCAGAATTCAAAGCAGAGCATATAATTGATTGGTTCCTGTGATATTTGGTGTGCATGTATTTGTCAGCTCTGCGAGGCGAGTTGCAGCTAGATTCATTAAAACCGAAAGGAGCTGTGAGGCGGACCCTCTTCCTGGATGACCACCAATCACAGGACGTCTTCCAGTTCGTGATCAACGAGCAGAAGCAGCCCACTTGCAAGGACTTTGTGGTTTATCTCAGAGTAAGTTTTGTTCTTTGCTGTTAAGAAGATAATTAGGCTGGGAGGCAATTATTTTCTAATTTAGGGCACAATCCTGACCTAGAGTTAGGATGACACAATTAGGCCAACAAAGTTTGGCTGGCACACGGGCCACCATAAAGCAGTTTGGACCAGTCAGGGAGGATGGTGCACGTCTGTGTGCTGCCCACTCTGACTCCAACGGTGCTCCAAACACGCATTATGGTGTCCCTTGTGCCAGCCAAACTTTGCTGGCCTAACTGCGCTGGCCTAACTCCAGGTTAGGATTGCACCCTTAATTTGGTATGTGAATGATCAAAGAAGAACAGTAAATGCCACTCTTAATTTGTGGCTTTTTATTGCTCTCTCATAGGTTTTATGTGTCCTGGTGGCTTTGTTTTCTGTTTTGATGTTTAAAAATTGTTTTAAGGCTGCAATACTTTCCTGGGAGCAAGCCTCAAACGGAAAGCCTCAAACTTCTAGGTACACACGTACAGGATTGTGCTATTAGTTGGGCAGCCCGATCCTAACCCATGCTGGAACAGCATGGCATGGGGTTGGGGCTGGCGGCAGTGCAACTTGGAGTAAGAGCAGTGATGTCATGCAGGGGGAACGCGGGGGAACTCAGTTCCACTAGTTAAAATTAGGGCTGACTCCGCCCACTTTCCCTCCTCCCCCCTCCCAATTCCTCTGCAAAGAGCTTTTCTTCTTGGTTGGCCGGCACTCAGAGGGTTAAAGGGAGCGACTCCAGATTCCTAGGGGGGCGAAGGCAGTGATGTCATTCAGGGGGAACGGACCAGAACGGGCGTTCCGGATCCTAACGGACTCCGTGGCTGGTTCCGGGTTCCCAACAAGTGCCAATCAAAAGTGAGTTCCTGTTCCTAAATCATTTGAATGACACCACTGAGTAAGAGGTATTAAGGCTGCAATCCTATCCACACTAACCTGGGAGTAAGCCCCATTGACTACAACGGGACTTACTTCTGAGTAGATACGTGCAGGATTGGGCTGCAGTTCCCCTTACCCCATGTCACATGGCAGCCATCCTCATAGGGCTTATCAGATCTGTGTCAGTGAAATCAAGTGGGGTGTGGGGAAGGCCAAAGAGCTTGGGGCCAGGGTTTGGATCTGGTCAGTGTTGGCCAGGCCAGTCCCACCTCCCTCCTCTGTCTGCCAGGCAGCAAAGAGATTGGAGGAATTGGTTTAGACATATATTGGAGGAATTCTGTAGACATATAACCTAATTACTGCTTTGAAATAGTTTCTAGTCTGAACTAAAAGCAGACCTGTAGCAAGTGCAGTTGCTCCCACTTGTGGATTTGGGGAAGCCATGTGTTCTGGAAGCCCTAACGCAGGCGAGCAACTTGTTCTCTGCCCTTTCTTGAAGATGAAATTGCTTTATTATGAAAAGAAATTCCTCCAGTTATGTTTGTATGTTCATGAGGCTCAATTCATACATTTTGAGGAGTTTCCCTGTAAATTTACCTCCTGCAGGATGAAAGTGAATTTCGAGATAAATTGTCTCCAATCAGCATTAGCCTGAATTATAGTTTGGATGAATCCACTTTTTCAGATGGGTTAGCTGTGAACCCAATATTGAATTATTACCGGGAAAGCCTCATCGTACAGCAGGTATAGACGTCGCACGTATGCATGGGCATTTTCTTGTTTGTTGATCTGCAGTGTCTAAGTGTTCTGTTCCATTCTTGTGCTGTTTTCAACTAGGTTTTGATTGCTTTTTGCACCAGTCCTATCTCCTGCCGCCTAGCATGCAGCCCCACCAACAGATGCTGTGCTGCTTGCTACGGTGGGGACAGTAACAATAGGACAGCTTACAGGAGGGATGTAAAAAAATTTTTTTATTTAATACTTCCCTCCAGGCTACCTGATTCCCTATGAGTCTCCTTAGACATATACCATCCACTTTGGTAGCATATTATTATTATTATTATTATTATTATTATTATTATTATTATTATTAATTAGATTTCTATCCCACCCTTTTTGCCCGAAGGCACCCAAGGCGGCATTACAACATAAAAAATACAGTAAAATATAAAATTTAACATTAAAAAGCAATTTAAGAACAATATTAAAACAATACAATAAAACAAAATTAAAACAAAACAGTACAATTTAAAAACAACAAGCCCAGTGGATCATAAGATATAAAATATAAAAATGTAACAAACCAGCCAGCCAGCCTGTCAACAGTTAAAAGCTTTTTGAAATAAAAAGGTCTTCCGCCCCTGCCGAAATGTTAACAAAGAGGGAGCAGTTCTCAATTCGAAGGGGAGGGTATTCCAAAGTTGGGGGGCCACCACTGAGAAGGCCCTCTTCCTGGCCGCCGCCCCTCTCACTTCTCCTGGTGGCGGCACAGTCAAAAGGCCCCCCCCCAGATGATCTAAGAGTACGGGTAGGATTATATGGAAGGAGGCGGTCCCTCAAATACCCCTCAAATACTCAAAGTAGCATATGTCCAAGGAGAGCCAGGTGGCAGGAAGGTTTACAAATAGAGGGGATGATAAGGTCCAGCATGCGTAAGCGCTGCTAGATTCACCCCTTTCCTCCCTGACACACCCTGGTGCATGCTCTTCTGACCTGCTCCAGGGCAGGTTGCTGGCTGCAACAGCTGGACTCGGATGCTCCTGTTGTTGCTTGGTGGCGGCAGCGCAGAAACAGCTGCTAGCGATGAGCTCCATGCTTCATCAATAACCACTTTACGACAGTGGGACTCACTGGCCAGGCTCAGGGTGCAATCCAGCCCAGTGCCGGAATGGCAGGGCCGGCCGGCCAGCACCATATCTGACGCTGGGTTGGGGGAGGCTGGAGCGTCGACGCAAGGGGCACGCTAGGATCGCGCTGTCAGAGCACAGTCCTGACCTGGAGTTAGGCCAGCACAGTTTAGCCAGAACAAAGGACACCGTATGTTTGGACCACTCTTGGAGTCAGAGAGACCAGCACACAGACGTGCACATAAGAACATAAGAATAGCCCTGCTGGATCAGGCCAAAGGCCCATCTAGTCCAGCTTCCTGTATCTCACAGCGGCCCACCAGGTGCCCCAGGGAGGCACGAGACAACAAGATGCTTAGATCCTGTTGCCACTCCCTTACACCCAGTACTCTGAAGTAGCCTACTACTAATGTAAGGAGGTTACAACCCATCATTGCCTATAGCCCACATAATTGCCTATGCACCATCCTCCTTGACTCTGAGAGTGGTCCAAACACGCTTTACGGTGGCCCTTACGCTGGCCAAACTTTGCTGGCTTCAACTTGTGCTGGTTCAACTCCAGATTAGGTCTGTGCCCTCACTGTCACACTGGCATTAGACAGCCCACAGGATTGGGCTGTTTGTTCTAAAATCAATATCGTCTGCTGCCTTGGATAACTGGAAACTTGGAATAGGAATTTTGATATAAATAAATAAGTAACTGCGTATATGTGATGCATTCCAGCAATGAACATGTTTTAACATGCTGTGTGGCATCTTTTTACAAGCTGCCTTTTCCCCAGTGTTTCAGGAGTCACTCAGAACACGCAGCAAGGGCTTAATGCATTCATTATGGCGAGTTAATTGCACCAGACCTATCTGAAAGTTTTGAAACTCTTCCAGTCTGCATTTTTCTAAATGTTCTCATTCATTGAGTCCCAGCTAACAGTAACAGCATGTAAAACGTGTTTTTTGCAGGAATGAAGATGTACATGCTCTTTAATGTGTGGAATGCGCATTGCATTAGATGTATAAGCAGTTGCCCTTGCCCTTGCCATTGGGATCAGGGTTTGGAAGGATCACAACTTGTCAGGGAGATATTTTTAACGATGATCAACAAACAAACAAACAAACAAACAAAAAGAAACAAACGGAAATGGCTGAGATTCCTTCCAAACAGAGCTCTAACACGAGTGATGCATGTTTTGGACAATGCAGGCTTACATTCTTGTGGACTGCGGAGAGGACAACGTGTGCGTTCCTGACTTAAGACTTTCCGCTGTGCCGTAAGTCTGAACAAATAAACTTGTGCATCGTGCTTAATAGAATAAAGGTGCTCATTGGAAAACTGCTCAGGAAAGAACAAACAAAGACTGCCTCTGTGATAGGAAGATCTGAACTACCAGTTGCAGAGATGGACTTTCAAGTGTCAAGCAGGGCAATCCTAAATGGTGCTGGGTTGGAGAGGCCACTGGGCCTGCGGAGAGGCTAGTGGGAAGCCTCCCCTGGGCAAGTGCATGTTCATCCCCACCTCCAGCCACCCCCTGGGGTTCCTCGGCTCTGCACTTACTATTTAGCAGACGCAGAACCAAGGAAGCCACACAGCCCGAATTGGGGTCGTGCACCCTCCCAATGGGGCCTTGGATGTGGCCTAACAGCCGCATCCCGACCCCGACCCCTTGCTGGGCCAGCATGCCTGCCAGTCCGCCCACTCCTCACCCCACCCCCACCCAGTTCTGCCTCCTCCCTCCTCCCAGAACCTCCCCTGCTGAGTCCAGCTGGCATATGAGAGGCTCATAAGAACATAAGAAGAGCCCTGCTGGACCAGGCCAAAGGCCCATCTAGTCCAGCTTCCCGTGTCTCACAGCGGCCCACCAGGTGCCCCAGGGAGGCATGAGACAACAAGATGCTTGCATCCTGTTGCCACTCCCTTGCACCCGCTACTCTGAAGTAGCCCACCACCAATGGAAGGAGGTTGCACAATCAATCATGGCCTATAGCCCTCGATGGACCTTTCCTCCAGAAATCCGTCCAATCCCCTCTTAAAGGCACCCAGACCAGATGCCATCACCACCTCCTGTGGCAAAGAGTTCCACAAAGGCTCCCTGTTGGGACTCTCGGGCCAACGCTATGAGTAGCATCAGCCCAAGCGCTGTAGCTCCAATGCGGGGGTGCCACTAGGCACCCTTGCGTCTCCGCTACTGACGTTGCGTCAATGCAAAGGGGTGCCCAGGATTGCACCCTGACCTACCTTGAAATATGTGGCTTTAAAGGTCTGCTACTTTCTCCTCTTTAAGCAATCTCTATATATCTCGATATCTTCTGCTTATTTCAGCCAAAAAAAAAAAAAAGTTTAGCTAATCTTCCCATAGTCAAAACAAAAATTATTCACATCAGTTTTCCCCCTCGAGGCTTGTCTTTTGTATTGAGTCAACAGGATAATGCTGGACAGAACCATTTTTGAGTTGCAGGTAAGGGGTGAAAAATGATCTTCTGGGCAATTCCTGGATCAATTTTAGCCTGACCCGTTTCCGAAGTCCACTGCTCTAGAATGTAGGCAGAGAAATGAGGTGGCCCATGCAGTTACTTTTTGTGAGTGTGAAGGATGTCTGGTGCAGAGCTCATGTTTAGTTCCTGAACCACCACTGAAAGAGCAGACCTGGGGCGGGTCCTGCCTGGGTACAGGTTGAGCCTTCTTATCTTTTTGTGTCCCTGGAACTGGCTCAACCAGGGTCCCCCCACGGCGGCGTCATGTAGCCAGAACGCTGGGCAGGAGGAACGGGTGAGCGGCAGCCCGCCTGTTGCATACCGCTCCGTTTCGCCGTCTTCCCCACCCCCGCGTATATGCGGGGGCTTCCCCAGGGGCGGGGAAGATGGCGAAACGGAGCAGTACGCAACGGGCGGGCTGCCGCTCACCCGTTCCTCCCGCCCAGCGTTCCAGCTGCATGACGCCGCTGGTCCCCCTAACCCACATTGAGCCAGACAAATGTGCTTTGAGCCCTGGATTTCATTATCCACTGTTTTTGGCATCTGCGGAGACTCCAGGAACAGAACCCCAGAGATACCAAGGCACAACTATATACGACCCCCTGCAGCTGCCTTCTGCAGAGCCAGATCAGTGGTCCTTCATAGCTGCACTGATTGACAGCAGCTCTCCTGGGTGTCGGGGGGGGGGGCTCTTTCCAAACCCTACCTCTGGAAACCCAAGATGGAACCTGGGACTTTCCACATAGTTTTTTCCCTGAGTTTATCACTGAGATACAGCCCTATCCCTGTTAGCCCAGAGACAAGTCCTTGGTATCGGGCGCTAGATTGTTTTAGATTAGACTGCGATTACCTGGAGCCTGTGAGCACAACAATTTTTTACCTGGATTGAAGTCAGTACCGGTTGACCAACTGGGCTTGTGAACAATTTTGCACAAATCCAGATTGAGCCTCAGTCTCAGTTCACCTTTTTCAAGATGTTTCAGGACACGTGGAGTCACCATCGAGATCAGTGATTTCCAACGTAGATCAGTGGCACGTTAGTGTGACCCAAATGATCTGCAGGTGTTCTGCGGGAGTTTGGGGCACAGTCATTTATTAGTAGGACCATTGGGGGAAGGGAGCCCCCTGCCGGTAGTGCAGTGTGCCTTGTCAATTCCCAAAAGCTGATTGTGCGCCTTGACAATTTTAGCGCCTTGTCAGTGCGCCGCGAGATGAAAAATGCTGATCTCGATGGATGTCAAACCACTTGCTGAGACAACTTTTCTGGCTTGCATTCCCAGCGTCTCCATTTGCACGTTCAGGCCATACACCAGTTAGTGGCATGAATTTGGGAATGATGCCTCATTTATGCGGAAAGCAATGGGTATTTTGCATCAAATTTTGTTTTGGAATTAAAACCCAACCAGTTGTGAAATGTGTGCCCTGTTGACAGAGACAGAGATCAGATCGTAATTGGGGAAGAGAACTGTGTCACGCTGCTGGTCAATTCCAGGAATGAGGGCGAAGGAGCGTACGAAGCTGAGCTGCACATCAAGATACCCCCCGAGGCCGATTACACTGGCGTTGAGCGTAACAGCAAGGTAATGCTAAGCAGACGTTCCTTGGGATGCCGTCTCTTTTCCTGAAAGAGGCTGTGTGGTCTTAACAGTTAAATATCGAGCAGAAATGTACACAAAGTGATTACCAGGGGGCGGGGAATAAGAATGCTAGACATGATTTGAAAGTAGCAGACACAGGTCATGCCTCGTTATCCACTGGGGTTCCCTTCTGGAACCCCCAGTGGATGCCAAAACCAGTGGATACTGAAACCCACAGAAAAATAGCTTTACAGGCCCACTTCCAGGTTTCGTGGTCCTTCATTGTTGCCCTAGGTGCATTGATATAGATGCCGTACCACGTTCAGCCATGAGATGGGGTGAATAATGGAATCTCATGGAACGTAGGAAGGAATGAAATGGGATTTTGACCCTTTTTCCCTTGTTGCAAGGCACTTAAGGGTGAACCCCAGAGTCAGTGGTGAGTCACATCAGTGGATAACAAGGCATGACTGTAGATGCTGTAACAGCCCAGTCCTAACCTGCACTGGAACAGGCTGGCCTGCTGGAGGTCACCTCAAGGTAAGGGTAAATTTTCCCCTTACCCCAGGATAAGCCCCAGCCACCCCTATGGGGCTTCTCAGATCAGGGCCGACGACTGGGCCGGGGATGGGGGTTAGGATCCAGCTTATGTACCAGATCCAGGCTTCGCCCCCCTCCCCCGGCTGGTCCGGTCCGCCCACAGGCCTGCTCTCCTGGCACCCCATTTGGCCTTACTCTGCCCTCCCTCCAACCCCTCATGCCAGCTGAACTCGGCCGGCGCTTCCCCTACTCACCGGTGACCGCTTGTGCTAACCTGGCAGTCTCCTGAACTGGCGTAGACATGCCTTACAGCACATTTGCAGCACTCCTGGGTGGGCACAAGGAACGTGTGCTGGCCCATCAGCCGCTCAGGGGTGCAATACCCTAAGTCTTGCAATACCCCATCCTTTTCACTCAAATGCATGCCTTTCTCAGAAAACATGTTTTGAAGGCACGGGGCGTGAGAAAGGGGTGCAGCCGTGTTGTTTAGCAAGCCCTGGGTAGCTTGAACTGAGCCGGACCAAGTTCATCTTACTTTAAAGGTCTTGGAGGCACAGGGAGGGGGTGCTTCCATTGCAGCCAAGATGAAATCCAATCCCCTAAAGGCACAGACAACTCATATGTTCACTGCTGGGCAAGAAAACTTTATCAGCCTCTCTAACTACAAAGGCTGCAAGTTGATCCCGCGTGAACTTTGTTTTGGATGGTTCCAAGCATGCACCCAGAAAAGGGGACTAAGGCATGCCAAGTTAATTTCCTTTTCAGCAGCAAGGTGTTTGAAAACAACGTCCTGCTCCTCCTCTCTTAGTCTTTTGTGCTGATATAACATTGGCTGGAGAAAAATATTTATGACAACTGACCAGAAAGGAACTTGATGCTATTCTTGGAGGCTGTGTTTTCAGTTCATCTAAGCTTCAACTCGAGTGTCCAGATACATCTTTAAAAACATCCTGACGCCCTGCTACCAAACGTATTCTGTATTCTCAGAGTGCGATCCTGTACCTGCATTGCGCCGGCTCCACACTCTTGCACCGGCCCAGCGCTGTCGCAAATGTGCCGTCAAGCGCACCAGCGTTGGCAGTGTGGCGCTGGACCGGTGCAAGCAGCAGTGCCAACGCTCAGGCGCCGTCATGACCGTCAGCAGTGCCGGCCTGGTGCCCGTCGAGTGTCGGCGGTGTTCAGTCGGTGCAGGGCCTCGCCAAGGACGTTCCAGAGGCATGCTGGGGGCGTAACTGGGCGGCGCAGTGGGCAGCAATGGTGGCAGTGACACAGGATGGCCGTAGTGCTAAATCCTAAAGCCTGTCCCCGGCCAGGGCGGCCCCAATTCGGGCTACTCCTGCGCACATTGCCCTGCGCCTGCCAAATAGCAGGCGCAGATCTGAGCAGCCCCTTAGGGATGATTGGGGCTTACCTGGGTGTAAAGGGAAAACCTCCCCTTCTCCTGCACTTTGCTGCTGCTGCCTCCTAAATGGGCTTTAGCATACAGCCCTGCTATGTCGGCCTTACTTAGGATTGGGCTGCCTGTCACGTACATTTTAAGAGACGATCTAGGGCCCAATCCTAATTAACTTTGCAGCACCGCTGCAGCTGCAGCTCCAAGGAAAGGGAGCAAACGTCGCCTCCAGGACTACCCGCACCGCAGCACAGCTGCATCAGTGTTGGAAGGTTGAATAGGATCAGGCCAGCGGTGTTATGCTGCCGGAACGCTGGGCGGGACATCCGGGCGATCAACAGCCCGCCCGTCGTGTTCCGCCACGTTCCGCCACGTTCCGCCGTTTGTGTAACCAATTACACCGCTTGCGTACGTTACGCAAATGGCGGAACGCTGCGGAACACGACGGGCGGGCTGTCAACCACCCGGATGTCCCGCCCAGCGTTCCGGTAGCATAACACCGCTGGATCAGGCCCTTAGTAACATGATATGAAATGATAGGATGTCAGGATGTAGGAGGAAGGATGTAGGGAAGGAGGAGCAGGCCAGAGAAGAGTCCCCTTCTCCCAGAGGTGGAGCAATCATATGGCTTGGTGGAGATAGCGTTGGCACTATCTGGGTGCTGGGATTGCACCCTTACTAGTGTCCAGGATTTGGGTGTTAGACTGCCCAAAACTGGAACCTGATTCCTTACTATCCAGACCTTTGGGGAAATAATCACTCTGTAGCCAGTGATTCATTACCATCATTGTCATCATCATCATCATCATCATCAAAGGAGCTCGGCTGGTTTAACACCTACAGATATATTAATCTCAGAGTTTTAGTGGGCTGCTTGTTTTCGTCCACATTCCAATCCTTTCCACTTGAAACACAATCCAGATTGTGCCCAGTTCTAATTGGTCAGGTTTTGCTACTGTTCGGAGCTGTGAAATAGGCCATATGTTGCTATAAAAGTCAAAAAGGAATTGCTGCTCTGGTCTAGTAAAAGGTTAGTGTTGCTAAATACACACAGATGTCGATGGATTTGCATATTTGATCAGAGGAGCTGCCAACAGAACCTGTGTCAAGTCTTCTCCATTGCAAGGGACCCAGGTCTTTCTTCCCAAATACGAATACATAGTACTTCCCATTTTGCCATCACTTGAATTAAGTGGGTTTAAGTAGGATATATTCAGCGATGGGATCTGCAAATTGAGAAGGGGAACGCTGGGCGGGACTTAGGCAGGACTTACACATGATTGGCAGCCCGTCCGCAGCATTCCGCGGCTGCCCTGGCCTCGGGGGGGGGGCTCCTGCTTGCTGCGGAGGACGGGTGGGGGCGCACTGGGTGCCTGGGCAAGCAGCGGTGGGGCATCCCAACCGGGGGCAGCC
>JAJKFI010000009.1:26285512-26299082 GCA_029204185.1 Lerista edwardsae
ACACGCTTTATGGTGGCTCTTGTGCTGGCCAAACTTTGCTGGCTTAGATTAGGATTGTGCTCTAAGATACAAGAAGCTGGACTAGATGGGCCCTTGGCCTGATCCAGCAAGGCTTTTCTTATGTTCTTATGTTCTATGGAAGTTTCCCAAAGAAGAATGAAGATAACAAAGATGTGAACCTTTCTGAAGTAGAGAGTTATTACCGTATTTTGTTCTCTTGGGCAGAAACAGTTCTTAAAGGGTTAAAATGGGTTACTAGAACTGGATAGCTTTAAGAAATAAAACATTTATCCCTATCCGTCCAGATCTTTTAAATTTCTAGATAAATTTCTTATTTCTTGCTTTCCAAGTGTCAAAACCTTCCTTCATTGAAAGTGAAAGACTGGACCTCCATGCAGGTGTTCGGAATCAGCTGCCATCTAACAGGCCTTCATTTTGCCAACAGGATACATTCTGAACTGACCTTTGACCTCTCTGTTGGTGTTCTTTTGTTGCAGACTCTACGTGCGCTGAGCTGTGATTATAAGATGGAAAACGAAACGAGAATGGTGATTTGTGACCTCGGGAATCCCATGGCAGCTGGAACAAATGTAAGACAACACCAGAAACATGTGCTGATTGTTATCAAATTGAATTGTGTAGGGAGTTAATGGAAAACTACCCCAATTAGAGGAATTTGTGTCAATAAGTAGCCGCTAAAAAAAATGGTTGGTATAGTAGATGACAATATTACAGAGTATAAA
Organism: Lerista edwardsae; assembly: GCA_029204185.1. Lineage (NCBI taxonomy): Eukaryota > Metazoa > Chordata > Lepidosauria > Squamata > Scincidae > Lerista > Lerista edwardsae. The sequence goes on from JAJKFI010000009.1 coordinate 26,286,256, forward strand.
GAGACAAAGAAACTGTTTCCGCTTACTTGCAAACTTGGCCACAATCCAAGGACATTAATCAGCTTAAATTCATGTGGAATGAGAAAGAGTTGGCATCTTAAGTGTGAATTTATCCCATTGCTTGCATTGAGATGGAAGCTCAAGCAGTGGAATTTGGATTTTGCTCCCATTGAATCTAAATGCAGTTATACCTAAGTAATTTGGGAGTACTTCTGGAGTGCAATCTTAACCTGGATTTAGGCTGGCAGAGTTAGGCCAGCAAAGTTTGGCTGGCACAGAGGCCACCGTAAAGCGCATTTGGTCCACTCTTTGGTCAGGGAGGATGGCGCATTTGGTCAGGGAGGATGGCGCACATCTGGCACAGCTTTCATGCCAGGGTCCTAGGCTTTACCGTGGTGGATTGCAAGATCCATCATCACGAGCCTCCCATAGGACCGGACCACAAGATAATTAGAAATACAGACAGGTATGCCAAGATATACCCAAAACCCAAGCAAAGTTCACTACATGTCAAAAATGGAAGCGCACAAGGTTAACATTAAGCCATTGAAGAAAAACCTCTTGGTAGGTTTCTGAGAGCAGTTTTGCTAAACTGAGCAAAACACTTGACTGTTATAAGCGGGTCCAATTCTATTGATCTCTGTGGCGTTTTATTGTTGTCATATGTGAACCTCATTATTACTAGCAGTGTCAAGGACTGAAAACCACTGTTAAACACTTTGCCACACAGAGGAGCCATCTGCTGTTTGTTAGCATCGTTCAGCAAGACAGCAGTTTTATGTTTCAGTAAGGCATTAAGGTGAGACTGATGCAGGAGGGGGTAGATCCTCAGAGCTGTGGTACATACAGTCAGTCCTCATTATCTGCTAGGGTTAGGTTTCTATAGATCCTTGCAGATCGCAAATTTGCAAATAACGAACCATTGATCCTATAGGATCAATGGGGTTAGGTCAGTGGTGTCATTCAAATGATTTAGGAACAGGAACTCACTTTTGATTGGCACTTGTCGGGAACCCGAACCAGCCACGGAGCCCGTTAGGATCCGGAACGCCCATTCTGGTCCGTTCCCCCTGAATGACATCACTGCCTTCGCCCCCCTAGGAATCCGGAGTTGCTCTCTTTAACCCTCTGAGTGCCGGCCAACCAAGAAGAAAAGCTCTTTGCAGAGGAATTGGGAGGGGGGGAGGGAGAGTGAAGTGGGCGGAGTCAGCCCTAATTTTAACTAGTGGAACTGAGTTCCCCCGCGTTCCCCCTGCATGACATCATTGGGTTAGGTGCAAGGGGTACCTTATCTGCCGTCCGAAGAATCCAGCAGACACACCCAGGAAGCCAGCAGAGTGCAGCAAGAAGTGTCAAAAGATCTCTGAATGCTGCAGAGCCCTTCCAGAGGCTGCAGGGACCTTCAGAATGGCACCTGTGTGTAGTATACTGGGTTCCTTGGAGATTCAACTCAGACAAGGCAGGTGCAGTTTTATTGTAACAGCAACAGACTAGAAAACTGAATACGCAACAGGCCTAACTGACTGCAGGATTCATCCAACTCTGGTCTCCTGATTGGCGGGGGCAATTAACTCCACCCTTCCAGCCCTCTTGCTGGGCTTAACCCCTGTCTGTCCTCCTGCATACATAACACCCGACCAGCACGGACCCCTCAAACATGATCAGTGGATGCTTCTGCCAGCCGTTTTAAAGGGGTCGGCTCTGGTCGCAGGTGTTACTCTGAAGATCCCTGGAGCCTTTGGAAGGTCTCTGCTTAGTGGATAACCAGGACAGAGGAGCAGATAATGAGGAAAATAGCCATTCTGCCCTCACAGACTGGTGAACTAGCAGATAACGAGTTTGCATATAAAGAGGACTGATGGAACATGCCTACCCCAGTGGATCTCAGGGAGCTGAGGTGCTACATACATTGCTCTATGCCAGCATTTCCCAAACTGTGGGTTGCGGCCCAGTGTGTTGTGGGTCACAACACAATGCTCAAATATGCCCCCAAAGCCTTACCTGGAGTCAATGGAGGCTGCTTCCAGGTCGCGCCAGAACTTTTACAATGCACCTTTTACAATTATCCTCTCATTTAGAGAGTCTCTCCCAAAAATTGTGTTAGGCAAACAAGCCATCCTCCTTTGTTTGGGGTTACAGCTGCATGGTTCTCTTATTCTCTTCTAACCTTAAAGAGCAAGTCTGGCAGACTTTTTGAAGTTAGATGGTAAACAGAGTGGGGTGGGAATGGAGGAGGGGACAAAATTCTGAAGAATGATTTGCAATTGTGCAAAAGCAGAGTAATTATCTTGTATTTCAAGTTGACCACGGTTTAGCAACAAAAGGGCAGCCCTCGTGGGCTGGTTCAGTCTGATGGAGAACAATTTGACATTCCATCGATAATAACTGAGATCTGTTTCCTAGTTCTCTACAGGCATCAGATTTACTGTTCAGCATTTTGAAAACGCCGAATTCAGCATCACGTTTGAACTGCAAGTGAGAAGGTAAAGATAGTTTTACAAAAAGCACAGTAACTATTCAGAATAATATTGCTATACCATTTTTAAACGGGGGAAAAAATTCCCAAAGCTATTTACAGAGCAAATCAAACAATAGTACAATACAAACCATACAACCCACAAGAGCTTTGCATCCAAAAGTGCCCTACATTTATGGGAAATGCTGGTTTCCATAGGGGTTGCAGAGTGTTCAGGCCTCTATAGGCAGGTCAATAGTGGGAAACACCAGAGAGTTCCCAGTGGATTATATCCAGATAAATTCTATCCTGATTATGCACATGGAAATCAGTGAGGCAAATCAACTCTGACCAATTTGTTTCATTAATTTCAATGGTAATTAGTCAAGATTAACTTCCTTTGGCTACAACCCAGTCTCTGCTTTTTCTACATTCCCGTGAATAAGAATGAAATTTTTACTTAACAAGTGCTGTAAGGTAAAGGTTTCCCCATGACCGCAAGCTCTAGTCATGACCGACTGTAGGGGGCGGTGCTCATCTCCGTTTCTAAGCCTGTAGAACCGGCGGTTGTCCGAGGACAAGCTTCCGTGGTCATGTGGCCAGCATGACTATACGCCGTAGCACACGGAACACCATTACTTCCCGACCGAAGTGGTCCGTATTTATCTACTTGCATTTTTAGATGCTTTCGAACTGCTAGGTTGGCAGGTGCTGGGACAAGCAACAGGAGCTCACTCCGTCGCGCAGTCTTGACCTCCCAACCTTCCGGTCAGAAAGCCCAGCAGCAGCGGTTTAACCCGCTGCGCCACCACGTCCCACCAATAAGTGCTGTAGCCTGGAGTATAATTTGAAATACTTTCAGGTTTGTGTACTTGAATCCTAATGAACTTTTTCACAAATCTATTTCAGCTCCAACAAGGTTAATCCCAACAGTAACTTGGTAGACCTTCAGATTGGCATAAGTACAATGGCTCAAGTGCAGCTGAGAGGGTGAGCATGCTGTTTTCAGCTTATACTCCAAATAGCTTATACTCCAAATGTTTATACTCCAAATAACATGTTTGTTCTTCTAGTTGATTGTGGTTATGCACCATTTAGTCCTCAATGATGATTAATCCCTAGATGGGGATTGGCCTCAGAAACGTCTTCTAATTCAGACAAGATTGCAGGCTCATCATCTCCCAGAGAGGAGTTGCGGACCTAGCGAATGGGCCGGCCAGGGACAGGAGGCAGTCTACCCCTCCACTGTTTCCCCGTCCCCGTGTGCCACTTCACTCCACTGCCATACCAGGCTCTCAGCAAGGCGAGGCACCTCGTAACCACCCTCCTTCTGCCCCAGGAGTGCCACACCAAGGGCCTTCCCCCAGCAATGGGATCTGCAAATTGAGAAGGGGAACGTTGGGCGGGGCTTACGTGGCACTTCCACGTGATTGGCTGCCCGTCCGCAGCGTTCCGCGGCTGCCCTGGCCTCCGCGCCCCACTGCTGCTCGCCCAGGCACCCGGCGCGCCCCCCACCCGTCCTCTGCGGCGAGCAGGATCCCCCCCCCGAGGCCAGGGCAGCCGCGGAATGCTGCGGACGGGCTGCCAATCATGTGTAAGTCCCAACTAAGTCCTGCTCAGCATTCCCCTTCTCAATTTGCAGACCCCATCGCTGCCTCCCCCCCCCAGACATAATGGTAGGTCTGCGACTGCCAGAGAGGAAGTGCACATTATTTCCTAATCTCATTTGACCTCCATGAAACATGGGCTTCAGAGATGACCCCTCCCTGTACTGCTCAGCCAATAGTACAGCCCAGCGGCGTTCCTACCATTTTCAGGGGGGTCAGGTTTCCGTGCGTGGCGCCTGCCATCTCCGCTGCTATGAGGCCCTGGAGACCTCCAGAGACCTCTGTAGCCTCCAAATGTTCAGTTCTTCCATTTTTCCATCAGAAAACCAGAAGTATTATTTAAAGACCTTTTGAAGACATCAGAAGGCTTTCAGAGTGACCCACTGGTGGGTCCTGACCCACAGTTTGGGAGCCACTGGTCTTAACTCGTATGTAGAAATGTCTTAATGGAGTTTAGCTAAGGGTCATAGTCCAGCAAGCTCCTTTAGGTTCTCGAGGGCTTCTGCGGAGTCCCTTGCAGCCACATTCCCACACTGCATCAAAAGATGGCTTTTGAACCCTTTCCAGCTTTCCAAACTGCTTTGCTTGGGGAGCTCCACCAAAATGCGTCCAAGGCTCCCAAAGGCACATGAGTCCAGTTGTGCAATTCTCTGGATTGCGACCAAGTTCCTTAATAGTTCCCAATGTGTGTTTACTCAGAAGTATGCCCCACTGAGTTCAACAGGGCATACGTCTTAGGAAGTGAGTTTAGGATTGCAGCCTTAATTTAGTTCATAAAAAAATCAGCAATCTTAAGTATGCATTTATAGAATCTGTCCCCTTCCCCCCCCCAAAGAAGAAAAGTTTGTTTACATATTCCTACACATACACTTTTAATCAAGTATCTAAATCTAAACATCTGTTGCTAGGATGAATGTAGCTCAAGAACAACACAGGATGTTAAAAAATTCTATAACTCAGCCTTCTCTTTAGACACAGTCCTTTTTAGCAATAATTTTGTGGCTCCTATGAGTATATCCTGTCTACGTTTTGCTCACATCACATGCAATGAATCAATTTGCTAATCTCCAAAGGACAATTAAAATGGGTACTCTTACTGGAAAGAAAAGCTGTTTGTGAAATAATGCCTGTTTGGTTAGAGAAACACCTCATCTTAAAGGCCTGCGTGTCCTTTATTTATTCTTTGGGATATTATCTTGAAAGAGTATTAAACCTTATTGCTCTTCACACTCAAACTATTTAAATAGATATAATTTAATATAGTAGTCTGGATGTTTGCATTAGTAATTACCAGTGATGTGTCAAACAGTACAGTATTTTCTCAAAGCTGAAAGAACCCCAGTAGGGCCCCAGTACCAAACATTTAACTTTAATGTTATTATTGCCTGTAAACCGCTTTGTGAACTTTATGTTGAAAAGCGGTATATAAATACTAGTGATTGATTGATTGATTGATTGATTGATTGATTGATTGATTGAAGCCAGGCCCCAGTAACACCATTGTTCCTAGGTTCATGCAGCCTCTTCCCTAAGGGCAGGGTGCACACTACTGAGTGCAGAGGTGGAGGAAGGGTGTAGCCCAGGGTGGCGCGAGCCATGGGTGCCGGCTGCGGCAGGGCGCCATTGCACGGAGTCCGTGGACTAACCCGCGCGCTGTGTGGCCCACCCGCCCTCCCTTGCGCCCGTTACACTCTAAAATGGAGCTATTCTGGGTGCAGGGAGGCATGGCTGGGCAATGCATGAGGGCGGGGCGACGTGCTGGTGGCGCGGTTTCGTTGCCCTGCCATGGGCACAGTCGGGGCTCCGTTCGTCCCTGACTGAGTGAGAAGGATGCTGAGTCTGCCATAAACTGAGCACAGCCAACTTACAAAGCATGAAGAGGCACAACCAACTTACAAAGCTTGGGTCGCAAGAGGCCCAGGAACTGGCCCAGCCCCCACCACCACCTCAGGCCCACCGTGTCTCACGTTTCTCCCCCTCCCTTCTAAGCAACAGAAGCAAAGCCACCCTCCTGTGTACCTTGGACCAGAGAACAGCTTTGTTTAATCATGTCAATTTAAATAATGTGCATTTAAAATTAATGTGCCATCAATTGGCTACACGGTTTGTTTGAATTTTCACTCGGCCTGAGAGCATAACAGAACATGTCAAAGCTGCAAAACCATCTGGCAGGGTGGCAGTTTTGCAATCAACGTGGGGGCTGTTTTTCCAGCAAGTCTGCTCTAGGTGTTAAACTGTGATGGTGCCTTAAAAATCTCATTGTTGTTAATAAATACAGAAACGGAGTTTTGAGCCAACACAATTCCCAAGTGTCCATAACAACATAAATGGGGCTTTAAAAGAATAACAGTCATCTTTGACTTGTTAGTCTAAGGCAGCAATTTTTGACCTTCATTTCATGGCACACTGAGAAAGTACTAAAATTGTCAAGGCACACCATCAGTTTTTTGACATTTGATAAGGCACCCCACAATGCCAATGGGGGGGGGCTCACATTCCCCCATTGGCCCTACTAATAAATGATCCTCTCCAAACTCCCACAGCACACCTGTGGCTCACTCGTGGTACCCTAATGTGCCATGGCACAGTAGTTGAAAATGGCTGGTCTAAGGCCATAGGCAAGGGGAAGGCGTGGAAGCAACGTTCCCCTCCCCTTCCCTCCCACTCTTTGCTCCTTGGCACCAATTTTGGTCCAGCACCAGTAGCTTGGACTGCATGAAACGTAAAGAGCAAGGGGAGCCCACTGGCTCAATTTGTCTAACAGCCCAATCCTGTGCTGCGCCGGAACAGGCAGGCAGTTCTTCCCAAAACTGCCGCTGTGCCCGCTGAATTCAGCTGGGGCAGGGGCAATCCCCGTCGGCTCAAGCACTGTAGCGCCAACGAAGGGGTGCCGCTCGGCGCCCCCACGTTGGTGCTAATGACATCGCGCCGATGCAACCGTGTTGCATCACGCACCGCATCATCTCTAGGATTGCACACTTATTCTGTATTTGAAGGTCCTTCCACTGTTCCCTTGCAGAACTATAAAGCGATAAAGAGTTTCTCCAGCAGACTGCAAACAGCTTCTGATCTAGCACTCCACTGCGTAGTTGCACTTATTTCTTTTCCCTTTCTTAAAGAACGACACTTGAGCCCCGTCTGGCTACACACATGGAATTGTTCCCAGAACTCTTGAAATCCGTTCCTGCCTATTTGACTTTTTTCCAGTTTCAATCAAGTTTAGTACTTTTTTTTAAAATTTGTTAAACACCGCATAACTGAGAATTGATGTGACGTGGCTGCGTTTGCAAATCGTTTCAGAGTGTCTCACCCTCTACAAATTGTCTTGCCAATTCATAACTGGAAACCGAAGGATGAACCCACCAAGGAAGATGACATTGGGCCATTGGTAGAACACATATATGAGGTAACCAAAAAAAACACCTGCAAACAGTCAAGAACAACAAAAGCCCCCTCTAAGTTGTTGACATTCACCATTAACTAGAGAATTGCAAAGTGCTTGTTGTTGTTGTTCAGTCGCTAAGTTGGGTCCAACTCTTCGCGACCCCATGGACCACAGCACGCCAGGCCTCCCTGTCCTCCACTAGCTTCCGGAGTTCACCCAATTTCATGTCCATCGCTTCGGTGACACTATCTAACCATCTCATCCTCTGCCGCCCCCTTCTCCTTTTGCCTTCCATCTTTCCCAGCATAAGGGTCTTTTCTAAAGAGTCCTCTCTTCTCATGAGGTGGCCAAAGTATTGGAGCTTCAGCTTCAGGATTTGTCCTTCCAGGAGCAATCAAATATATAAGCAAAGTGCTTATATATCCAATAACTAGATGTGGGGCCGAGACGTATGTGCAGACAGCAGCCTTTTTGCCTCTTGCAACATAACTGTGCCGACACTTCTACGCTGCTGGAGTAACATAGCTTATATCAGTGGTTCCCAAACTCTTCCTTGGGAGTTGGGAGCCACTTAAGTTCTTTCAATGGCAGTAAGGCGATCCCCAGGATCACGCTGCTACTGGGCAAAGAGGGGACTTTCTAGCTTACCTGAAGGCAGCGCCAGCCTCCTGAAGGGTGCGGGGAGCCCTGCGGATGTTGCCATCTCCCTGCACCATCCCTTAAGGGGCCAGAGTGCCATGCTTCCCAGGGTGGTGTGTCACAACCCACCACTTTGGGAACCACTAGCTTATATATTAATTGGCTCCTATTTCTCGCATAAAAAAGCATGCTGTATCTCATGGGAGAGTTTTGGCACATTGAGGCTTCCTTGGGGTAAGGCAGGGGGCTCCAAACTCTGGCCAGTGGGTCGGATCTGGTCCCCCTTGGATCCTTCCCCCAAATGAATAGGGTTTGGCGGTCAGCCCCCAGGTGTCTCCGCGGCGAGCCACGCCTGTGCGGAACACTGTGCACAAGGCATGCTGGGGTGGCTGATCTCAGAAAGGGCTTACTGTGAAGACCCCCTGGGGGCTGTAGTCGGGGTCTTTGCAATCATTCCAGGTGGAACGGCAGACGCTGTTGGCACCTTGGCAATTTTTGGCAGTGCATAGATCTCCAGTTTGGAGTAAGGGAACATTTCTTCCCTTGCCTTGGGCAAACCCCAGCATCCACCATGGATCAACTAAGACCTGCCCCAAGTCTATAGCTGGCAGAAGTCCACTTTGACCCGTGAACATGAATGAGGCCCAGGAAGGGGATTAGAATTCAGCAGGCACCACACCAACCCCATTCCCAGGTGCGATCTGTCCTCCTTCCCACCCCATCACTGCATTTGGACCACTTTGGAGTCAGGGAGGATGGTGCATGTCTGTGTGCTGGCCTCTCTGACTCCAAGAGTGGTCCAGACATACTTTATGGTGTCCCTTGCACTGGCCAAACTGCCGGCCTAACTCCATGTTAGTATGGCGCCCTCATTCTATGATTCCTTGGCTGTACATAGTTACACAATTTGAGAACCTCTGCATTAGGGTCAATTCTTTCAGCATTCTGAGGTTTGCTCAACATTATGAGAAGATATGTTATGCTTAACCTTTAATTCACTACCACAGTGTTATTGAAACTGTGGGTCATGACCCACTTGGTGGGTCGTGACCTGATGTCAAGTGGGTCGCGGAAAGCTGGGAGCAGCCATCTTGGAAACTGTAGACCTTGCTCTTGCTATATTCCTTTTGTGAGTGTTAAAAGTTTGAATTTTCAAGTGAGGATTTTTTAAATTGTTTTTCCTTCAGTGCTTTTACATAATGTTTTGTCCTAATCTTGCTTTCTGTCAGGGATGTTTCATGCTTGTACAATTGCTGCAAATACCAATTTGCATTTCAGGAGTGTTATTTTATTATGTTACAATGACAGCACTTCCTGCTTGATGATGTCACTTCCTGCCACACAGAGGCAGATCTAAGGGAGGGCAAAGCTCTAAGTTTTGCAAGAAGCCTTACCTTGCAGTGGAAATCACTCCTCTCCTGCACTGTTTTAGCCAATCCTCACAGGGAAAAGCAACATCTTGGTGTTGCTTACTGGCTACAGCAGCAAGGGAGAGGAGGGATTTACATGACAGGGTAAGGCTTCTTGCAACACTTAGAGCTTTGCCCTCCCTGTAGATCCGCCTCTGCTGCCACAACATCACTTCCAGGTTAGTGACATCACTTCTGGTGGGTCCCGGCACAAGTGCCATTCTAAAAAGTGGGTTCCAGTCTAAAAAGTTTGAATACCCTTGCACTACCATATTAGTGGTAGAAATGAGAAATTCCAAAATTGTCTCTACACCCCTCAAGCAAAGTAAATGAGTTAAACCAAATTACAAAGAAATGAAAATTAAAAGCTAATTAAAAGCCACAAAGGAAATAAGACCTTGCATATATTCAAGCATCCATCCATCATCATCATCTCCTCCTCCTAAAGACTGATTAAATAAAAGCAGGAGACAGCTCAGAAATGTAGCACTGGAGGGGAAAAATGTAATGAATTCAGAACCTCTTTGGAATTTGATGGTTGACTTATGTTTGAGAGTGAAACAGGATGTCTCACATATGGTTCCTGTTTGCAAGCCAGTAGGCAGTACAGGATGGTCAATCTCAAAGGGAAAGACGGATGACAAAACCTAAACAAAATTATGAGGTTAAATCTTGCAGGGCAAGCGCTGAGATTGACTTATACAATGCAAGATCTCAAGAGAGGTCTTCTTTTTCCTGTCGTAATTTGGAATCAGATGTAAGGTGCTCATTAGTACTAGCTCAATATTGTAACAATCCTACCAATTTCTTAAATCTATATTTCTTAAATGATTCTTCAACTAGTTCGTCAAGAGTGCTCATAACCTATTTATGCCATTTAACTTTATTATTATTTGTCTGTAAATCGATTTGTGAACTTGGTGTTGAAAAGCGGTATATAAATACTATTGATGGATGGATATTGATTGATAAGTGAAGGTGTTTGCAATTGCTCCTCTCCATTCTGAGTGTGTCTGTACAGGCCTGTCCCTGTAGCCGCTGGTGTTTTTTTTAACTGTGCCGGCCTAACTCCAAGTTAAGATTGTGCTCTAAGTGAGAAAAAAAGTGCATATGTCTAGTCATCAACTGCTGGGTGATGTCACTTCCTGCTTAATGGCACCATGAATGCTGTTCAGCCTGCTGTACGGAACGAGTGTATCACCCCTGGTCTAGACTGCGACAATGGAATTCTATCAGTTGTAGAATTATACTAGCTGTAACTTCTGTCACTGTAGCATTGTGGCCTGACCACAAAAGGCCAGAAGGCAGAAGAACAGTTGTAATGCTGGGACAATTTTGCATATTGATATGAAAAGGAGAGTAAAAACTTAACTTGTCAGTTGTTGTTCTCCTTTGTTTTGCTTATCGATTCTCAATAGTTGCACAATGCTGGGCCAAGCGCCATCAATGATACACTCTTATATGTGGAGTGGCCAGTGCTGAGCAGAAAGGAATTCCTCCTCTACATCCTTCACATCCAAACCCATGGACCATTGCAGTGTCAAACAAGCTCTGCTATCAATAGTTTGGAAATCAAGGTAAGACACTTTTGGTTTAGCCTTGGTAGGAAAGTGCTTGGTAGGAAAATGCATTATATTGGACCCAGGTTCCTGATGAATGCTCATCCAGTTTCATCTCATTTTAAAATCTCTCCCCACCCAAAAAAGAACAAAATTACTCAGTACTTCTGGGCCAGTGGTCACATTGTCTAACTAGTGGGTCAACCCATTGTCAACTCTGTGGGTTGGGACCAACAAGTGCCAATTCGTGAGCCAATTTTAGGTGGGTCACAAAGCACCTAGGGCAGCCATATTGAAAATATGGGAAGACGGGATGCTGGAAAGGGGAAGGGCTGTGTGGTTGTTTTATAAATAGGCTTTTTTCCCTTTCTGATTCACTTTGCTATTGGAAAATGGCTGCGAAATAACCCAACTGATTGCTGCATTCTCAGGAAAGCAGCAGGTTCTGGCATCACAGTGACGGCACTTCCTTCCGTGACATCACTTCCAGTGGTACCAGACAGATTTTCATTCTAAAAAGTGGGTCCTGGTGCTAAAAAGTTTGAGAACCACTGGTCCAACCTTTACACTGGTCTAACCTCTAACACTGGTTCTTGCATGTCCAGTCACAGTCTATCTTCACTTTATTGCTACTTGTATAACCCCCTCTCCTTTTAGGGTGCAATCCTAACTTAGAGTTAGGCCGACATAGTTAAGCCAGCAAAGTTTGGTTGGCCCAAGGAACACTGTAAAGTATATCAGGACCACTTTCTGAGTCAGAGAGGTCAGCTCACAGATGCGCACCATTCTCTCTAACTCCAAGAGTGGTCCAAACATGGCCCTTATGCTGGCCGAACTTTGCTGGCTAACTTTGCCGGCCTAACTCCAGGTTAGGATTGTGCCTTTAAGTATTTGAAAAATCTTTGTGTTCTTTTTTTACTCAGATATGCTCTTTTCTTTCTTCCTTTTCCATATGTGATTTGTCCTAAATATGTTTATCATCACTCTTCTCCTGTGAGCTCTTTCTAGTTTCTGGACTAATACCAGTGTCACATTTTTTGGCCAGCGTCAAACTGAAAGCAATTTAATTTGTTTATTTAGTTTGATCAACACTGATGAAATTAGAATATAATTTCTCTGCTACTTCCAAAATTCACAAGAAGCTGGAGTTACAGGAAAGTAAAAATTAATCTAATGCTTTATTTGTAAGTAGAGGAAGGCATTATCAGTAAAAACCTGTACAAGTTCTAAGATTGATTTTACACGTGTAGCTATACCTCCACAGTCTTCGAATTACCAAATGCAGAAAACCTCAGTCACAATAATTATTTCTCCAGAAAGTCACAAAAATGATCATACCAAAAGTATTTACTGGTGCCAATAAAATTATTAACTGTTAACCACAAGATTTCTAGGCATCCATGACTCGATGCTAAATTTTCACCTGTGCGATAGCAAACAGAGCCTGGTCCAAGAGGTGAACTAATTCAAAATACAGTCGCAAAAGCGGTTTGGTGGCCTAAAATGAAGAATGCTTTTGTCCTTTAAAAAAATTACTATTTCACGACATCCTTCTGTGTAATAGTTAATCCTCCTGTTAGTTGGATCCATTTTGAACTGCTAACTAGAGAAAAAAAATCCCACATCCATAGCAGGGCCAAGATCTCTGGAAGCAGCATATCTGTTAGAGTAATTGCTGGGTAAGTTTACAACTCACTTTTTGTTCTTTCTCTCTTGGCAGTTTGTTGTCCCAGAGGACACCCCAGAACTTGCTGCTTTCTTGCGCAACTCCTC
>JAJKFI010000009.1:26304082-26323736 GCA_029204185.1 Lerista edwardsae
CCCCCTCTGGCTATGCTACTAGTTGACAGAACCAGCAACTGTTGCTGTCTAGAATGGTTCTGATGGTGAGTGGGCGGGTGAACTTACGTGGTACTTTGTGTCATTTGCAGTAGTTACCATGCCGCACCCCTCTGGCTATGCTGCTGATCCACAGACTAATCCCTAACTTTGGGAGAAAGGAACGTCTTGACTTGCCTGGAGCCTTGTCTGGGCATTAGGTCCGTCAATTACAGCCCATGGGCTAGAATTCCAAAAAGCTATTTTAGACCATTTTTTTGCATTTCCCCCTTTTTAAACTCGAGCTCCATGCCAAACATGCTTTTGAAACTTCCCCAGAATTGCTTGTCGTGGACTAGGGGACTGATGATTGAAAAGAAAACAGAAGTTCATAGCCCCCTTGAGTACCACGGAATAGATGTGTGATTCTTTGGACCAGTGGTTCTCAAACTTTTTAGTATCAGTACCCACTTTTTAAGGTTACACTCATGTGGGGACCCACCAGAAGTGGTTTCCTTAACCTGGAAATGATGTCATGGCTGGGAGTGACATCATCAAGCAGGTAGTGACATCATTGTAATGTAATCAAATGACACTCCTGGAACACAAATAGGCATTCTTGCAGCAATGGCACAACCATGAAACATCCCTGATAGAAAGCAAGATTAGCACAAAATATTATGTAAAAACACTGAACTAACATTTTACAAAAACCCTCACTTGAAAATTCAAACTGTTATCACCCACAAAAGGAATATAGCAAGAGTAAGATCTGCAGTTTCCAAGATGGTGACTCCCAGGTTTCCGTGACCCATCTGATACCAGGCTGCAACCCACCAAGTGGGACCTGACCCACAGTTTGAGAAACACTGCTTTGGACCCATACGCCTACTCAGTTCCTACATTTAAAATGTTATACCTTTGGGGAGGGGTGGAAAGGAGCATCTGGTTAAGCTTTTGGTGATGTGGCTTGTTTTTCAGGCTGGCTGGTTATGAATCAAAAATAAAACATACCTTTCTTGTTCTTACAAGAATGAGAAATAAACAAATCTGGGTAGATGAAAGAATGATTCAATAAGAGAGGCTAAACAAACATCATCTAAAATACTGCCTTTTGGAAAGCGCTATGTAATCAAGGTTTTGTTGAGGAAGTAGATGGGAGTTGAAAAAACTTTAATTTGGTCCTAATGGAGGTGCTATTCTGTGTAACACTGTATAATTTAGTATACGAATTCAACTGCACTGCCATTTCCAAGTGTAAAATTATATGTATCCATTTACTATCCTGAGGAGAGTATAATTCTATGAATTCTATGTAGAGTATAATTTTACAGAAATGAACACTACAGAATCAAGGGGAAGCATCTGAGCATCATTAGAGCATTAAGCAGGGACTTTGGAAATGGGCATCCTACAGCTGATGGTTCCTGCATCTCCTTTGATAGATCATCTCTTTGTCACCTCTTCTTGATGGAGAGGGGAAACGTCACGATTATTTCTATCACAATTCCTATCACAAATTTTATGTGCTGGATGATTTGTGCATGTTTCATTGTTTCCATACCTTGGTTTTATTCCCTGCTGCTGTTTTATTCTTCTTCGTATATTATCCGTCTGAAATTTGCTCATGGGTTTTTAATGAATTGAAAGGACGGATAGAAATCTCTTAAGTGTGCAGTCCTAACCAACTTTCCAGCACTGGGGTAAGGGCAATGCAGCTCTGAAGTAAGGGAACAAACCAGTGGCGTCATGCTGCCAGAACGCTGGGCGTCAGCAGCAGCCCGCCTGTTGCGTACCACTCCATTTCGCCGTCTTCCCCGCCCCCATGGGGCGAGGAAGACGGCGAAACGGAGCGGGGCGAAACGGGCGGGCTGCCGCTCACCCATTCCTCCTGCCCAGCATTCCGGCAGCATGACGCCGCTGGAACAAATATTCCAGTGATGTCATGCAGGGGGAACGCGGGGGAACTCAGTTCCACTAGTTAAAATTAGGGCTGACTCCGCCCACTTCACTCTCCCCCCTCCCCCCTCCCAATTCCTCTGCAAAGAGCTTTTCTTCTTGGTTGGCCGGCACTCAGAGTGTTAAAGGGAGGATTCCTAGGGGGGTGAAGGGGGAAGGGCTGCAGTGGGGAAGTCCCGTCCTGCACAGCCCCCTTCCTCGTTCCCTCCAGCCACACACGTGGAGTCAGCAGCCACTATGGTGAGTCTGCAGCCCACTGGGGAGAAGGCAGTGATGTCATTCAGGGGGAACAGACCAGAACGGGTGTTCCGGATCCTAACGGGCTCTGTGGCTGCTTCCAGGTTTTTTTTTTCCCCCAACATTTGAATTTGAACTCAATAGTGAGTTCCTGTTCCTAAATCATTTGAATGACACCACTGAAACATTCCCTGACCTTGAGGAGGCCTCTGTGATTATTACTCCCTTCCAGGATGCAGCACATGCCCCATTGGCACAGCTAAGTCTGGGCTGGAAAGTTGGTTAGGGTTGCGCTCTAAATAAAATAAATACAAGATTATTCACAGAAGGGATTTTACAGCCGAATCCTAATACCACCCCCACTGTGGATGCAGTTGCGCGCACCCTGCATCCTGCACAGGTTGGGTTGGGTGGCTGTCTCAGAGGCCTTCTTAAGATAAGGGAACTTTTGTTCCTGCATTGCTGTGCAGGAGTTTAGGCAGGATTGGGCTATCGGTTTTCTTTTGAAAAGACATTTTTTCCTTAAAAAAAAAAAATGCAAGTCTCATCGAGATTCTGTTGTAATCCTCTCTTGCGAGACTCTGGATTCCACACTGAGGTTCTGTGTACAGAAATGCCCTGATGTTGCTGCCAAATACAGTGTCGTCTTGTTTCTTGTACAGAACTGCACAAACGTGGAATGCTTACTGATCACCTGCTCCGTGGGGCTCTTAGAAAGAGGGAAAAGTGCTGCACTGAAAATACGATCTCGGTTATGGGCCTCGACATTTCTGCAGGTGAGGAAATGCAAGCTACAATACACTGTAAATACGCTGTTTTCTTAGGGCACAATCTGAACCAACTTTCCTGCACCGGGGAAAGGGCAATGCAGCTCTGAAGTAAGGGAACAAATCCTTTACTTTGAAGAAGCCTCCGTGATTGTCCCCCAACTGCACAATGCAGCACATGCCCCATTGACACAGCTATGTCAGTGCTGGGAAGTTGGTTAGGATTGCACCCTTAGTGCATTAAGTGCTACAATACACCAGGGGCATAGCTAAAGAAGTGCAGGGGGTGCATCAGGCAACAAACTTTAGCGGGGCAACAAGCTGAGCTTGTCACCAGTGGCCAAAATGGTGAAAACCTTGGTATGAATGAATACAACCATCGTGTTTATATATCACTGGAAAGGTAATTTAATGCAGAATGCAATGAAACAAACCAGAGTGTAATATCTTTATGGCCAAAAACCCAGAAAACGAAACTGTCGTGTATAAATTGCCATTTGTTAAAATAGCAATTTGTAGGAATAATACTGTCGTGTTGTATATCATTCAATGTGGAATTTCATGCAGAACTCAATGAAATAAACCAGAGTGTAATATCACATGTTATGGCCAAAAGAACTGAAAAAAACACAAATACAACTGTGACGTTTCTTCCTGCTATGATGCTACTTCTGGGGCAACATTTTGCTCTCTGCACTGGGCTACACTTTCATTAGCTATGCCCCTGCAGTACACTGTTTTCTTAGTACATGAAGTTAGGACTTGTTTTTCTCACAGAAAGAACAAAGGTAAAAAGGTGAATCAGCCATAAGGTCAAGAATTGAATCAAAGCCCGTAGTTGAATCCAACACATTTCTTCATAGCCACAGCCTTCCTTCTTTCATAACCATGACTATGAGAAAACGTCCTGAGGCTGGAATGATGAGGGAAATGTTTGTTTTTTAAAGCCCAATCATAGTCTGTTGTCCAACGTGACAGAGTACAAAGTCATGGAACTGTGTCTCCTACCAGATGGGACATGGGTAACCCTGATTCGTATTTAATCCACTATGATTTACTTTAAATATAAAGAACCTTGATTTCCTTTCAAAAATGAATAAACTCTTATTTTTCATGTGTGTTCTTAACCGAACTGCAGTTAGGATAGAATTTTCAATCTTTAGGTGACTGAACACAAGCTGCTACAAGTGGGTTAGGTCACTGGCATAGCTAATGAAAGTGTAGCCCGGTGCAGAGGGCAAAATGATGCTCTGGAAGCAGTGGTGCAATTCAAATGAATTAACAACCGGTTCTATGACATCATAAAGGTAAAGGTTTCCCCACGATCGAATGGTCTAGTCATGAACGACTGTAGGGGGCGGTGCTCATCTCTGTTTCAAAGCCTGTAGAGCCGGTGTTTTTGTCCGAGGACAAGCTTCTGTGGTCATGTGGCCGGCATGACTATACGCCATAGCGCACGGAACGCCGTTCCCTTCCCACCGAAGTGGTCCCTATTTATCTACTTGCATTGAGGTGCTTTTGAACTGCTAGGTTGGCAGGAGCTGGGACAAGCAACGGGAGCTCACTCCGTCACACAGTCTTGAACTCCCAACCTTGTGGTCGAAAGCCCAGCAACAGCGGATTAACTCGCTGCACCACCACGTCCCCCCATGATGTCATAGCCGGAGCAAAAAAAAAACCAAAGCCAGCCGAGGTAAGCAAGTGGGCGGGGCCTGGCGATTTAACAACCGGTTCTGTAGAACCTGGGCGAACCCCCTGAATTTCACTACTGCCCGGAAGTGACGTCATAACAGGAAGTGACATCACAGTTGTATTTTTCATTTCCTTTTTTATTGGCCATAACTTTTGATAGAATGAAGATATTACACTTCAATTTGTTTCATTGCATTCTGCATTAAATTCAGCAACAAACGATATATAACAAGATGGTGTTATTCATGCATACCAAGGTTTTCACAATTTTGGCCACTAGTGTCAAGCTCAGCTTGTTGCCTTCCCCCTGAAGCGTGTTGCCCAGTACAGTTGCACCCCCCAGCACTTTTTTAGCTAGTGCTGGGTTAGAAAATCACTGAATACAGATGCAAAAAACATTTGAGATGAAGTGAGATGTGTTTGGTAAACAGGCAGCCTCGAGTTTCCCAATGAGCCAACACAGATAATGAAGGCAACGGAATGAAAGCCAATTGGGGACGGGATTGTTTTTGGCTTTCCTTCAAAGCTTGAATGCAAATGCGAACACATGTTGCGTTCTGTTGTCTGTCTAGCTGAACCTGCAGATCGCCAAATGCTTCACTTGTACAAAGAAGAAAATAATCCACATTTGGTTGGGCTACATTGTGTTTCCCACTAAGATTCCTATCAGCGCTCCATTCATGTGGTGCACGGCATATCAGATAATAGATAAAATAAAAGTCTCTAGTCCATGGGGGAAGCGGCGCATTCCATGTCAACACATGTAACAATGCCCTAAAAAACAAGACCCTGTGACTTCGGGTGGAGAAGGGGAAAGGGGCTGCCTTAGCCTTTCCTTATCTGTTGTTTTTCCATGTCAAGTCAAGTGGCTTCTCCTTCCACCAGCGTCCCAGACCGATCCTTACCAGCACAGACATGGATCTGGACTCTTGCAGGTGGGGGTGGGGGAATTTGGGGTGGATTTCCAGTGAAGAAGCTGCAGTCTAAAGAAGATTTGAGCCCTCTCCCCGCCGCTTCACTCAAAACCACAGCCTCAGAAATCTGCTTCTACAACCATAGCAGTTTTCTTCTAACTTGTGTGTCTAACTGTGCGCATGCAACTAAAGAGAGAAACTGCTTCATGTTTCCTTCCTGTTTTGCTTACTTTGAGAGCTGGGGCAGTCAGTTCCGGAGGACAGTCCCATCTCTTCAGGGTCCAGCTCGCCCCCCTAGGAATCCGGAGTCGCTCCCTTTAACCCTCTGAGTGCCGGCCAACCAAGAAGAAAAGCTCTTTGCAGAGGAATTGGGAGGGGGGAAGAGGGAGAGTGAAGTGGGCGGAGTCAGCCCTAATTTTAACTAGTGGAACTGAGTTCCCCCGCGTTCCCCCTGCATGACATCACTGGTCCAGCCTCTCTTTCTCCCTAGCTTCTGTCCACCTGTTGTGACCTTCCCTTTGGCTCCTTCCAGTTTGACTTCTCTCACCATCACCCACCCCTTTCTTTTCTTCCTCCCTCTACCTTCTTAGTTCTTTCCACTCTTCCCCTTGTGACTGGTATCTTCCTTTCCCTCCCTCCCCACACATTCCTTCACCTTACTTTCCTCCCCACATTCCTTCCTCCTCTTTCCATTCCTCTGTGTCCCTCTCGTTCCTCTCTGTCCCTCTCGCCTCCTCCCTGGTCTGCTTAAATCCTCCCACCACTCTTGGCCCAGCCCATCCCTGAGAACACTGTCAGCTCTTCCTCAGTCGGGGAAGTCCTGTGCTCTGCGATGACATCACCACAGAGTGCGGAATCGGGCAGCTGCATCCCCTCACAACTACACAGCTTGGAGCTGTGCTGCAGCTTACAGCCCTCTGTGCATCATGCGCCACCAGATCCTGCCTGTAAAACCGCATGTGCTCTTAAGCATGGTACATCACTGGCCATGACTATTGATTTTTTGCTAGGGAAGCAATCCCAGATTGCCTTCTCCCAGATTGCCTGCATTGCTTTCCCAGTGCATGCAAGCAAGCTGCGGCATGCCATCTCTTACTTTCAATACCCTTTCAGGGCCTTTTGTGAATCATCTTTACTAATGCAGCAGGAAAAGGAATAGAAGGAGTCCAGGGGGGTACGTGAAATACTCTCAGAATGGGTACACATTTGTTCCCCAAGATTGAAATGTCATTTCCTTTGAAGTTCTACTTTTGCCATATATGTTCACTTCAGGAAAACAAGAAAATAATAATTGAAATAAAGCAGCAGTCTCCAAACTGGAGACCACTGCTACGGGGGAAATCTTCCCCAGTGTGAATGGTGCTTCACACTCCACCGGGGAAGCTGCAAAAGACTCCTACTACATTTCCCAGGGGTCTTTGCAGCCAGCTGCCCATGTGTGGAACACCAGGGCGTGGCTTGCTGGGGCAGCAGGCCCCAGAAGCAGCTGACCGCAAAGACCCCTGGGAGCTGTGGTAGGGAACTTTTGGGCTTCCCCGGCAGAACACAAACTGCTGCTCACACTGGGAAAGGATTAGGGACGCCCTGGATCCAGCCCACGTTTGGAGTTTGAAGCCCCCTAAAATAAAGAAACAGAAACTATTCTGAGGCGGTGCCTGAGCAGTTCAGAATTCTCTTAAAGGGTCCTGAGGAACCAAAGATTTTAAAAGCCTGCAGTAGTTGGATCTCATGCAGAGAAAGTGTGCTGAAGAATTCGCCAAGCACACATTTAAATGCTGACCATACATTGCTCACTCTCCTCCGTCTAAATGTGCCAAACTTCAGTGGAAATGAGGTGGAACCTCTTTCTTTTTTGTAATGATGCAAGGCTAACATTTTTTCAGTAACACGGACAGAAATTGTACCTAGTACTGCGTTTCAGTCGGAGAGGCAATGTGCAGAACTGCCACCAGGCCTCCATTACGGAAACTAAAGGGCTTTGCCAGTTTCTTTCCCTTCAAAAGTGGTCTATGATACTGTACCTGAACTGGAAAACTACCCTTCAAGCACGCCTCAGAAATAGGAAGATGAAGTATAGTGGAACTGGGCCATCTGGAGTAGCAGACAAAACGTTTTCAAAGGCTGGAAGATCATTCGGATTTGAGGGGCGAATGCACGGACCTTACTAGAGTCATAGAACTGGTCCAACTGGCCTGAAACAACTTCTTTTTCCCTACTCCCACCTGCAAGCCAGATGCAATTTTTTGTGCCTTGCTTGGCCACCATCTTGTATCTATTGGAGTGGATTATTGACTTCTGCTGTTGAGCCTCACTGGGACCAAAGCAGGCACCATCATCCATCAGCATACCTTCTGAAAACCCATTTAAATTGCATGTTGCTCCTTAGGTGGGCCAGGAAAGTGATGTGCTTTCCAAATAACCCCCGCATGTGGCTGAACGCTATGCAGACAGATACTGTGAGCCGTGTTCGTTGGAAGTGCTTAAATATTTTGACTCGAGATGGCCATGTGTTTCACATTTGCCGACATAAAGCATCGGATTTTTCCTTCTCATGATAGAACATGTGTGCTTCTTGTTTAGTGTGGTAGCATTACTGAGAGAAAGAACAGCATTAGTGCAATTGTAGGCAGAGGTATGAATCTCTCTAGATCCTTTAATCCGTGGAGCACAGTGAAGTAACTACCATGCTTAACTGGGAAAATGCATGCTTGTTCTAGTAACGTTAGTTCTACCATGGCTGGTCCAAGACCTCTGACTGCCTGAGGCAGCACACCAGATGCTACTCCTCTTACCCAGTGCTATGCAAGCTGCTGTCTTTGTCAATACCCTTTCCACTTTTTGGATCTAAAAAAAGGAAGTGGAGAAGAGGGAACAGCAGAGGAGAGGGGAGCAGGAGGCTAGCGTAGTGTGCTCCATTCCTCACTTCCTTTTTTAATCCAGAGAGTGGGAGGAGAAGGAAGATCAGTGGAGGCAGGTAAATGGTCCTGCTAGGTTACATTCAACCTCCTGGTTTTATACGTAGACTGAATGCCAGGTGAAAGGGAATGGCAACAGGATGCAGGTATCTGGTTGTCCTGTGGGCTCCCTGAGGCATTTGGTGGGCCACGGTGAGATCCAGGAAGCTCTTATGTTCCAGTGGGTCTCCAGTGATCCAGTGGGACTGTTACGTTCTAGGTGGCAGGCAGCCCACCACCACCAGGTGGCCCAGCGGCATAGCTAGAGGAGAGTCAAATGCTTAATATTTACGGCGCTGCAAAGTGCCATGTAAAAGGCCCCTCCCCCTCACTGCCAGAGCCATACTAGGAGTCCAGAGCAATTCAGAAGAGGCACCTCCATGTTCCTCTGGCCACTTGGTATGGCTCCAATGAGGAGGAGGAGGGCTTTTTACACCTCAAATTGTGACACCATAAATAATTAGCATTTTGACCTCCCTCTAGTTATACCTCTGAGTTGGCCTTATGACTTGTCCGGTCCTGAGGTCATCTTGAAAACCGATCTGAAGGCACTCCAGGGGGTCGCACAACTTCTGCATCTTCTGTCAAGTTGTGTTCCAAACTACCGATCTTCACGTTTCCAGCAAAAACACTGTGTAAGCACGAGAGACGTAAATCTTGCTCCACGATGGGGAAAATATTGCAGCTGGACAAGGAACTGAGAATGTTACAATGGGATGCATTGGAGAGGAAAGCATAAATAACGTTCTGTGTCCACGAGATGTCTGGAGAAGAAGAAGAGAGGATTCCGTTCCGGGATATTGCTGACTGTACACATTGTACAACTGCCCTTCTACCACAGACCGATTCCTCTGTGAATATTTGTAGGCTTTTTATCCACTCTCCGTTTCTATGAAGTGATAGAAATTGAATTCCAGAGGACTTCCTGGAGCTTAAGGCTGTGAGGATTCAGTGGCCCAGGCACAGTTCAAGGTTTTTTTTTAATAAGTCCTGGCAGACATTAATCCCCAGGAAATGCCCTGCGGCAGAGTTGCTACGAGTAATACAAGCTTAAAATTGAAACGGAACATACACAATGGTGAAAGAAGTTTTTATGGTTGATGCGTTTCCTGTAAAGGCTCTCTGGAAACAGCTAATGCCCTTTACTGCTCATCCGTCAGTCAGACTGTGTGGGATATAGCTCTGTGGCCTGGTTGAGGCTGTCAGGTTAACAATGAGGACGGGATATGGTCTCCATTCAAGGAGTCTTCATAAGTTATATACCGTAAGTTTAGTCTCATGCCAAGATGTGGGCAGTTGACAATGTAATTCTCCCTGGGGATAGTGATGATCAGTCACCTATCATGGAATACAGGCATGCCCCGGTATCCGCTGGGGTTCTGTTCTGGGTCCCACCGTGGATACCTGAAACCGTGGATACTGGGGATGCCTTTTTAAAGATGGGGGGATGTCAATGGTTTTGCTGGAAAAGGGTTAAAAAAAGAGATTTGCTTAATGTTCCTCTATCTTTTTAATGGTATCCATGGTATCCTTGGATAACTGAAACTGTGGATACCGAATCAGTGGATTCTGGGGCATGCCTGTAATTATGATCTCATGTAGGGAAACCAAGAAAAGGCAGAATATTGATGGGATCCAGGGGAAAGATGATAATGTTGAATACAATGCAGAAGAGTCCAAGATTTCATATATGTGATCATATATGTGATATAAGAGTTCATATATTAATTTACCTGTGTATTACATTCAGCATGCAATCCTAACCTGAAGCTAGGCCAGCACAGTTAGGCCAGCAAAAGGGACACCGTAAAGTATGTTTGGACCACTCTTGAAGTCAGGGAGGCCATCACACAGACATGCGCCATCCTCCCTGGCTCCGAGAGTGGTCCCAATGTGCTTTACAGTGGCCCTTGTGCCAGCCAAACTTTGCTGGTCTAATTGTGCCAGCCCAAATTCAGGTTAGGATTGCACCCTCGTTGTATGCCATCCCGATGTCCTGGTGGTATTTTCAGTAGTAAGGGGTCCTAGATGAGGCAATAGTCCAGTGCTGTAGTGGAAGTAACTTGGTTCATCCATATGAATGCAAAATAAGGAGTGGTTCGAGTTAGTGAGTAAAGCACAATGCATAGCTTGGAAAGGTTGGATATACATTGTTCTGAGATGGTTTGAGGGAGGGCAGAGGGCAGAATGAAGGAGGGTGGGTCCTGGTGTGTGCCAAGATCCTATCCACTGATTCTTTTACTGGTCCCTCTGCGCAGTTCGAAAGCACCTAAATGCGAGTAGATAAATAGGTACCACTTTGGTGGGAAAGTAACAGCGTTCCGTGCACTACGGCATATAGTCATGCTGGCCACATGACCACGGAAACTTGTCCCCGGACAAAACACTGGCTCTACAGGCTTGGAAATGGAGATAAGCACCTCCCCCTACAGTCGGTCACGACTAGACCATTCGGTCGTGGGGAAACCTTTACCTTTTACTGCTTTCCTTCCTCGGATTTATGCCAGCTACATTGCTGACTATATAGCTAGCAGCAACTAGGCGGCTTGCCTCTTGGAGGAGCAAGCGTTTTTGTCCCACCCACCCACCCCTCCCATCGTACTGCTCCGAAATGGAGCCATGGGGGCGAAGTGGCGCACGGGGGTGGGGAAACAGCTGAGGGAGCGGACCTCCTCCTCCTCTGTCCCTGGGTGTCCCATTGGCTGGGTCCGCAACTGGCTGGCATCAGTCCAAGGAGACCCTTAAGCCATCATGATGCCTATGGAGATGTAACAAGCAATAGCTACCTTGGACTTAACAATGGGAATTTTAGAAGTTGCTCATTAAACAGGCCTTCTGGGTTTTTTTAAAAAAAAGCCAAATTCTTATTAAACGTAAGGTCCAAGATCAAAGAGAGAGAGTGAAATTTTAAATTTCAAAGAAAATAGTAGAGAGCAGCATCCATTCAGCATGGTAGCTCGTATAAGACTACTCTGGTATCCTGCTGTTCCTTTGAGAAGGTTTTCTGGTCAAAGGGAAAGCAAGGTAACCAATATAGTCAGATTTCAGCAATGGCACAAGGTAACCAGTAAGGCTGAAAAACATGGCTATCAATTAGCATTGTCAAAATAGATAGAGAACAAGGCCAAGACTTTTGCTTAAAAAAACCCCCAAAATTTCAAGGTGAAGTAATCTCAGGTACACTTTCCCAAGAGACAATTTCCCATTGTAGACCATGAGACTTCTAAGTAGAGAAGCAGAGGATATTGCTTGAAGTGGTGGAGTGCTTCACAGACAAGCGTGGGTTGCATTTTATTGTATTATTTTTGCAAGCAGGAGGGAAGTCGGCGTATACTGATGACATTTGCCGATGACCCCAAATAGGGAGACAGTATTATTACTACAGATGAGGATCAAGTTCTGCAGAGTGAACTGGGTGACCTCGTGAACTGGAATAGAACTGGAATGAAGTTGACTACTGCAAAACGTTGCAAGCACAATAATGAACTTTTTTTCTTTTTTGCTATCATCTGGGAATTCAGCAGATGGAAACAGCAGAGAAGGAAAAAGATTTAAGAAACAGATACGCAAAAACATCGGCGGGGGGGGGGGGGTTCAATGTACTGGAGTCAGACTTCTTGTGTACAGTTAACAACTCATGGCTAGAGAATGGCCCAAAAGGCAGGAGAAAGCCACCAAAATGGACCACCAAAATTCTGCTTTAGATTTCATCCTCCTTGGGAACAGCATCTTGTCTATGTAAACCAATGATGCTTTGTATAACACAGATTTCACAACATTCAGGTCTTTGCATTCCGGTCTCTCTTCTTCACAGCTTTTTCCATATCTGAAGGCATTTGCTGTGGGGGCTGTACCTGGGGAAGGGCTGTTTTGAAATAATGCAGTTCGCAGGAAGCCAGGAGGTGGGCCCCTTGGGAATGAACTGGCCTTCACAAACTGATTTTGCACAGTGCTTCCAGCTGTGCCCAGATGTCTCCTAAGATCAGGAGCTCAGAGAGAGCTGGAAATAACAGTTGTGTAGACAGAGCAGGCTAGCCAAGGAAGATTCTCTGTCTGAGCCAAGAAGACCACAGAGGGCCCTGATGGGAGAGGGGGCAAATCCCCCTTGTGTTCACAACACTTTCTTGTTCTTGGCTTCATCTTTGAGTGAGCCACAAACAGCATTCGATGAAATGTCCTGTCTTAGCATCATGTCAGGTATCTCAATCGTCAGCAATGCTTCTGTTTCTGAAACTGGGACTAACAAGCTGGGCTTCCTCTGAGGGCACAATCCTAAACTGGAGTTAGACTGGCACAGCTAGGCCAGCAAAATTTGGCTGGCACAAGGGCCACCGTAAAGTGCGCTTGGACCACTCTCGGAGTCTGGCAGGATGGCTCACATCTGTGTGCTGGCCTCTCTGACTCTGAGAGTGGTCCAAACATACTTTATAGTGTCCCTTGCGCTGGCCAAACTTTGCAGGCCTAACTGTGCCAGCCTACCTTCAGGTTAGGATTGTGCCCTGAGTCCAAAAACCTGGTTGCTAAAATAATTTTGGTATTATTTGTGCTAGTAGTAGGGGTCAGAAACAAGAATCATGAGCAAGTGGTCACATATAGATAACTTTGGGAAGAGAACTGAGACTTTTCCTCAATTCTGGAAAGACGCCTGTTAACTCTATAGTACAAAAGAGAATGAAATATTTTAAAACACTGAAGTTACAATGAATTCAAGAAGAAGGCTAGTCAACTGACATCCTGTTGCTTAAAAAAAATGAAGAATAGGCTGCCTGCTTTAGGGAACAATGACACATTTTTCAATCGTACATGTGCTATCACATGAGTGTGTGTTTGTGTATATGCCCCGCCCTCAAGGGCAAAGGTCAGGGATTAGCGTACTCATAAATCCTCTTCACTGATGAGAGATAAAATAACCGGAGGAGGCCTGCTCTGAACCACAGCTGGGAAGGGAGAAAGTATCGCTCAAAGATTGGGGAGAGCGAAGCTGATGCTGCAGGAAATTCCAAAGACTATACTGTAAACATTTTGCACTGGAGAGATGAGAACGCTGCTGGAAATTTGAAAATGTATAGGAAAGAGACCCAGAATCTGTTTCTCCCCGAGCGCTGAAGGGAGAACCTTCTTAGACACAAAGAACACTTTCCCAGGTGCAGGATTTAAAAAAAAAAACAGCAGTGAACTTTAAAAACTGGACTTCTGCCAACAGTAAAACGAAAGATCAAGACAAAATATGAAATGCAGCAATTCCCTAGGCTATTGGTATTGTCTAGGAAGTAGGGAGCATTGCCTCTCTTTCTGCAGAGGAGTATCATTCATTCAATGATGGATTGTGCAACCTCCTTACATCAGTAGTAGGCTACTTCAGAGTACCGGGTACAAGGGAATGGCAACAGGATGCAAGCATCTTGTTGTCTCATGCCTCCCTGGGGCACCTGGTGGGCCACTGTGAGATACAGGAAGCTGGACTAGATGGGCCTTTGGCCTGATCCAGCAGGGCTCTTCTTATGTTCTTAAATATATTTCTCTTCTTCCCTGGTGTCTTGTGTTACCTGGTAAAGCTCATCATAGGCTTGTTATGGTGTTGGTTGTACTGAAAGCAAGTGTTGTGCATGAATTCAGGCAAAACCTGTGTCTGGAGCATATTGTTTGTTTAGAGCATTGAGATTCTAAGCCAGTTTACTCCCTGGCCGCTCAATAAGTCTGCAAGCTTCTGGTGTCTAACAATGGGGTCACCTCTGAGAACCAGACTCTTACCTGCTATAAACAAGCAATAGGGGTTCATCAGAATGCTCTCTTGAGTTTGTGGTTCTGTCTCCAAAAAGCGGAAGAAAAGTGGAGGAGCAAGCAAGCAACAGTATTTATATACCGCTTTTGAATGCAGTTCACAAAGCAGTTTACAGGCAAATAATAATGAAGTTAAATGGATCCCTGTCCCAAAAGGGCTCACAATCTAAAAAAAAATGCAGAACACCACCAGCCACAGCCACTAGAAAAGACACTGTGCAGGGGTGAAGAGGGACAATTGCTCTCCCCCTGCTAAATATAAGAGGAGCACCATTGAAAAAGTGCCTCTTGCCTGGTTAGCAGGGGTTAACTGCTAATTGCATAACCACTACTCATTCCAGAAAAAAAAACTGTTTAGGGAAGCTCTGAAAGGACTGGAATTTTGTCATTAAGAAATGAGTTAAGAGAAAGGGATGATGACGAACTAATGAAAGTAAGAACACGAGCCTAGGTATGTCTACTCAGAAGCAAGTCCCATTGGGACTTACTCCCAGGGAAATGCTGTTTCCAAAGGCTGGTGACCTGTCCCACTGGAAAGACATGGAAACCTTGGCAGCAGGTTGCAAAAGTTGGAGAGTGGTGATGGGGGAAGGAATTGGCAATGGGTTGACCTTCTGCAGCACCACTAACCTAGCACAAGGTCTGTAGAGAGGCTTGGAAGAGGAAACGCTCGGAAAAGAAGCAGGCAGAATGGCGGATGAATTGGCTGACTGTGTAAGATGCATTGTAGGTTGCTGCCCTGTGCATTGTTTCCGACAGTGTCCTTCAACCTTGGGGTCAGGACCCCAATGGAGTTGGGAAACCTCAGTTGCAGCAATTTATGGGAATGAAAAAGGTTGAAGACCATCAGACTAGAGCACCACCAGGTGAAGGGGAGGCATCTGGTGTACCCCTTCAGGTACCAGGAGACGGTGTCCCGGTCCTGCTCAGGTGCTCAGCAATTGTGCTTTTACTATGCCAGGAATCATCGTAATTTTTTCTGCTCTCTCTAATAAGAATACGTAGGATGCAATCCTAAACTGCACTGGCAGGCAGGCTGGTAGGCCTGCAGTGTATCCAGCACAGCTTGGGAGCAGGCTGGAGCCTCCATGGGGCAAGGGCACATTTGCGCCCTTACCCCGAGGTAGGCGCCAGCCACCCCAATGGGCTCCTTGGATCTGCACCTGCTATTCAGCATTTATTATTATTATTATTATTATTATTATTATTATTATTATTATTATAGGTATTTATATACCGCCTTTCTTGGTCATCAGATTGCTCCTTTGACTTTAATTCAAGGC
Organism: Lerista edwardsae; assembly: GCA_029204185.1. NCBI lineage: Eukaryota > Metazoa > Chordata > Lepidosauria > Squamata > Scincidae > Lerista > Lerista edwardsae. The sequence continues at coordinate 26,319,667 of JAJKFI010000009.1, forward strand.
AGCTTACATAGGCACGCATTTTCTAAACCGCAAGGGTTTTTACAAATCACAAAGTTCTAATCTTTCAAGAACAACTACATACAGATGACACTTTCATCATCCAGTCCTTCTTTCTCGCCGCACAATTGCCTTCCACCAGCTGATAATCTGCTTCTTTGCTCTCACCAAAGAACAGCTGCCCGCCCAGCCCAACTCCCCCTCTCACAGGCAGCTGAGACAGCTCAGATCTTATCAGCCGCATTCTCGAGGTCTGCTGCACACGGAAGCTTCCGGTGGTCTCAAACTAGTGACCTTCGGATCTGATCTTTGGGCAATTACTGCAGCTTTAACCCTCTCAACCAGACCTTCTGCCCTATATCCCGCTGTTTATATTTATATTATTATTATGGAAAATTTATATTTTACCCTCCTGTTAGGGAGGTGTTTAAGGTAGCTAACGGTGCAACGTTAAAAACAGCAATAAAACCAACAAACCAGTCATTCCCAGATCTGAAGCAGCAGATTGAAACATCAAACGTGCACCACAGTCAAGAGGGGAAGGCCAAATGAAAGTGGTTTTCAGCTGGCACCGAAACTGAATTAGCACAGGTCCTGACCTCATCTCCTATGGGAGGGAGTTCCATAGCCTGGGCACCCCCACAGGAGAAGCCCTTTCGTCTGTCACTGCCGTATATCTGTTTCTCAGCCGCAGAACATGCAAAAGCGATCTCCTGCAGATCTCAGAAGACTGTGGGAAGAGGTGGTCCTTCCTGTGGCCTTGCTAGCCTGATGAATCTGCTGCCTAACTTTGTGCCTTGCTATTCTGCTGATAATGCACTTCCAGTTCAATCATCCACCATATGGGAAGATCATTGTTCCTTCATCGCATTTGTATGTGCTTCTTTGCACGCCTCAGGCACCCACCATGCTCCCATAGCCTAAAAGCGCTATGTTCATGTTCTACAACACTGAGTATGCTGAAGCATCTGCACATCGTGTATGCACGCAAAAAAATAGCTCCAAGCGAGATCTAAATGATATTTGATGTCAACAAAACATAAGCGGGTGGTTAGTCTGTGGAACTCTTTGCCACAGGAGGTGGTGATGGCATCTGGTCTAGATGCCTTTAAGAGGGGTTTGGATGGATTTCTGGAAGAAAAGTCCATCGTGGGCTATAGGCCATGATGGATTGTGCAACCTCCTTACATTAGTAGTAGGCTACTTCAGAGTACCGGGTACAAGGGAGTGGCAACAAGATGCAAGCGTCTTGTGTCTCGTGCCTCCCTGGGGCACCTGGTGGGCCGCTGTGAGATACAGGAAGCTGGATTAGATGGGCCTTTGGCCTGATCCAGCAGGGCTCTTCTTATGTTCTTATAAAGGCAGTTTTTGATATCCTGTTCGCATCTTGTTTTCTCCAGAGGAAAAACGACCACTACTCTCTTTCCGTCAACGTGTCCTTCGAAGTAAAAAAGATGCCGTACAAAGTCCAGCCAGCAAAATTCCCTGAAGGAAGCTTAGCGGTGAGTAACACAGAAAACAACCTATTGATACAAAACACGTGTGTTATTTTGGTCATTGTGATTAGTAACTATGGAAGGTATTTATAGATGGGAAATCCAAGATAAGCATTTCCTGTGTTTTCAGCAGACAGGTTCATCCTTTGACCAGTATTTAAAGGAAATTTATGTGGGAGAGTTTAAAATAGACCCAGCATTTGCAAAAGGGACTGTGAGCGAAATCCTAACCTGGAGTTAGCCTGCACGGTTAGGCCAGCAAAGTTTGGCCAGCGCAAGGGACACTGTAACGTATGTTTGGACCACTCTCGGAGTCAGAGAGGCCAGCACTCAGAAGTGCGCCATCCTTCCTGATTCTGAGAGTGGTCCAAACGTGCTTTATGATGACCGTTGTGCCAGCCAAACTTTGCTGGCCTAACTGTGCCGGCCTAACTCCAAGTTAGGATTGCTCTTTGTACGTCAGCTGAAGTGGTGCTCAGCAGTGAGCAAAGGACTACCTGAGCTGTAATTCGGTCGACACTGTTGGGGAAAAGGGACCTGCCCTGATTATCTTGAGGGTCAGGGTCCCCAAATCCTCTTCTGCACTGAGGCAGATTTCCTGCGCTGCCTTTGCTATTTATCTCATGTCTCATTTTGAAATGGTAAGATTACTTGCCATTGGAAGCCAGTTTTGAGCTTGCAGTCCGAAGCTTCTGCAGTTTGTTTATTTGTTCAGATTGTTCCCACGAGGAACGTCTCCTTTCCTGCGTCTTTTTGGAGGGAAGGGCTGCAAGCACGGCCAGTCCAAGATCTCCTGGCACTTGAGGTGGCGTGATAAATGCTGCCCTCCGTACAAGGGGAGGTGCCAGCCTCTGCTTCTCTCACTTCTTGGGTTGGAAAAGAAGAAGGGGCTGGAGTAGAAGAAGCGTATGGAGGAGAGATGGGCTAAAGCACCAGAGGCAAGTAGGCTGAGATGGGCAGCTCTCACCTGTCCGGTGACCACCCCGGTTAACCTAATGGATGGGCCAGTTGTAGCTGCAAAGGTCAAGTCTTCCTGGCTTCCTAGGTTGCAAGGCCAACGCTGTCCATGTAATGAGCTCTTCTCCTCCTAGGCTTTCTGGGGCTTTTTCTAGGAAAGTCACAAACGTCCATGCCTAAACTGAGCCAACTAACTTGAAACTAGCTGCATCCAGTGGTGGTTTCTAAAGCGGGAGGAACCAGTACGCTGGACGGGATGTACGGTTGATTGGCAGCCCATCCGTTCCGCCACCTGCCCGCCCGCCACGTGGGCTGCCCTCGGTTGGCGTGCCCCACCGCTGCTTGCCCAGGCACCTGGCATGCCCCCCACCTGTCCCGTCCCTGGTGAGCAGGCGCCCCCTCCGAGGGTAGGGCAGCCCGCGCAGCAGGCGGGCAGGCGGCAGAACCGAACGGGCGGGCAGCCAATCACACATAAGTGACCAGCGTACCGGTACCGGTTCCTCCCGCTTTAGATACCACCACTGGCTGCATCCATGGTGCCGACACGATAAAGACTGACCAATCCATTTGTGAGCAGTGCCTTGCCAGATTGGGCACGGACTCCCACCAATCCTTTGATGGAAGCCACAATTCTGAACAGCGACCATTGTTCAAGAGGCTGATCTTGACCTCTTCTGTTATAATTTTGGACTGTTATTATTAAACACATTCTTGACTGCATCCCAGTACAATGGACTTAAGAACTGTAGCAATGAAAAAAACTTTTATTTTGCTGTCGCACTTCATCACTGCTTTAGACAGCCACCTTCTGTGCCAAAGAGCTCTTTTCTTTCTCCAGTGTCCTAAAAAGGGCCTCTGCTCACGTTTTCCTTCATCCAGTAATGCACCAGATACTTAATTTAACTTGTAGGTCTCTAATTAAGCTGATTCATGTGGTCAGTTTATTCCTATGCTACCTCCCCCATTTCCAGAGATGGCCACCGTTGCCAGAAAGAGCAGCTGCTATGATCTGGGGAGGTTTTTTTTCTGTATTTTTAAAAAATGGCAGCTTCTCAAGTGTTGAGTATGTGGAGTAACGTAAGCCACTTTGGGTTGCCAGCAGTAAAAAATGTTGGGATATAACTAAAGGGTGCAATCCTAATCCTAATGCATGTGCTACTTCCTACGTGAAAGCCCCAGGCATGAAGTCTGCAACCACAGACTTTACCACCTCAAGAATTCGTGTTTGGACCACTCTCAAAGTCAGGGAGGATGGCGCACGTCTGTGTCCTGGCCTCTCTGACTGTGAGAGTGGTCCAAACATACATTATGGTATGTATGACACAGCCGCTTCTTTGGTGTGAGCAGAGAAGCCACTTATCAGCCAGCAGGAAGGCAAATTGTGTGGCCAAAAAGAAGACTAGGCCACGAAAGTACCATCTGTATGTTGTGTGTTGTTCTTGAAAGATAGAACTTCCTTGTAATTTGTAAAAACCTTTGTGTTTATGAATAAAGCCTGCCTATGTAAACCGCCTTGAGTTAAAGTCAGAGGAGCAATCTAATGACCTAAGAAAGGCGGTATATAAATACTAGCATTATTATTATTATTATTATTATTATTATTATTATTATTATTATTAT
>JAJKFI010000009.1:26323746-26339960 GCA_029204185.1 Lerista edwardsae
ATTATTATTATTATTATTATTATTATTATTATTATTATTATTATTATTATTATTAATCCCATGTGCTGGCCAAACTTTGATGGCCTAACTGTGCTGGCCTAACTCCAGGTTAGGATTGCGCTCTAAATGATTTTTTTCTGTGTAAAGTGGAGAGATGAAAGTATTTTCCAGCATTTTTTTGCAGAATGCGAGAATCACCCTGGAGGGCAAATATCACTGTCTTAGGGTGCAGTCCTAACCAACGTTCTAGAACCAGGGTAATGGCATTGGAGCTCTGAGGAAAGGGAATGAACATTCTGTTACCTTGAAAAGACCCCCATGACTGTCCCCCCAAACTGGGGGATGCAGCACATGCCCCACTGGCGCATCTGTGTCAGTGCTGGAAAGTTGGTTAGGAATGCGTCCTTAGGGAAATTGGACCACTAGAATTCTTTGCAGGGTATCCCCCCCCCTCAATTAAAAATGAAACTCGGGGGCACTTTTTATGGTAAGGGACTAGACTTTGAATCCACTTGGGTTACAGCCAGCGTTGTCATGCAGCCGGAACGCTGGGCGGGAGGAACGGGTGAGCAGCAGCCCGCCCGTTGTGTTCCGGTCCGTTTCGCCGTCTTCCCCGCCCCCGTGGCAGGCTTCCACGGGGGCGGGGAAGATGGCGAAACAGACCGGAACGCAACGGGCGGGCTGCCGCTCACCCATTCCTCCCGCCCAGCGTTCCGGCTGCATGACAACACTGGTTACAGCCCCTCAGTTATAGGTAATACCTGTAATCAACTGTGGAACTGTTGTTGTTTTAACCCCAACTCTAGCAAACATTGCTCAACGTAGCTACAGTACAAAACATAATTGTGCATATTGTGTGCTGTTCAGAATGAGAACATGTTCCTTCGCATAGCCAGACTAATAACATCATGAGAAAGGTATTGGGAGATGATGAGGGACTGAGGCAATAAACAGTTTTTGGGGGCCTACCTCATGGCTGGCTTCTCTCTTTGAAGCCTGCTACGCAGAGATGATTTACCTTTAGGCTGGAGAACAGAATGTTTTGATCCTTCTTGTTCACTGCTCCTCCAAAGATGTTCAAAGATACCACAGAAAAGAAGAATTCTGGTTCTGCTTTCTCATCACATGTGTTCCATAACAGAAACACATGCTATTCAAAATGGCTGCTAAATACCATTGCCATCTGCTGTTCTCAACAAGTCTCAGATGCTATACAGGGTGATCAGATAAGCATTTTTACAGTACTACTTGAGAATGAGGCATATTATTCTGCAGAGTTGATTTACTACCAGATGCCCATAAACTTTTGGAAAAATGATAGCATTTTTTTTTTAATGTCCCCTCAGATCTGACCATGGTAGTGGAGTTTTGCCAACTGTACCGCTTGATGTGTAGTAGGCAGAACTTCTTTTGAAGTTCCTGCTTGGAATTCTTTTTATTTTCACTCCTCCTGAAATCTATCAATAGTTGATTCCCGGTATGTCTTGGTTTATTTGAAATGCTGAGAGGCCTTTTAATGAGATGGTGCCACTGCAGGCAGAGGTTGGAATTTTGTGCTGAACCAGCCTTTAACATAATTATAATTCAGAATTATAATCATGTATACAGTTGCTTCTGCATAGGAGTACAGTAGGCCCTTGATATCTGTGGGTGTTCTGTTCCTGAAACCCCCATGGATATTGAATTCGGTGGGTACTGAAACCCACAGAATTCGAGGCTTACCCCCCACCCTGAACCCAGCTCCTTCCACAGCCCTCAGAATGCCTTATAAGGCGATTAAAATGTCACTTCCCGTTTTCACCTAAAATCAGAAGTGACTTTTTCTTGGCCTAAATGGCCATTCTGAGACCCACGAAGGCTGTAGGTGGTCACGGACAGCCTCTGTGGACCTCAGAAAACCCTCTGGACCCGACTGGAGCACAGTTTCAGTTGGATTCAGAGGGTCAAGATGGGCCCAGAGGGGGGGGGGTTCGATGTCTGCAGATTTTCAAATAAACTGCAGATAATGCGGGCCCATCTGTATGTACAACTTCTATAGGCTAACAAAATTAAGTTGCAGAGGTTATTCCTAAAAGGTGGTGATACTGAGTGCACAATCCTAACTTGCAACAGAACGGCAAGGCTGTCGGGCTTGCCCTTGCCCCAGGATAGGCATGAGCTGCCCCAATGGGCTTGCTCAGCAGCATTATTCACCCGGTACACTGGGCGGGACTTACCTTTGAGCGGCAGTCCGCCCGTTGCGTCACGCCGTGTTCCGCCGCTTTCCCGCCTGCCCCAGCGTATGGGAAAGCGTACGGGAAAGCGTACTGGGGCGGGCCGGAACGCGGCGGAACGCAACGGGCGGACTGCCGCTCAAAGGTAAGTCCCGCCCAGCGTACCGGGTGAATAACGCTGCTGGGCTTGCTTGAATTTGCGCCACTCCCCATCTGTGTCCACCCCCACCCAATTCTTCCCTCCCCCCACCCAGAATTGGTCTTGCGGCAGCTGAACTCAGCTAGCGTAGGAGCAGCATGGCCTTTGTCCGGCGCCCTTAGTCCAACACTTCGGCTAGAGTCGGCCCAACGGCACCAGCGCTGATGTGAGGGTGCCAGTCGGCACTCTCACGCCAGTGCAGCTGCCATTTGGCCGATATAGCAGCTAGTGTCGGCTGAACGGAAGGCTTAGGATTGCATCCTCAGATACACAAACAAGGAACATTTCAACCAACGGACTTGGCTGTCTTGGGTCATTCACGAGGTGCTCATTTCTCTCCGGAACAATCCATTTCACCCACTAGAGGAAACAACCCTGCCATTGAATGAAAGATGAGCCAAGAACTCCTGATTTTGTCAGTAGTTGTTGACTCTCACTTCAACTTACAGTACCCCTTACATGAGTTGGTGTGAATTCAGGACCTGTTATCTCATGATACCCTTTCTGGATTAGATCAAAAGCCTCCTCCTCCAGCATTCTTTTTCCAGCCAATGCCAGAAGGCTCACATGCAAGATATGAAAGCAGCGACACTTCCTTCTTCAGCTGTCCTGGTCAATAAAACTGAGCCATGCTAAAGCCGGTATAAGCAGCCCACGTGTGTCTGCAGTGCAACCTACAGCTTCCTTCAGATTTATCCACTTTCTGGTCAAGGTCGTAAAGAGGTGCATTGCTGTGTTTTTCAGAGCACAGTCGTAACCTGCCCTGAATAGGCAGGCCAGCTGACATGCACTGCATTCTGACATGCACTGCATGCATGGCAGCCAGGGGCATAGCGTGCCTTGCCCACGCCCAGGGCAAGGCACGCATTGCGCCCCATGCCATGACGTTATGACGCCTTGCATCATGTCAGTGACAGAGGCGGGGCTTCCGTGCATCTCCCCCTGGCTTCAATTGAAGCCAGGAGGAGACGCATGGATGCTCTCCCAGCCTGGGCGCGCCTCCCCCGAAGTCGAGGGAGACGCGCCGAGGCTGGGAGACCCTCGCCTCCAAGGACAACGCCTCCGTGCACCCCATGAGCCGGTGGAGAGATGGGAGCTTGCCTGCTGCGGGCGACGGAGGCTCAGCTGTGGTGTGCATGCCCATGCAGCCACTTTGCCTTCTGGGACTTCAAGTCCAGTTTGTTGGAGCTGCAAAGGCAAAGCGGCTGCCTGGGCATGCGCACCACTGCTGAGCCTCCGTCGCCCGCAGGCAAGCTCCCATCTCTCCTCCGGCTCACGGGGCACAGGGCAGCTTCTCTCCTGACCGCCACCGAGAGGGCACTTTAACCCACTCGGCGGCGGCCAGGAGAGGAGAGGAGAGGTGGGCCTGGGCAGTTGCGGGGGCGGGGCGGGCACCATTTAGGGGGCAGGGCGCACCATGTGAACGGCGCCCCCTGCCTTATGGCGCCCCAGGGCTCGTGCCCTCTGCTGCCACAGGCTCCCTCCGCCTCTGGGCGGCAGCAGCTTAGTGAGGGGCAAGAGAACAAACGCCCATGTGTATGCCCTCCCTCTACCTCGTTACACCTCTGGCACGAACTCAGCACGGGCCTCTGCCAGCAGAACTAAGCCGGCGCACAGCCAGCACTACTGACAGGCTGCACGGCACACGTGCACCAGCACTGCTGCCTGCGCTGACCCAGCGACCAAATCTGCGGCGCAGACACACCTGACAGCACGTTTGCGACGGCACTGATCCAGTGCAAGAGCTCCTCGCCGAAGCAGTGCCAAGTTAGGATTGCTCTCTCATACTTTGTGCTGGGTTTCTGTTCCACTGGGGCGGCAATCCTATGCCCACTTCCCTGGGAGTGAGGCCCATTAATCACAATGGCACTTGCGTCTGAGTAGACATGCGTAGAATTGTGTTACCGATCTCAGTAAGTATTCTCAGCCTCATTGCTCATCATCCAGTTATTCTGTGCGTACCAGGAGAAATGTCAAATAGATTATTGATTTAATTTCTGAATTCATCTTGCTAAATCACACCCTTGTGACTCAGGATATTTGGAGTATGTCTGGGGTGTGATCCAAGGAAAATGCCTCATAGTTTCCAAAATCATCAAAAGGCTTGTAAAAAGTTGCCATTTGGGGAAGGTTCAGGATAATTCTGAGAATGCTGTCATCTGAGTAAACGTTACATAGAAACTGCTTCCTACTGAGGCAGACCAATTCCCCATCTGTCTCAGTATAGGTGTGCCCCGGTATCCACTGATTTGCTGTCCACAGTTTCAGTTATCCACAGAAACCATGGATACTGGGATGCCTATTAAAAAGATAAAAAGGTAAATGTTTCCCCACGACCGAATGGTCTAGTCGTGACCGACTGTAGGGGGCAGTGCTCATCTCCGTTTCAAAGCCTGTAGAGCCAGCGTTTGTGTCCGATCATGTGGCCAGCATGACTCTACGCCGTAGTGCACAGAACGCCATTACCTTCCTATTTATCTACTTGCATTTTTTAGGTGCTTTTGAACTGCTAGGTTGGCAGGAGCTGGGACAAGCAACGGGAGCTCACTCCGTCACGCAGTCTCGAACTCCCAACCTTGCGGTTGAAAGCCCAGCAACAGCGGATTAACTCGCTGCGCCACCATGTCCCCCTTAAAAAGATAGGGGAACATTAAACAAATGTTTAAACAAAAACCAGGTTGTTTTTAACCCGGTTGTAGCACAACCACTGATGTTCCCCTATCTTTAAAAAGGCGCCCCCAGTATCCACCGTTTCAGGTATCCTCGGGGGTGGTGGACGTGGTACAGAATGGAACCCCAGTGGATACCAGGGCTTGCCTGTATTGCTGACACTCTCCAGAGCAGCAACTCTACAGCAACTCTTCCTGGAGATGCTGGACATTGAACGCAGGACCTTTGGCATGTAAGGCAGGTGATCCTTGTATGACAGCCCCATCAGCTAATCCTAGAACTTTGGATGTAATTCCTCAGAAAGTAAAATTCAGAGTTAAGGACCCAATTCCCATTTATTCGACTGGGAGTTTTTAGAAACGTACTTTTTAATTATATATTGTGCACTTTGTGCATATTCTTAATCCAATGTTTGGACAGGACAAAAATAAATGTACTGAATACCATACCATGGTTCCCAACCTATGGGTCCATGAACCACCAGTGGGTCACGACCAAATTTTTGAGCATCCATGAAATTGACAGGGTAGATGTGCATCAAGGGTTAAACAACCTCCTACTTGTGGGGAACACTGCTGTCCAATCACCATTATAGCCACACCACATTATAGCCACATTATAGCCAAACTATTATAGGCTTGAGCGGCTGGTAAAGTGGAACTTTTTTTTAGGTGGGCCCCGATGCTTAAAAGTTTGGGAACCGCTGTGCTAGAATTTGAAACTGGTATTACCTATGATATTACTGGCAGTGTGTGTGTGTGTGTGTGTGTGTGTGTGTGTGTGTGTGTGTGTGTGTAGGTTTAAATGTTCTGTGATTTTAAGTGCTGTTTCTACAAAATCAGCATTCAGACATCTTTATGTTAAACATGGTTGTGCTTCCTGTGAAGAGTGTTTATACTAGAGAGTTATAATGCAGAAACACACATGTCAATATTAATTATGTTACTGAGCTCATGGGGAGTGTTTATGTATTGCTTTGGGCCCTTTTTCAAAAACACAACAAATGGTAAATATTTGTGTGAGAAGAACATGCGGGGCTATTAGAGAGTGATTTATGATCTTTCAAGCCCCGAAAGCAAAAATGATTAAAGATCAGAAGAAGGGCTGTGGTGTACACAAGCACCAGTAACATTACAGGAAAAGCTCGTTTACTGAAATCCAACCATAGGGCAGACAACTGAGAGGACAGTAGACAACGCAGAGCCCATTTGGAATTCCCCCAGCAGCAATGCACCTTGCTGTTGCTGCTTGGAATGGCTCTGACAGCAAGTGGGAGGAGCTACATCAGTGGTGTCATTCAAATGATTTAGGAACAGGAACTCACTTTTGATTGGCACTTGTCGGGAACCCGGAACCAGCCACGGAGCCTGTTAGGATCCGGAACGCCCGTTCTGGTCCATTCCCCCTGAATGACATCACTGCCTTTGCCCCCCTAGGAATCCGGAGTCGCTCCCTTTAACCCTCTGAGTGCCGGCCAACCAAGAAGAAAAGCTCTTTGCAGAGGAATTGGGAGGGGGGAGGAGGGAGAGTGAAGTGGGCGGAGTCAGCCCTAATTTTAACTAGTGGAACTGAGTTCCCCCGCGTTCCCCCTGCATGACATCACTGAGCTACATCCATGGCACATTGCAGCTCCTGCAGTACTTACCACACTTCCCCCCCTCTGGCTATGCCACTATGTCTGAAGCAACTGCATCAGCCTGCTTCATGGACAGTCTGGCCCTGATAACACAGAAAGGACTGATAATATCTTTTTAATGCCCATGTTTTCATACTCTGAAGAAGCTCTAAGGCTGGTGTTGGAAGGAACTGGTCATATTAGCTTTCTGAACACTCCTTTGTGGAAAGCAACCAGGGGAACTGGAACAATCTCTTCACAAGTACCATACAAATGGGTGCCCTTTTTTTTTTTTTGCCACCAAAAATATGGTAAAATTAATATCTTCCAGGACTTTTAAATTGTTCTGATTGGTTATGGAGCAGGTACCACACTCTTATTATTAATGTTTTGGGAAGTAAAACCATTGTTTTAAAATAAAAATGCATTCAAAGCCTCTGCCATCTGTTCTTTTAATTACCACTGGTTCTTCATGCTCTTGGCTTCCAGTCTTTTAGCTGTTGACTCTGCTCATACGGTGGATGCCAGAAAATATTTGTTCTATAGAACCTACTGCCTCATGAAGGTAAAAGTTTCCCCACGACCGAATGGTCGTGACCGACTCCAGGGGGCTGTGTTTATCTCCGTTTCAAAGCCTGTAGAGCCGGCGTTTTGTCCGAGGACAAGCTTCCGTGGTCATGTTGCCGGCATGACTCTACGCCGTAGCGCACGGAACGCCGTTCCTTTCCCACCGAAGTGGTCCCTATTTATCTACTTGCATTTAGGTGCTTTCGAACTGCTAGGTTGGCAGGAGCTGGGACAAGCAATGGGAGCTCACTCCGTCGCGCAGTCTTGAACTCCCAACCTTCCGGTCGGAAAGCACAGCAGCAGCAGTTTAACCCGCTGCGCCATCATGTCCCTACTGCCCAGCGATGGGATCTACAAACAACCTGGGGGAAACGCTGGGCGGGACTTAGGCGGGACATCCGGGTGATTGGCAGCCCGTCCGCAGCGATCCGCAGCTGCCCTGGCCTCGGGGGGGGGCTCCTGCTCGCTGCGGAGGACGGGTGAGGGTTGTACCGGGTGCCTGGGCGAGCAGCGGGGGCGCGCTAACTGGGGGCAGCCCCCCCGAGGCCAGGACAGCTGCAGAATGCTGCGGACGGGCAGCCAATCACACGGAAGCCCCGCGGAAGTCCCGCCCAGCGTTCCCCCAGGTCGTTTGTAGATCCCATCGCTGCTACTGCCTCATACCCAGTAACAATAAAAAATATAAAAATCAGTGTTCACACCAAAGTGACGAAAAGGCAACATTTTGAAGGGATTGTCAGGATTTCTCCTGAATCATGTCATCTGAGAATTTTTAAGGGAAGTCAGATTTTCTATAGGTCAGGTGAACATTTCACAGGACAATTCTGCACATCTCAGAATTCAGAATCTCATCTACAGTAGTACCCCAGGTGTAATCCATCATGGCCTGATGTCAGATGGGTCCTGGAAAACTGGGAGCAGCCATCTTGGGAGCTGCAGGACTTACTCTTGCTTTATTCCTTTTGTGAGTGTTCACAGTTGGACTTTTTAAGTGAGGTTCTTTTAATGTTGTTTTTAGTTCAATGCTTTTACATCATATTTTGTCCTAATCTTGCTTTCTGTCAGGGATGTTTCTTGGCTGTGCAACTGCTGTAGTCCAAGAATGCCAATTGGCATTCCAGGAGTGTCATTTTATTATGTCACAGTGATGGCACTTCCTGCTTGATGATGCCACTTCTGGCTATGACATCACATCCAGGTTAATGACATCACTTCTGGTGGGTCACAACACGAGTGCCATTCTAAAAAGTGGCTCCCACAGTTTCAGAACCACTGTGATAGAAAAATAAGCAGGCCACTCGTTTTATTTAAGCACAAGGAGTTTAAAACTGCTTGTGTAAGGAGGCCAAAGTGTGTCAGAAAACGTAGGCTGCCTACAGAAGAAGTGTGTAAAAATTTCACAGCTCTGTAACTGGCCACCTCAGATAAAAGGAGAGGTCAGAGTTATTTATTACCTGCTCATCTTCACATCTAGGTACAAAGAACGTTTCATTCTTTGTAATTTTTTGTGAAGGCAATAATAAGGAAAAATTTTAAGAAGAGATAAAACACTTCTGAACTATTTACTGGCTGCCAGTTCACAGCATATTATTGAACCTAAAACCACATGGGAAAATGCAGGAGCCATCCAACTTGAAGAACGCACCCCAATGTGAACTCATATATTTAAAAAAAAAACTTGAGATCACGTATGGTCTGATTTAGAACAAGGCTTGCAAAAGAGAAAGCAACAGACAGTGGACATACACCTCGGTTTCCTTGCCCTCTGCTTGAATCATCCATATATCTCTTAATGATTACAAGTTTTCTAGCTGTAAGATGAGCCTTGCTGGACCAGGCCAAGGGCCCATCTATTCCAGTTTCCTGTAGCTCACAGTGGCCCACCAGATGCCTCATGGAGCACACAAGACAACAAGATGCCTGCATCCTGTTGCCACTCCCTTGCACCTGGCATTCTGAGGTAAAATTCTGAGGTAAGTATGAGGTAAATAAAACAGGATTTGCTATCCTGTCTGTGGGGAGGGAGCTATAATAACTTGCAACCCAATCTGGGACTTAAGAACATAAGAAGAGCCCTGCTGGATCAGGCCAAAGGCCCATCTAGTCCAGCTTCTTGTAGCTTACAGTGGCCCACCAGATGCCTCTGGGAGCCCACAGACCACAAGATACTAGTATCCTGTTGCCACTTCCTTGCTTCTGGCAAGCTATCATGTTTTAGAGGTAGCCTGCTTCAGAGGCAGGCTACCTCTAAAACATGGAGGTTGCATACAGTCATCATGACTTGTCAACTATGGTGGACTTTTCCTCCATAAATTTGTCCAATCCCCTTTTATAGGCACCTAGGCCAGGTGCCATCACAACCACCTGTGACAAGGAGTTGTACAGTTTAATTTTGTGCAGGGTAAACAGATATTTCCATTTGTCTGTTCTGACTCTCCTGCCAGCCAGTGTTTGTGGATTCTCCCAAGTCTGGTGTTGTACGAGAGGCAAAGAACTTCCCTCTATCCACTATCGTACCACCACCACCACTCAAGCCAAGGCTGGCCGAAGCTATTGGGCAGGCTGAGCATCACCACCACCAGCTCACAAGCCACGTGGACTCGTGAATCCAATCAGGAAACGTGAAGCATGCTGGGATCGCTGCCAAATCACTCCACATTGCTTCCTTTGTTTTAAAAAAACACCTTCACAAAAGAGAGAGCCAACTTCCTTTTTCCCCCACCAGGATCTCTTAAAGTGCCTGGTGCAGGAAGGTGAGGGAGCCTGATTGCTACGCTCCGAGGCTTGGAATGCAGCAATCTCACTCCTTCCTTTGTGCAGGCTCTTTACGCAAAGCAGGCCATGCAGGGTGCTCTGGGAGCACACCTTGCTTTGACCAAAGAGCCGCACAGAGGAAGGGGCCAGTAAATCTAAACCTGATCTAAATCCCCCCAGCTTTGGAGAAAGGAAAAGATGCTGAGAGTTCCAATTGTGGAGCTCTCATTAACGTTTACTTTGGCCTGCGGTCTCCATTGTTCTCTCATCCAACGGGAACCGAACCTGCTCCAGCTGCCCCTGAAACATCTCAGAAACCGCTTGGGGAAATGGGGGAGCATGGAACAATCACGTTTCTTCTCCCAGCACTCTGAGTATAGCACGTGCCGTTGAAACCTCCGGCTCTGCAGAGATTGCGGAGAGGAACATTCTGAGAGCCGTTCGCTGGCTAAGCCAGTCCCAGATGTTGTGATGTCTACAGTATCCACATCCTGGAGCTTGTTTGCGTTCATTCATTTGCCCGTAACTGCGTGTTCTGTGCGGAGTGTCGCTACAAATAGAGCAGCTGACCCTTTTTCTCACTCATCCTGCCCTTGTATCTTCATGCCAGCCGGAACCCTTTGAGGAAGCACAAGGAAAGCCATTCAAAAATATTCATGAGCAAATGGAAATGAGCCACTTCTACTGGGGCCATTCAGCTTACTGACATAGAGAGTCGGCACAGTTGAGGCCCCAACGGCGCTGGAAACGTGAGCGTATTTTGAGAGAGATGCCATGTATTGCCTGGGGTGGCGAGGCTTAGCATTGAATTTAATTGTAGCCAAAGAATTGTGGGTGTTTTCAGATTTTAACATGTCCCTCATCTAAATGCCTTTGCACTAATTCAAAAGTGCTGTTCAGATGTAATCAGCAGGCAAGAGGCCCAGCCAGCTCCATGGCGTAAAGCCAGCGGCGTCATGCAGCCGGAACGCTGGGTGGGAGGAACAGGTGAGCGGCAGCCCGCCCGTTGTGTACCGCTCCGTTTCGCCGTCTTCCCCGCCCCTGGGGGTGGGGAAGACGGCAAAACGGAGCGGTACGCAATGGGTGGGCTGCCGCTCACCCGTTCCTCCCGCCCAGCGTTCCGGCTGCATGACGCTGCTGCGTAAAGCTATTGATTAACTGTTGGTAACATAGCTCTTAGTGTTGGCATTTCCACTCCAGGACAGAAACTAGTTCTGTCATTAAAAAAATAACGGGATTTAGAGCACAATCCTATACTATGCCGGCCTCGTAAGGCCAACATAGCAAGGCCATATCCCAAGGCCCATTAGGAGGCAGCAGCAGCAACGTGCAGGACAAGGGGAGGCTTTCCCCTTGCACCTGCGTAAGCCCTAATCACCCAAATGGGGCTGCTCTGATCTGCGCCTGCTGTTTTGCAGGCGCAGAGGAACGTGGACAGGAGCGGCCCGAATTGAGGCCGCCCTGGCCGGGAACGGGCGTTAGGATTTGGTACTACAGCCATCCTGCGTCACAACCCCCATCCAGGAACGCCCCCGGAACGCCTCTGGAACGCCCTCGCGGAGGCCCTGCACCAACCGAGCAATGCTGGCGCTCGACTGGTGCACAGCCGGCGATGCCAACGATCGTGGCAGCGCCCAAGCGCCAGCACTGTGCTCTTGCACCGCCTGAGCGCCATAGCGCCGACATGGACACGCTTTACGACACACTCACAACAGCATTCGGCCAGCGCAAGAGCTGGCAGCGCCAGCGCTAAGAGGGGTATAGGATTGCGCTGCCCTTCTAGTACCTTAAATAAAATAGTAAAATGGTGGAGACACCCCACTACCAGACCACATCTAGGCTTGGTGGCATTTCCTCACCTGTTGCACCCAGCCTGTTCTATCAACCCTGCGGAAACTCACTTTCCAAGCCCAGGGCTGAAGACCTCCCACAAGCCCTCTCTACCTTGATCTTCTAAGTGGTCGCAGACCCTTCTCATCTTTCTGTTCTCCTCGTTTGTTCTTGTCTTTGCTCTATTCCTGGCCAGCCCCCTCCCACTGCTCTTGAGAACCTTCCCAGTTCTTTGGGCCTCTGCTACCTATAGATGAACGCCAACAATCTTTCCATCAATCAATCAATCAATCAATCAATCAATCAATCAATCAATCAATCACTAGTATTTATATACCGCTTTTCAACACAAAGTTCACAAAGCGGTTTACAGGCAAATAGTAACAGTAAAGCTAAATGGCTCCCTGTCCCAAAAGGGCTCACAATCTAAAAGAATGGAGAACACCACCAGCAACAGCCACGAGAAAGACACTGCGCTGGGGTGAAGAGGGACAA
This sequence comes from Lerista edwardsae, assembly GCA_029204185.1. Classification (NCBI taxonomy): domain Eukaryota; kingdom Metazoa; phylum Chordata; class Lepidosauria; order Squamata; family Scincidae; genus Lerista; species Lerista edwardsae. The sequence continues at coordinate 26,336,090 of JAJKFI010000009.1, forward strand.
TTGCTCTCCCCTTGCTAAATATAAGAGGACACCACTTGAAAAAGTGCCTCTTGCCCAGTTAGCAGGGGTTTCCTAGAACTGCTTTCAAGCTTTCCTAGAACTGAACACAGAAGGTTAGCAGTAGTGTCCGCCCTGAACAATAGGCAGTTCTCACATTAGAAAATGATGTGAATAGTGCAGGTAGAAGTCGGAAATCACAAGGGTTTTTTAATCAGAGTTTTGCCCCGCATAATCTTGCATTACCCCATTTTACATTAGACATGAAATCAGCAAGCTGTCTGCTTGATTCAGAAAACCTATACTAATGATGACAGATTGCAGATTGATGGAGAGACCGAGGGCGCAATCCTAACCTGGAGTTAGGCCAGCACAGTTTGGCCAGCACAAGGGCCACTGTATATCGCGTTTGGACCACTCTCAGAGCCAGGGAGGATGGTGCACATCTGTGTGCTGGCCTCTCTGACTCCAAGAGTGGTCCAAACTTACTTTATGGTGTCCCTTGTGCTGGCCAAACTTTGCTGGCCTAACTGTGCCGGTCTAACTCCAGGTTAAGTTAGATGCACTCTGGATGAGTTATGCTGTGCCAAACAGGCTACTCTGGAGACTGAGAGATGGAAAATAAAATGGACTTGGGTCAAGGAGTTGCATTGGCAACTATTCTTCAGAATCCTAATGATGTGGCTGTTGATTTTAAAAATGCACTAAGAGCTGTTTCAGATACTATACTGAGATGGGTCATGCAAAGTTGACCTTGCTTTTACTTCTCTTTTGACCTTACTTTTACCAATGTTCCCTTACCCCAAGGAGACCTCCGGCTGCTTCTCCTGCCCAACAGGATACAGTGGCAGCCAGCGTCGTCATCCGCAAATGAACTCCTGGAACACTGGGAGGGACTTACGCGGGGCTTCGCCGTGATTGGCTGCCCGCCCGTTTCGTTCCGCAGCTGCCCTGGCCTCGAGGGGTGCCTGCTCGCTGGGGGAGACAGGTGGGGGGGCGCGCCGGGTGCCTGGGCAAGCAGCGGGGGGCTGTGCCAACCGGGGGCAGCCCCCCCTCGAGGCCAGGGCAGCCGCGGAACGAAACGGGCGGGCTGCCAATCACGCGAAAGTCCCGCCTACGTCTCTCCCAGCGTTCCGGGAGTTCATTTGCGGATGACAACGCTGGTGGCAGTCGTTTCAGCACCACCATAGCGTGGGACAGGCAAGCACCATAGGATTGGGCCCTTCAAGTCTAACATAATGCCCAAACGGCTATAATTGTAGAGCTCATCTGTGGTTAGAACTGTGTGCTTCAGAATCTGTTTTAGGTCTGATCTGTTTTAGGTCTGATCAAGTAAGATCCATGTGCCAGCATTGTCAGTAACCATTCCAAAGTGATCCTTGCGTCAACAATACTGCGTAAAGTATGAATAGGGTTTCAGTGTCCAAATTCCACTTAACACGCCATTAATCTGGATAGGCCACAGTGGAGGTCAGCAAAATCATAAACGACAGGTACATGGAAGTGAGGTACTGTATTTCATATAGAAGACTTCAGAAAGGGAGTTTTTTAAAAATTTTGGACAATGTGCTAGCCTGGAAAAATACATAATTTTTCTTTGCTGGAAATGGTGCAGTCGTCCCCTGGGTACCCAGCAAAGCCAAAGCTTAAGTATATTTCAAAAGCTGTGTAAGATCTCTCTGCTTGGGCCAGTTTTTCTGGCCAGGGTGAAGCCAGAATGTGAAGAAATTGTGTTAGTTTTTATACATGACATGGCTAAAATAAGGTTCCCTGCCATTCTCCATGTACACTGGTTTTCCTCTAAAAATGGCATGAAATGTTTACACAAAGGATTCCATTCTGATACCTTGTTATTGCTGTTAACAAATGGTGTGTGTGTGTTTTGTCATCTGGCTTGTTCAGGGGCTTCTTGCTCAGTCTTTTTCAAAAGTACGTAGTTATGTGAGCAGACTTAGAGAACCACAGTGTGAGGCTACGTGAGCTGTTTAAAGTGTTTAGCCGTGACGGGCTCAGTTTTTAGTGCAGGAGCCTCCACGGGCCAGTTCAGCACCCCCGAGTATTCATTCGGGGTGCTACATGATGGTAGCTAAGTCCTACCATTCCTGCATGCAGCAACCTGTTTTCTATTCCTGCATGCAGCAATCTGCATGCACAGTGGCGGATCCAGGGGGGCAGGGGGGGCACAAGCCCTAGGCGCCGTCTTGGGGCTGTCTAGGGGGGCACCAGTGGCCCCTGCAACATTGCACGGGTAGACCTGGGCTCCGGAGCCCAGGTCTACCCGTGGCTGATTCTAATGGGTAGATCTGAGCTCTGGAGCTCAGGTCTACCCACAGCCGTTTCTAATGGGTAGATCTGGGCTCCGGAGCCCAGGTCTACCTATGGCTGCTTCTGGTGGGTAGACCTGGGCTCCCGTGGGGGCACACTTCTATTGGGTGCCCCAGGCACCATTTTGACTAGGTCCGCCCCTGTGCATGCAGCAACTAGTTTTCAGGAAACCAGGGCACAGAGGCAAGGGCAGGCAGAAGCATGCCTCTATGCTGGCCTTTCTGTGTCCGAGAATGGTCCAGACGTACTTTTCTGTGTCCCTTGTGCCGGCCAAACTTTGCTAGCCTTAGTGTGCCGGCCTAACTCAAGGTTAGGATTGCGTGCATAATGTATTTAGCTGGGGAGTCCTGTTAAGATATCCAGGATTGCTTTCCATAGTCACTTGGAGATTGATGCTGATCCCAGGAGACTCCAGGCCAATCCCTGAGGGTGAGTAACCCTATCAGAGTCAGTAGATTGCATACCTGTTCGCCCTCTTAGATAATCTAATGGGGCTCTCCTTCAAATGCCCCCTCTGTCCCAAGTTAAAGGGATCGCAGCTCGGGGACGAGCCTTCTCTGTAGCGGCTCCACAAATATGGAATTCCCTACCAGAAGAACTCATGGGAGAACACTCCCTCGTGGCCTTTTGGAGAGGGCTCAAGTCATACCTATTTAGTCTGGATGACCGTGTGGCTGTCTGTCCCTCTGGTATATTGTCATAGTCTGTTTCACTTCCTTGGTCAATTGTTTTTCCTGCCCTTCAATACGTCCTGATACGGAGAATTGGATCTAGCATTCACTCCAGTTCACTCTCACTGTTCCCGTTGATGTTTAATTTGTCGTTGTCTTAATGTGTTGTTTTAATGTGATCCATTTATTACGTTTTACTTATTATTTTTACATTGCATTTTGTTTGTTCTCTGTAAGCCGCTTTGGGCATTTGCTTCGGCATAGGAAAGGCAGGGTATAAATTCTTCAAATGAAATAAATAATAAATATAGAAGCCTGCTTGAAACACACCTCAGTTAACCTGATCCCTTGTGTGGTTCTTCATAATTTCCTTTGCAAACCTTCCAGTTTCTCGTAATTGGAACTGCAGCCCTGGTTTTCCAACAGAGCTCTCTTATTTACACGCATGTAAAAGTTCTGCATCTGCTGTTGTAATAAATGCCTTCATATTTATACATATTGATCAGCGGTGTCATGCAGCCGGAACGCTGGGCTGGAGGTACGGGTGAGTGGCAGCCCGCCCGTTGCATTCCGGTCCGTTTCGCCATCTTCCCCGCCCCCGTGGTTGGGAGTGTCACCTGAACCACGTTGACCTATTGCTGCAAGGACGTTCCCTGTGCAGACGTGGCGTTTAGCTGGGTTCCTACTAACGCATGCGAGCCATTTAGGTGTGCATTCTTATTAAAAGTAACTATATACTTTTCAACAGAAGTTCACAACGTGGTTAACATAGCAGAATAAAAATTGTCTAAGAGCGCAATCCTATCCTGGAGTTAGGCCGGCACAGTTAGCAAGTTTGGCCGGCACCAGGGCCACTGTAAAGCATGTTTGGACCACTC
>JAJKFI010000009.1:26340360-26431208 GCA_029204185.1 Lerista edwardsae
GGTCCGTTTTGCCGTCTTCCCCGCCCCCACGGGGGCGGGGAAGATGGCGAAACGGACCAGAACGCAACGGGCGGGCTGCCACTCACCCGTTCCTCCCGCCCAGCGTTCCGGCTGCATGACACCACTGATACTGATTCATAATAAAGAGAGAGTTCGGAGAAATATGATAGCTTTGCACTCCGTAATTTTCAAGCTGACTGTTGTGAAGTTACGATCAGTATTGCATGAAGAGTTTTAAGGTGGTGGTTTATCTCACACAAACACAAACACACACACACACAGGTTTCTCTGTCACTGCATAGCACTGCATAGAAATAAGTAATCACATTAGCCCTTTTCTTCACCTCCCCTTCATTTCATTTTTTTCCTCCATCTTCCATTTCAGATCAAAACATCTGTTATTTGGACCACTCCGAACGTTTCCTTTATCATCCCCTTGTGGGTTATCATCCTAGCCATACTCCTTGGACTGCTGGTTCTGGCTATGTTGACCTTAGCTTTGTGGAAGGTATGTTTATGAATTGGCGTTTCACTGGAGAGAATGCTAACAAAACAAAAGAGGCGAACAGACTTGTGATCTTCCTTTGAGCTAACTCCTCACAGACACAAGAGATGGGTGTGTTATTTGTTCTGGCTAACTGGCATGCTTGTGTTGCTGACCTTTTAGAAGAGGCAGCTTGTTTTCAAAGTCTCGCATTATTAAAGGAGAGTTAGAAGTGTGTAGCGAGAGATTGGCTATGATTTCCAAGACCTGTGAACTCTTTTTTTTGGGGGGGGGGATGCAGGGAGTTGTGATTTCTGCAGCATGTTACAAAGAAGCTCCTCTAGTTTTGTTTCTCCCCAAAACTCCAAGGAGTTATCTTTTGTAACATAATCTTGCCATCCTCTCTGGACAGAAAGAAAACCTTGTGCTTGTAAGGCTGCAAGTGATTTTATTTTAATATCAGCCGGTTCTGTTTGATGTTTTACTACAGGACTTAAGGCTTTCAGTCCCTGAGTCACTAACAAGTTTACAAGTTTTTGTTACAGGGACTTGGAAACAATCGACTTCAAAGTACTTAAAACACAACTTTTGCACTTGGAGACACAGCGATCATTCCACTGTGATCGAAGCAATTTCTTAATGGTCTTTATCATGTGTATAGGGACCATGACAAACCTGGTTACTGATGGACGAATTCCTCCTTGGCTGAAATAGAGTTGGTTCAAACATGAGTTGGTGCTACATTCTCCCAGATCAGGAACTATCTCAACTTATTTCTGAGTCAATTTTAATCCAAATTGAGCTCCACAACTAAGCTAATGTCCTCTACTGATCTCTCTTCACCTCCAACTGCCCACAAGTCCTCCATGTATTTTTTCCCCTTCTGTATAGAAATCAAGTGTTTGTCAGATTGTCATTGTAACTATGGGGGTGTCTCTTCACCTCTCCCCACTCTGTCTCAAAGGCAGGAGCATAGTTACAGTGGTGCAGGGGGGTGCAGTTGCTCTGGGCAACACGATTTAGGGGGGCAACAAGCTGAGCTTTACACTAGTGGCCAAAATCTTGGTAATTATGAATAATACTATAATGTTACGTATTATTGTAAAGGTGATTTAATGCAGAATGCAATGAAACGAACGAGAGTGTAATATCTTAATTCTACCAAAAATTATGGCCAAAAAAAAGTCCCAAGAAAACAAAAATGCAACATTGATGTCACTTCCTGTCACGATATCACTTCCGGGGCATCATTTTGCCCTCTGCACCGGGCTACACTTTCATTAGCCGCACCCCTGCTCAAAGGGATTACAATGTGACTTGCTAGGGCCACACCACAATGGAAGATGCTGCAGACAGGGGCGATGCTTGTCCTGTTTTATTTGCTATTCAAGGGGAAGCAGAAGAAGGGAGGTTTCAATGACAGCAGAAAACAGGGTGAAATGGGCTGAGCCCAAAAGGTGCTTTCACCTGTAACGTATCTCCTGCAGCATGCAGAGGCCCTATGACCCCTCTGGGGCAGAGTCTTGTGTGGCTACCTGTCCATTTCCCCTTCCACAGCATGTGCAGGCTGGGGTCATCGACTGCTGCATCCGTCCAACTGGAAGGCAGGGGTCACCTGTCAGTCCTGCCTTTGACCTTGGACGGGTGGATGAACTGTGCCCCACCCCCACCCCCAGGGGCAGAGACAGAGCCTGTGGCACATCCTCTCGCCCCTGTGGCAGAGGAGTTGAGGTCCTTCCTCTTGGGCATCCCCTCTGCGTCCCCACTTGCTCTCCCCCCTCCGGCTTCCTCCACCTCCTCTCTAGCTTGTTACCTCCCACTTCTTCCTGCTGCTCCACTATGTCTCTGCCTGCTCCCGCACCTTTCTCTCAGGGCGCAATCCTAACCCGCTTTCCAGCACTGACATAGCCGTGCCAATGGGGCATGTGCTGCATCCTGCAGTGGGGGGGGCACTCATGGAGGCCTCCTCAAGGTAAGGGAATGCTTGTTCCCTTATCTCAGAGCTGCCTTTCCCTTGCCCCAGTGCTGGGAATTTGGTTAGGACTGCGCCCTCAGTCTCCATCTTCACCCCTCTTGTATCCTTCCTTTGCTCTGCTCTCCCTTGCCCATTTCTTTCTTCCAATCCACTATCTTTTCTGCCTCCTTTAAAGGTGCTCACTCCTTCATTGGCTGGTCCTAGCAGCGGCAGCCCCCCCCCACCTCCCCCTTCCCCTGGTGCTGGACAGCGCTCAGCAGTGACATCGCCACTAAATGCCACAGTGGCTTTGTACTTGACAGGTTGGGCAGAAGAACTTTCAGAAGGGCAGAGCCTGCACGATTCCTGTAGCTATTCAGCATTCCAAAGAACACTCTCAACGGCCACCACACAGAGATCTAATAAAAATGCATTCCATTCCTGTATATCATATTGGTTTGGATGGAAAAAAGAATTCCCCAAGCAATGATTCAGACAATTAAAACCAGGCCCTCAGACGGGCAGATCACCCAGGTGAGAGGGTCTTGCCCAATGCAGATTCACGTGCTTGAATCTTCTCCCACTAGTGGGGATCATAGATGAGAAATCAGGTGACTGTTTGTTTACTGCTATTCTTAAGCACAGTCCCTGTTTTAACCCATATCTCAAAGGAAACTGTGACGTGGGCTGAAGTAGAGTCCCTGGGGGAGGGGGACAGTGTTCTATGTTTTGCAAGGCGCCTTATCTTGCTGGGTAAGCCAATCCTCTCCCTTGCTGTTGTAGCCAGTTCTGGTGGTGAAAGCAACACCTCCATGATGCTTTCCCCATCAGGACTGGCTACAACGGAGAGAGAGTGGGGCGGTTTACCTGGAAAAATAGGGCGCCTTGCAAAACTTAGTGCTTCGCCCCTCCCATGTCAGGAGGAGGAGTGGAATAGTATGGTAGACAGATGGTTATTTTGTCTTCATGTGACTTGTGTGCTTGTTTTTGTTCTAGTGTGGCTTCTTTGACCGAGCTCGACCCCCTAGAGACGACATGGCTGACAGGGTGCAGCTAACCAGTGACAAGACTACTGACTCATAGAAGAAGAGGCTTAGTTAACGCAGAGAGACCTGATCAGGAGCAGAGATGTGCTAGAGATTTCATCTTCCAGGAGCCTAACCTTGAACTCAAGACTGCCGAGAGGTTGCTATCCGAGCAATGCAATGTTCTACGCGACCCATTCACTTCAAACTGGCCATCGGTGGCAAAGAAGAAAATTACCAGTTGAAAGTGCATGGAAAGCACCCGTGGTCTGAATGGTGCAGAGATGAAAAGCTTGTGTGAGTTAGAAGCCGATCATCAGCACAATGGGATCAAACACTACTGTATAATGGCAGAACATTGCAGCACCTCCCAGTGGATAGGAACTTCCATGAAACTCTGGCTCAGGGAGACAAGCAATATGTTGTTGGTACTGTGGAAGTACTTCTGAGGAGCAAAAATTGCCTTTAAGGACACTTCATAAGTGAGGCACAATTATTTATTTTTCCATCTTCTGTGGACTGGGCATCCTAATGCTTGGTTCTGAAGTTTTTATGATGATGGTAACAGCTTCATAATGTCACATGTAAATAGAGTGAATGTATCCTGCACATTCCATATACCAGATAATTTTTGGGGGTGGGGAAGCAGAATTAGATATTACTTTATAGGTTCCAGCAGTGGTTCCCAAACTTTTTTGATTGGCGGCTCTTTGACCTACTGAGCCACTGGCCGCAGCACGCCATTAGGCCGCAGCTACAATGTATGTGGCCGCAGCTACAATCACATACATTGTATAGGGCGGTTGGTTTTTCATGAGGATTCTGCAGCTCCCCCGGCTGGTTTCTGTGGCTCCCTGGCCTTATAAATTCATGGGCCTTGGTGAATCATGGGCCAGGATACAGAGAGAATTAGACAAGGGATGTCTAACATAAGGCCCATGGGGAGGATGCTCTGTATCCAGTCCTCAGGCTCTTCCAGCACCACCATCAGCTGCTTTCTGCTGCTGAGCTGTGCTGAGGTCTCCCTGCTAAACGGGCTGCCCTCATAATTGGGCTCTCCCATACCTTGAAAAATATAATCAAGTTTTGCATATTTTCTATCTGCAGGGCCATGGCTGCTTATTTCTGGTCATGACCTGCTTAATGACATCACTTCCTGCTTTGTGACATCATCTTTGGCATTCAGCAGGTATCATGAATGCTGTTTAGCCCACTGTGTGAAACGAGTTTGACCCCCCTGGATATTAGCTGGTCTAGCTGAACCTTCTTCCCTAAGGCACAGAACCCAACATATGTTTAATCACATCACACCACGAACATCTTAAGAGGTTAATGTTATCTACTTTGTCCTTATTATCAAGGAAAGAGAATGAAGTGTTCCATGTTTCAGCTGTATATAGGCACTTGATTCTAGAAAAGAATCTAGGAACATATGCTCCGGTTATACTAACTAGTTCTACTAGTAATTGTAGTAAACAGCCACAAAAAGAAAAGTCACGAACAAAAAAGGCAGCTCAGCAGTGCTCAAAGGCAAACATCATGCTCCAGTGAGATCAGTGAATTCTCTTTGGAGCGAAGCAAACCCCATTCTCCAACTTTCCCAAGTGAGTTTCCCAAGTGAGTTAGCACAAGTCCACTTTACTGAACTTCTGTTTCCACTTGGAGCAATCTCTGATGATTCTGAAGAAAAGAAAAGAAAAAATATTCCACGATTTCAGGCAAAACAAAACTCTCTCCTGTGTGACACATCTGGGTACCAGATTCAGCCCTGCAAAATAGCTTTCATTGACTTATCCAATCTGATTTGACATCCATGAGAAGAGAGCTTGTTTGTTTGCTCCCATGACTTTTCTAGGGAGGCTATTTCAGAATTCAACATATCTAAGAACCTCCTTCCACTCTGCATCTTCACTTTAGTAATGGGCAGCTTAGAGTCCTTCGTTCTTGTATTTATCCAATCCAAATGGTTGGTCTGTTCTGGGCATGAGAGCTTCAGTGTGTGTATGGAGCTCCCCCACATGGAATGATATCTCCATTAACTTCAGTGGAAGGAGCCACTTCTATGTGCCTTCCTTTCCATGTGTGAATAAACAGGGGACCATTGAGATTCTTTAGCACACTGACACAAAAGGGAATTACGTATACACCTGGTTTCTGAGTGAAAATTACCTTTTGGTTCAAGCAAACTAATTCTTCCCTCTTTGCTGCACTGCTCAATTGATGTTTCAGTGTTTATTACATCTCCTTTTATGCATAGGCTGGAACAAGAAAAATCACTGAATCAAATCCAACAAGTTTTGCAAGGTGTCCTGACTTCGCAACAGTCACTGATCCATTGACTTTATAATGGAAGTAACTTTCACTGATACGATAGACCTCACACAACAACGAATTCAGAAAATGTTGGCGCAACTAGTGAGAAAAAGATCTGCATGAAGTTTTGAGCCTGCAGTACTCCCTTAGTCAATGCATATCTTTTGAATCTAGATTTAAAATGCAGAATGTAGAAGGGTTTGTACTTCTCAACTGCTCGGCTGGCTTAGTGATTTCATGCTCACCACCATATGTCCACATTCAGTTATTCCAATAAGCCTAATTTTTCTCTGCCAAAACCCAGAACTACTATGTAGAGTAGCATTTCTCAAACTGTAGATGGGGACCCACTTGGTGGGTCACGACCTGATGTCAGGTGTGGAAAGCTGGGAGCAGCTATCTTGGAAGCTGAAGGCCTTACTCTTGCTATATTCCTTTTGTGAATGTTAACAGTTTGAATTTTCAAGTGAAGGTTTTTTTTTTTAAAAAAAAATTGTTTTTAGTTCAGTGCTTTTACATTATATTTTGTCCTCATCTTGCTTTCTGTCAGGGATGTTTCACGGTTGTGCAATTGCTGCAGTCCAAGCATGCCAGTTTGCATTCCAGGAATGCCATTTGATTACATCACAATGACAACACTTCCTGCTTGATGATGGCACTTCTGGCTATGACATCACTTCCAGGTGAATGACATCACTTCTGGTGGGTCCCGACATGAATGTCATTATAAAAAGTGGATCCTGGTCTAAAACATTTGAGAACCGCTGACATAGAATCTTTTGTCAGAGGACTAGAAAGCGGAGAAAGGAAACTGACTTCTGAGCTTCATACTACTTCGCACTGAGACTTTCCTGAATAGGCTGTTCTTCCAAGCAGAGGATTATACAGTGTCATAACCATTGACCCCACCCCCAATGCAAAGGCACTTCAAGGGCTACATATATCCTGCTTTCCAGGCCCATTCATGTTTGAAACAGCCCCATTGTAATGATGTCAGTAGCTAGAAAATACCCAAACAGTAATCTTTATAGTATTCTTAACATAATCAGTAACGTCGTGGATTTTTTACTATTTTCAACTATAATTTTAGAAGACATCTTCTTAATGTCTACCAGGAGTTTTGCTTTGCTTTTCAGTTCTATGAGATAACATGGATTCCCAAGTTTGATTCTATTGATGCATCTTAGTCCAAACTTCTAAATTCCGCTGTAAATAAATGTTGGATGGCCTTTTGAATGGCATAGAATTGTTTGGTATGTTAATGATACGTGAGTTTAGGGTTATCATGTTTCACTCAAATGGAAGGGATATCAAAGAACCAGTCCAAATGCTACCCCAGTAGTTAGAAGCCTGCAGTTCCTCCAAGGTTTCTCAATGTGAAAACCAATAATGGGAGGCACCAAAAGTGTGATATTTGTCCACTAGTATCACACTCTTGGTGCAATACATAGCTGAGGAGGCGCATTAGGACAGCATGCCTCAGCCAACTATAACATGTCAGGCTCCTGCAGCAGATGCTCAAGGGTCTCTTGACCAATATATCTATGTGGACCCGGTTTCCTGAAGGCAAGAAATTGAGTGCAGGGGCTCTTCAGTGGTGGTGATTTGGAAGAGCATCCCTTTTGAAGCTGGGCTCCCCTTCTGTCTGCTTTTTGGCATTAGTCTAAGTGAATTTCCTAGTTATATTTCTAATGGTTTCGCAGCATCATTTTGGTGATGGCACTTACAAACACTGATTATTATTTTAAGTGCTTGAATTAACATGCTTCATTTTAACTGTGCTGGGTTTTGAGGAGTTACTCTGTGCAATCCTATGCATGTTTACTTGAGTTTGATGCTACCCAAGTTAGTGGGTATAGTATTGCAGCCTTGGTTTGTAAGTCACCAGATCCTTTCAGAGAGAAAACTGAGCTTTTAAAAAATAGTCTTTTAAAATCAATCAGTAAAAAAAAATTAAAATTTCTCCAGAAGAAATTCAAGGATTTATCCACATCAAGATGGTAGCTTCCCCTTGCCCAAATTATTTTATTTCTCTCTGCCCTTCTAACATGCACAGGATATTCACTCTCACTATAAAAACACTGCTAACCATTTCTTCACCCTCACCTGATGACATCGATGCATAGTCACTTTCTCACCACCACCCCACAAGAAAGGAAGTGCATTGTGTCTCTTTTGTAAATAGTACTGCATTGTAGTTATAATGATTGTTTATGGTCTGTCTGAACATATGCAAATCAACTTCACGGAACCCTCTAAGACAGATGGCGCCTCATTAGGAAATGTGGAAGGTTTGTTTTTCTGTACGTGCAATACTTTTATCTATGGACCTGGCACATGTTTACACTGGCATTTGTGGTTCTTTTTAAACCTTTGGATATATTGATTTACAAATAAAAGAATTAACTCTTCTGCCTTGCCCCTCAGGCTTTCTTAGCACGTGCTACAAAAATGATGCCTGTGGGCTTGTTCTGCTGGAACAGGATGGATTACGGTACTAGGGAGTAGACCCACAGCCCAGTCTTGAACTGCCTGGCCACCCAGGAGCGCAGCAGTAGCCAGGTGGCTAGTATCCGAGGCAGCCATGGGAGGCTCCACAGGGAAAGGCGACATTCATCTCCTTTCCCCGCGGTAAGGGCGCAGGGCGGGTGATGGGTCTACTCGCTTCTGTGCTAGCGTAGAAGCGGGGGCCCTTGAGAAAGACCCCTTGGCCTTATCAGAGGTCAGGAAGCAGTGCTGAGAGTCGCCTCTGGTCCCGCCTCTGCTCCACCCCTTCCCCCACCCAGGAACGCCCTCCCACCCCAAGAGGCTGCATCGCTGGCATGCGGTGAACTCACTGCTCGCCCGTGACCGGTGTTTCCTCCGGGGCACGCGTGGGCAGTGTTGCCATGACGACGCCCCCAGCACCGTGGTAAGGGCTTACCGCTGGCGTTGGAGGTGCTTTACAGCACCATGGGCGACAGTTGCCTGGGCGGTAGGAGCATACTGTCCATGGTGACGGGATTGGAATTGGGCCCTCAGGTCATTACTTTCTTCTAGGCCCTGGAGGGCCTATGCTTTGTCTGCAAGTTCTTCCCCCTTACGGCATGCCCCATTGAGTTCAATAGATTATTTGCGCATGCTACAAATCTGCTCCTTCATTGAAATGAAAGGGATCATCAAAGTGCATAAGAACAGAGGCGGATCTACAGGGAGGGCAAAGCTCTAAGTGTTGCAAGGAGCCTTACCCTGTCATGTAAATCCCTCCTCTCCCTTGCTGCTGTAGCCAGTAAGCAACGCCAAGATGTTGCTGTTCCCTGTGAGGATTGGCTAAAACGGTGCAGGAGAGGAGTGATTTCCACTGCAAGGTAAGGCTTCTTGCAAAACTTAGAGCTTTGCCCTCCCTTAGATCTGCCTCTGCATAAGAACTACTATACCATGTGTGCACAGAAGCACACCAAGGGCCCAGGACTGTGTATTTGATTCAGTGCTTAGTTCGCGTATCAATGAAAGGCAAAAAAGACAATGGCAAACTACAGAAATTAAAGCAACAGCTTCAGGCATGATTCACTTGCCTGGAGTCCGTTCCTCGCAGCTGCACAGTGTCACAGCAAAGCAAGAGAGAGGCAGTTGAACTGACAATTGCTTACTTTGAGCAAAAGCTTTCCTTTTGGAATTTCAGCTCTTTGACTTATTAAACTCACAGGGAAAAAATGTGCAGCCTCGATTGTCAAGGGCTATAGCTTTTCAGTCCTTTTCTTCCATTTGTGGATATTTGGGAAGTGAAAGCTTGGCAGTTCCCGAGATCTGTACAGGCATGAGGATGACCAGGTGAACCACGGAATTTGGTTTCTGTGCCAAAATTCAGTTCTGGATCATGTACAGCAAATGCAGTCAACAAGAAACCCGCTGCCCATGTTTGCTCTTCGTCCAACCTTGAGTGCCAAGAGTTCAGGAGAAACAAAGAGTGATTAAATATGGAAGCCAAAACAAGGATCTACTCCACCACAATGCCTTACAAGAACAATCACACCAACCCTTGTGATAAATATTGGGGCCTATCGTTATATATAGAAGGAATTTTTTTTAACCTAGCAGGTAATTAATCTGTGGAACTCCTTGCCACAGGAGGAGGTGATGGCATCTGGCCTGGGTGCCTTTAGAAAGGGATTGGACAGCTTTCTGGAGGGAAAGTCCATTGTAGGCAGCGTCATCATCCACAAATGAACTCCCGGAACGCTGGGAGGGACATGGGCGGGACTTTCGCGTGATTGGCAGCCCGCCCATTTCATTCCACAGCTGCCCTGGCCTTGAGGGGGGGCTGCCCCCGGTTGGCGCGGCCCCCCGCTGCTTGCCCAGGCACCCAGCGCGCCCCCCCACCTGTCTCCCCCAGCAAGCAGGCACCCCTCGAGGCCAGGGCAGCCGCGGAACAAAACAGGCGGGCAGCCAATCATGGCGAAGTCCTGCATAAGTCCCTCCAAGCGTTCTGGGAGTTCATTTGCGGATGGCGACGCTGATTGTAGGCTACAGGTAATGATGGGTGGTGCAACCTCCTGATTTTAGAAGTTGGCTACCTCAGAATGCGGATGCAGGGGAGTGGCAATGAGATGCAAGTACGCTGCCAGGCAGTAATTTCTGGGACCACTCCCCTTAAAAGGAAATGACTCTTTTTTGCTCTCTATGGTGAATGCTCTCTATGGTTAAGTTGCTGAGGGGCAGATAAGATCTTGTGGTGGACCAGATTTGGCCCCAGATAGATAGATAGATAGATAGATAGATAGATAGATAGATAGATAGATAGATAGATAGATAGATAGATAGAACACTAGGTTGTGCAAATTGTTGAATTGTTTATTTTCTTGTAACTGCCATTTTTAGACACATCAGCATCTGGCAACAGCTCAAAGTCTTTTCTTAAAAGTCAGAGTTCAACAGGGCAATGGAGAGTCCTAAACAGACAATCATGCTAGGTACATAACCACATGAAGCACACTTTTTCCTTTTCTAAGGACAGGGAAAAAAATGGCTTGACAAACTGCCTGAAGATATTGTTTATGAGCAAGTTCTTTATTTATGCTTGCTGGCAAACCTCCACTCCGAAATGCAGTCTGAAGTTAGTGCCTCTTGACAATATAAAGTCTTGACTTTAGCTTATGCCGGCGCCATGATGTGACACAGCAGGAATGCTTTTAATATCGAAGGACTGGTGCTTGTTTTGACTGACTGCACATTGTATTGCCGAGACACCACTGTTTGGCATTGCCGCCCCACTGTGCGCTAAAGAGGCTGATGTACAGGAAGTGCGGGGAGAGGGAGAATTAAGTTCAGCAGTGGGTTCATCCTGTCTTATCCATAGGTAATAGTTTATCAGGGAAGAATGTTTAGCAGTCACTCCTACACTTTTCCAAAGGGGATGTAGCAACGCAATATTGCTTTTCCAGAAAGAAGCTTCTCTAAAGGCTGAAAGCACTGAAAAAAATCCCCTGGAGATGTCTCCAATCATTCAGAGTTGCCTTGTCTGCTCATTACCTTTCATCACGTTGAAACTGCCAGTAAACCCAAATTGTCGTTGACGCTCATCTTTAGGAGAAGCAGGAAGACCTTCTGCCCTTGTTTGCAGCCAAAGATCCGGAAACACATTCTGACGCAGAACTGCCGTTTTGAGATAAGCAAAGAGTAACAGCACTGGGAAGAGCATGTTTCTCTCAGCTTTAAGAGAACACTAAGACCTTTGAGATGTTTCTCTTAGCATTAAGGATGCTACTATTTGGGGCATTCCACAATGGGGGATATGGCCAGCCACTTTTATAAACCTACCCCCTTTCATTATACAGTGGGATCTTGGGTGGAGGGTCTTGGAGGCTATTGAGTCTAACCAGTGGTGTCATCCAAATGATTTAGAAACCGGTACTCACTTTTGATTGGCACTTGTCCAAATGCCAAACAAATAATGATTTAGGCCAGCTCAACTTCTAGAAACCGGTACTCGCGTAGTGGTGCGTAGTGGGTGCATGACATCACTGAGTCTAACCCCCTGCTTGATGCAGGAAACCCAGACCTAGAGCACCTCCTACAGATGATTGTCAGCCTCTGCTTGAGGACCTGCAGCAAGAATATTACTCAACCCATATGTTAACGCATGTGTGGATCATCAACACACCAGGAAGGCGCGTAAAGGTCTCTATGGATCCCTATGGAGATTGGGGGAAGGAGTAACTAGGAAACTGAAAGATCTTCAAGGCAATAAGTACGCACAACTTTTCTGCCAAGGACCAAGTATAGCTGGTTCAATATTAAGGGCTCAATCCTAACCTGGAGTTAGGCCGGCACAGTTAGGCCAGTGCCAGGGCCATTGTAGAGCACATTTGGACCACTCTTGGAGTCAGGGAGGATGGCGCACGTCTGTGTGCTGGCCTCTCTGACTCCAAGAGTGGTCCAAACATACTTTACAATGTCCCTTGTGCCGGCTAAATTGTGCTGGCCTAATTGAGCCTGCCTAATCCCGGGTTGGAACGTGGTGGCACTGCGGATTAAACCGCTGCTCCTGGGCTTTCTGACTGGAAGGTTGGGAGTTCGAGACCACATGATGGAGTGAGCACCCATTACTTGTCCCAGCTCCTGCCGACCTAGCAGTTTGAAAGCATGTAAAAATGCGAGTAGATTAGATAAATAAGTACCACTTTGGTGGGAAGGTAATGGCGTATAGTCGGCATATAGTCATGCCAGCCACATGACCACGGAAGCTTGTCCTCAGACAAATGCTGGCTCTACAGGCTTAGAAACGGAGATGAGTACCGCCCCCTACAGTCGGTCATGACTAGACCATTCGGTCATGGGGAAACCTTTACCCAGTGGTGTTATCTAAATGATTTAATAACAGGTACTCACTTTTGATTGGCATGTGTCGGGACCCACCCACCAGAAGTGACATCATAAGCCGGAAGTGATGTTGTGGCAGGAAGTGACATAAAAAAGCCCTTTTTGAGGCCTCAGACAATTTTAAACTGACCCAACAGTTGCAACAGTATTCCACAGTACCCCCAGAACATGTTAAGGAGGCTTGGCATCATGTTAAAGTGACCCAACAGTTCCAAAACCCCACAGCAGCTCATTTTTCAGTGGCAAGGCAAGGAAAGGCTCCGCTCGCTGCCTGCCTGTCTCTGAGAACATGCAGGCAACTCAAACATGCAGGAAATTCAAACGTTGCAGGGGGCGGAGTCGACGAGTGGGTGGGCGAATGGGCGGGGCCAGCCGTAATCCTAGAAACTGGTACTCGCGTACCCCTGCATACCCCCTGCATGACATCACTGCCTTTACCTTTTTTAACCCCAGGTTAGAATTGCACTCTAAATAATCTGGGCACTCATAAATTACCCCAACAGATTATTGCTCCACCCATTGTCGAGTTTAAGAGTAAAGTGCCAGATTTTTAACTGTTCATCTTTGCTATATTTAAAAACAACCTGTATTACTCGTGTAATATAATAAACCTATTTACAGTGCAATCCTAGCGCGCCCCTTGCATCGACGGGACATCATCGTGTCGACGCAAGGGGTGGAGTGCTGGCGCGCAGGTGCCGAGCAGCACCCCCACGTCAGCACTGCATCTCTGAAGCTAACGCTGTTCGCAGCATTGGCCTCAGAGCGCCAAGGGAGCACCTCCCTTGCGCCAACAGGAGACGGTCAGCGCAAGGGATTCTCTGTCCCGTTTTGGGACGGGGATTGTGGGGGGGAGGCTGGAGGTGGGACTTGGGCAGGACCTGGGTGGGCTTGGGAGGTGGCCGTACGGCCACTTCCTAAGCCCGTCAGCGAGGCAGCGTGGCCCCGATTCGGGCCGTGGGGTCTCCTCGGATCTGCGCCCGCTCTTTAGCGGGCGCAGATCCGAAGAGCACATAGGGGAGGCTGGAGTCTCCCCTACGGTAAGGGAGCGCACGCTCCCTTGCTGTGGGGAGGCTCCAGGCTGTCCTGAACCGCGTTGGATTTGGCACTGGCCGGCCGGCCTTGCTAATCCAGCACCGTTCAGGATTGTGTCCTAAATGTACTGTGGGCACTATGACTGGGCTGATACTTTATTCCTAAAGCTGCTGGAGAAGTCTGTTTTTCCCATTACCAGCATCAGCCTAAAACCAGCTAAACTCGTATTTCAATGCAAACATTAAAAAATGTCCGTGCCATCAGATAATTGTTTCCCAATCTGTTGCACAAAGCCTGCCAGGTGGGTGGGAAGCATTAATATTCAATAAACCCCCTTTCCACTTCAGATCCAGGGATCCTAGTGGGAGCTATCCTGTGTTTCTATTGAGGACACTTTTTATTAAAGGATTTTAAATCACTTATGGCATGCGTAAAGAGCAAAATTAAATGCACTTTCATTTTTTTTTTGTTAGCCAACTTATTATGCAAGTTTCTTAAGCTTGAAAGGACTGCAGAAATGCAGTGGAATCAAACGTGAGCAGTAGGGGGTGAACGTAACTGTTTGCGGGACGGGGTCAGCCATTTATATGGGTTGTGGTATGCAGGTATCCCCTGTTTTGTGGATCCCATATCCGTGGAGCCCTTTATCTGCAGTTCTCTGGCCCCTGCACTCCTAGTACTTATTTGCCTTCCTTTTCTGGAGCACAATCCTAAATTGCACTGGATTGGTGAGGCCTGTGGGTTTGCGCCAAATCCAGCACACCTTAGGTGCGCTGGAGAACCTCGCCGGGGCAAGGGCACAATCATCCCCTGCCTTGCCCCAGAGCAGGGTCTGGCCACCCTCTGGGGTTCCTCGGATCTGCGTCTGCTATTTAGCATGGCCGAATCAGGGCCACGCAGCCTCCCAGCAGGGCTGTGGCCGCATCCGAACCCCACGCCCCTCCCCGGGGCCGCATGCCCACCGGCCCGCCCAGTTCCTCCCAGCCGCCCACACTTCCTCCCCCCAGAACCTCCCTTGCGCCAGCCATGTTTCATAAAGCTTTAGTAAATCTAAAGGCAACACAGTTCAAAGCCAAATGAGAGCAGTTCTTCTTTGTGTGTCCCAACCAGGGCTGGCTCTAAGAGTGGCGGGGCCCAATGCGGGGCATTCCTGTGGGGCCCCTCACCCTCCCTGTGGGGCCCCAACACCCCAAGAAACGCACTTGTGGTTCTGCGCATGGCTCCTGGAAATAGTTGGTGGTGACATGATGACATCACCACCAACTGCTTTCAGGAGGCCCATTTTGAGCCATTTGGAACCATGAACAGGTAGGTGAGCCCAAGGTAAAGCTATTCCGCTCGCCCCACTGGCCTACAGCCCATAGAGATCCCATCTGCAGCAGCAGGCAATATGCTCACTTCATTGTTGTGGGGGGCCCAAAGTGTGGGGCCCAATGTGATGACATTGGTCACATTGGCTTAAGGCCGGCCCAACAGAATCAAAATTCTTGCATCCATCCATCCATCCATCCATCCATCCATCTATCTATCCTGCAATTTTATCAACCCAACGTTCACCATAATGTTTTCTTGGGGGGCGGGGAATCTACAAGCCTTTGTAGTATGACTCTACGCATTGATCTTCTTAAGCATGGTCGAAAGCTTCCTTGCAAAATGCCCTTTGCAGCTGTGACTTCCACGCATGCATTTAATCAATTTCACATATGTGCACATCAGCAGCAGAGACACTGTGTCCCCTGTCTTGTAACCTGGAGGAATGATCCCAGAAGTGCGACATGGAGGAAGAGATCTATTGTACTCTCCACGCAGAATCCCGTCATTCTTTCGCCCTTCATTCAAGATGGCTGTTCACATCCCCAAAACCATGACAACTGTAACAGAACCAGGGTAGGAACAATAAAAGCCACTAAAGCCTGCATCTTAGAAGAGCACCTTGTAACACTGAAAGAAGTTATGTAGTAACTGCTGCTGATCCCCTAAATGGCCTTAAATTTCAAGTACAATGAATAGACTCAGGTAAAGTCATGGGAAAAGTAGTCTTCAGCTACCTGGAAGCCAGTGCAGATAACAGGTTGCCAGGAGTGCTGGAGCAGACCTGCACTGCCCTCCCCAAGTGGTGCCCACCAAACCCCTGGGGCACACTGGAGTCTACCGCTTCTACCAATACTGAGGGTTCAGGAGTTGGTCTGATCTGCGCAACCCCTGACACTGCTACTGGTAGGAATATCCATATTCCTGGAAAGTGCAAGAGTAAATATGCTACTTCAGAATTCCAGGTGCAAGGGAGTTGCAACAGAATGCAGGCATCTAATTGTCTTGGGTGCTCTGTGAGGCATCTGGTGAGCCACTGTGAGCTACAGGAAGCTGGACTAGATGGGCCTTTAGCCTGATCCAGCAGGGCTCTTCTTATGTTCTTAAGGCCCAGATTGGGTTACAAGTTATTATAGCTCCCTCCCCACAAACAGGATAGCAAATTCTGTTTTATTTACCTCAGAATTTTACCTTGGAAATTTACCTCAGAATGCCAGGTGCAGGGGAGTGGCAGCGAGATGCAGGTCTCTTGTGGTCCTGTGTCATCCCTGAGGCATCTGGTGAGCCACTGTGAAATACAGGAAGCTGGACTAGATGGGCCTTGGTCTGATTCAGTGGGACTGTTCCTATGTTTTATACTTCATCCAGTTCAGCATTGTCTACATAGGCTGGCAGTGGCTCTTCAAGGTTTCAGGCAGGAGCCTTTCCCAGCCATGCCTGAAGACCCCGAGGATTGTTCTAGAACCTTCTTCAGCAGATGCTCTATCACGGAGCCGCAGCCCATCCTCACTTTCCTAATATAAGGGAGAGCCCCCTTCTCTTCAGTCACAAAGGCTTATCTGGAGTCGTGCAGTGATTGACAAGAAGCCTGCTCTTCTAAGTTTCATTTAAATGATGTTTTTAGAGTTGTGCAAGCAGGAGTAAAGGAATACCCCATCAGCCTCTGTCAGTTAAGGCATACAAAAGGGACAAATGAAGATTTCAGAGGTGAAAACGGAATTTTCCCATTTGAATTTGCTTTCAAGCATTGAGTCTCCTTTTCCGTATTACAGATTAGAGTCTCTAGCTTGGCAATGACTACGTAAGCCATAATGTAGCAACATCGGACACAATATAGAATTACCAAACAAACGTGGAAATAATGACTTCTGGGATTGAAGAAAAGTGTTTGAGCATTTATAAAGCATAATTACTGTCCAGACAGTTCTATCTGATGGCATCCTCCTGTGATGAATCAGTTGTATGTACAGTACTTTTGATCTGGGCCAAACAAGGTGATACTTTTAGTGGATGTTTTGGACAAATGTGTTCAATGCTTGTTCAGATCAGGCCACAGGTTGAGATGGGGAGAGGGGAGTTTAACCTTTTGGTGCTGCCGTGGCCCTTACCCAGATCACACTTCTCTTGAAAAGGAAACTTCCAACTCCTTTTTTTTCCAACTACAAGTTACGGAACTGATTCTTTACTGTGGTAAGTGCAATGCAGAGGTTGGGCAGCCCAATCCTATCCACCACCATCCTGGCCAACACTGATGCAGGAGGGGCATTGTGATCACTCAGCGATCACTCAGCGATGAGATCCACAAATGAACAAGGGGAACGCTGGGCGGGACGTAGGCAGGACTTCTGCTTGAGTGACAGACTGTCCGTAGTGTTCCACGGCTGCCCTGGCCTCGGGGGGGCTCCTGCTCGCCACGGGGGACAGGTGAGGGTCGTGCCGGGTGCCTGGGCGAACAGCGGGGGGGCACGCTAACCGGGGGCAGCCCCCCCCCGAGGCCAGGACAGCTGCGGAACGCTACGGACGGGCAGCCAATCACGCGGAAGCCCCGCGTAAGTCCCGCCCAGCGTTCCCCTTGTTCATTTGTAGATCCCACCGCTGGCCGCACTGCATCCTATGGGGGAAGTTGGAAGGCTGGAGAGGAGGTAACAGGACATTTGTCCCCTTGCCCTGGTGTAAGCCCCAGCAGCTACTCAGAGCCACATGAGCTAAATAGCTGGTGCAAATCTAAATGGATCCTCACAGCGGATCAGGCCTGGGAAGCAGGATAGGATGCAAAGTGCATGGCTGCATAGATCTCTCTCCTTTCCTATACCCAATCCGCCTAGCCCCACTGCCATCACTACCTTCCCACCACCCCGTTGCACCCCCCTCCTGCCCAACTTTGCCCTCCCCCCCATCTTCCCCCACTTCTACACTGCTCGGCATGGAGCTTACTGTGTGTGCTGGGTCTTCTGTCAGTGTGCACAGGCCAGCATGGCCCTTCGCACCAGCACTGCTATGCCACTCTGGGCGCAATCCAAGGCCCTACGTTGGGCAGAGGCTAGCAGCTAGTGTAGGCCCAATGACTCCTGGGTAAGTGCACACAGGACCAGTGGCCTCATCTTAAGATCATTTGTTTCAGCTTCCCCTCCCACCAGAGTAATGCTCGCTCGCGCTCTCGCTCGCTCTCTCTGCTAGGTTCCCTCTCTGGTCTCTCCCCGCAGCAGGCCTGAGTGGGGCGCAGGGGTAGGGGGAAGGAAGGCCCACAGAATGGGCCTTGGCATTACCCAGGCAGGCCAGCTCTTGTTTGGTGCAGAATTCAAACATCTCCTTCCTGAGTGACAGAAGGTGAGCTGGTGGGTGTCACACAGCGGTGTTATGCTGCTGGAACGCTGGGCGGGACATCCGGGTGATCGACAGCCCTCCTGTCATGTTCCGCAGCGTTCCGCCGTTTGCGTAACGTACGCAAGCGGCGTAATTGGTGACGCAAACGGCGTAACGCTCCGGAACGTGACGGGAGGGCTGTCAATCACCCGGATGTCCCGCCCAGCATTCCGGCAGCATAACACCGCTGGTGCCACATCTTAGTGCTGGAGGTACCTCCAGCCATTTTCACACCTGGAACACAGTTGCCTCTGGCCTTTACCTGCTTGTTGCCTGCCGACACTTCAGGCTTGGCACCTACTTTACACCTGACAACAAGCAGGGAGATGGGAGAGACTGCTGTGAGAAACTTCCAGCAAACCCTGACAGAAATGGCCCCCTTCCCAAATGTGCCTCATACCCCAAGTCACAACCCCTTCTTATTCACTTGGTGGGTTGCCTTCCCCTTCTCTCCCCGCTTTCTCTCTGTAGACTGCCTGCTAAATAAATTCACCTGGGGCCCAATTTGATGCATGTCTACTCAGAAGTAAGTCCCATTAGAGTCAATGGAACTTACTCTACTGTGGATAGGACTACAGCTTTGGTGGGCCATCTCCCCTTTTCACTGCAGCCTGCCAGGTTCCAGAATTTCTGTCATTCTCCCTAGCTGGTGGGAAGCGTAGGCTTGCTCTTCTCAAATATCTTACATTGCAGTTTTTCAGTCTTTGAGTGATTTCAGGGGTGGTGGCAAGTTTTTCGTGTGTGTGTGTGTGTGTGTGTGTGTGTGTGTGTGTGTGAGAGAGAGAGAGAGAGAGAGAGAGAGAGAGAGAGAGAGAGAGAGAGAGATGGGGGGGGTCTGGGGGTAAACATATACCCAACAAATTAGCTCCGAATTGCATGACAGGGGCGCAGGTTCCCCCAACAGGGGTCACGCACGCACATGCGCACACGCGCTGTGCCTGGTGATACGCCAATTGGTCCCAGTTTCAACTCTAAAAATTATGGTAAGTCTATTTATGACACTTTCACACCCGCTAGCTCCCGTGCCAGCACATGTACCTCTGTGGATTGTGCCGTCAGTCTCTCGTACCTTCCACCCAGTGGTGTCATCTAAATGATTTAAGAACAGGTACTCACTTTTGATTGGCACGTGTCGGGACCCGCCCACCAGAAGTGATATCATAAGCCAGAAGTGAGGTTGTGGCAGGAATTGACATGAAAAGAGCCCTTTTTGAGGCCTCAGACCATTTTAAACTGACCCAACAGTTGCAACAGTATTCCACAGCACCCCCAGAACATGTTAAGGAGGCCTGGCATCATGTTAAAGTGACCCAACAGTTCCAAAACCCCACAGCAGCTAATTTTTCAGTGGCAAGGCAAAGCAAGGCTCCGCTCGCTGCCTGCCTGGCTCTGAGAACGTGCAGGCAACTCAAATGTGCAGGAAATTCAAACGTTGCAGGGGGCGGAGTCTACGAGTGGGCGGGCGAGTGGGCGGGGCCAGCCATAATCCTAGGAACCAGTACTCGCGTGACCCCCGCGTACCCCCTGCATGACATCACTGCTTCCACCCATGCACGGTCCTTTTCAGTTGATGGAGACTAAGTCAGCTGCCATTTTATTGCATACGAGCATGAGCAGCTCAAATGTGCAGCTAAAATAATAAAGTAGCCTGACCTTTCCATCATGTCGCATCATTACAAAAATCAGACATGCTCATGAACAAGATAAGAATCAATCGCTGTTTGCCACGTTGCCTAAATGGAGCTTTCCATGCATACAGTAATGCGGAGAGGCTGTTGGCAAAACTGGATAAGGCCATCATTTTTGTGGTCTGCATCAGCACCCCTCGGCATGTGGCTGGCCCCTGTTAGAAAGAAACGGGATGCGAGACTAGATGGACCTTGAGCTGATCTCCTGTTTCCACTCCTCTGCCAGCACTCAGAAATCTAGAGAGCGACCTAAGTAATCACCCAGGCCAAATGAGAAAAGCAATCTGAAAAGTGATCAAAATGTTTTTTTTTAAATAACTTTACAGCTAAAATGGTAGCCTAGGAGAGAGGCTGACTGCGTGATAAGCATCTGTACTAAATACTCAGTGTAACCAGACTTGGACTTCACTAAAACACTGGCTAATGTTTTCAGTTGTCTGCAAATGGAAACATACCATTATTTCCATAAGAAGTATGGAAAACAGCCAGATGAAGAGAGGAAAACAGCTCTCCTGCTTAAATATCAAAAAGCTGTTGAGTTGGGACAGGACGGCTGGTCATCGGATGATACGTAACAAATTATCAAGAGAGGCACTGAGGGGCAAAAGGGCACTACCCCCAGGACGCTAATGGGAAAAGGATCGTATTTAGTAGCACCATCCCAAATTTTTTATGTACAAACCTATAACCCACTTTATCCCCCTGACGGCATTCACAGTAGCTCAAGCTTCAAGAAAGTCAGATGTGCCATTATGCGGAAGGAAAGCACTCGATATTTCTGTGCTTTCCCCACGGGGGCGGGGAAGACGGCGAAACGGAGCCTCCCGCCCAGTGTACCGGTAGCATGACACCACTGGGCGTAGCTAAAGAAGTGCAGGGGGGCGCAATTGCACTGGGCAACAAGCTTTAGGGGGCAACAAGCTGAGCTTGACATTAGTGGCCAACATTGTGAAAAACGTTGGTATGTATGAATAATGCCATTGGCTTGGGCTGCCCAAGTTAAAAAAAAAATAGGTACTTTAACTATTTTGGACACTGCTGTCTGAGGTCAGCAGATTTCAGATTTGCTAACAAAATAAAACTGCCATTAGCTGGACTCTGTTTCTGTTAGCCTAAGTGGGTTTCACGACACCAAAATACGTACATGAAGGGAAAGTCTTGGATTCTTGCTGAAAGTCTTGCTGACATTCAAAGTCAGCAAAAATTTGGCCAATGAGGATCTCTAAGTGAAGGAGGGGGGGGAAATCTGTACATCTTTTTAAAAAAGTCATACTGTAATTAAATTTAGAAATTTCGAGTGGACTTCCTCTCATACACCCTTTCCAGCTGGCTTGTGTTTCTCCTGGTGAGAGTGCGTGTGTTTGTTTTGTATCAAGGAAAGGGATTAGCAATAATCCATGAAGAATCTCTTCAACAATTATTTTTTAAAAGCTCCCTCTGAGAGATAAATGCTGCCCCCAGGGTGGGAAGTGGTGATTGGGGTGGGGGAGACGGAACGGGGTGGCTATTGGGCAGCACTGGGGGAGGGCTGCCCCGTATCCAACGCTGGCTGGCCCCAGAGTTCACCATGGGGCAAGGGGACTTTCTCCCCTCACCCAGGGTAAGTCCAAGCCACCCCTATGGTGCTGCTAGTACCTACATCTGCTATTTAGCAGTCGTACGTCCGTGTTCTAACGGCCAGATCCTGGCTCCTCTCCCTCCCCGGGCTGCCTTGCCCACAAGGCCACCCTCCCTCATTCCCCCTGACCCAAGAAGCCCCCACACTGGCCCAAGTTGGCCAGCACGGGTGCGGCTTCCCTCTGCCCATCTGCTATCAGCCATCTGATGATGATGCTACCTGCGTTGGTCCAGCGCCTTCCCGCTGGCACGGACACACTTTACGGCACTTTTGCGACAGTGCTGGGCCAACTCAAGCAGCTTTCATTGACCTTTTATTGACCCCATGGCATTTTATTCATGGGGCCCTAAGTAATATAGCATAGGTCAGAAGTCTTCCAACCTCTGGATCATTCTGGTTGGGGGCATCCGCTAAAACTGAGGGTTGGGAGAGTTAAAACAGATAAAAGGAAGTACTTTTTTACCCAGCGGGTGGTTAGTCTGTGGAACTCTTTGCCACAGGAGGTGGTGATGGCATCTGGTCTAGTTGCCTTTAAGAGGGGTTTGGACGGATTTCTGGAAGAAAAGTCCATCGTGGGCTATAGGCCATGATGGATTGTGCAACCTCCTTACATTAGTAGTAGGCTACTTCAGAGTACTGGGTGCAAGGGAGTGGCAACAAGATGCAAGCATCTTGTTGTCTCATGCCTCCCTGGGGCACCTGGTGGGCCGCTGTGAGATACAGGAAACTGAACTTGATGGACCCTTGGCCTGATCCAGCAGGGCTCTTCTTATGTTCTTATGCAGTTTGTCCACCTCTGCGGTATCATTATATAGACTGGAACTTTCCACACTGATTCAAATATAACCACACCTGAAAGATGTACAAAGCCATGATAACCGTGGCATTTTTGTTTTCGATCCCTTTCCTAATAATCCTTGATATGGATGGTGCCTCTTGCTCTACAGCTGCACACTGAGATAAATGCCATCTCATAGTTAACAGGCTTGTTGTCTCCAATAGCATACCCCGATGCTCCATCTTAGCTGTGCTAAGCCCACAGCAACAGCGAAATACAGACTAGGATCTTGGCAGTGCACATAGAACACTGACTCCCAGTCGGAGACACCTATTTCAGCGATGGAATGGAGCGACTCTGTGAGATGCTTTCCTGTTGAGTTCATAGTCAGCACGGGTTGAGAACATCTAATGTGTCCGTAGGAAAATAAGCATCGTCTTATTTTTGACTATAAATGTCTTTTTTCAACCTAGCCATAAATAGAAAATGCATCAAGAAAAAGTTACAAAAAGATAAGGGTTTTTTTGGGACAGAAAAGAAGAAATACTCTCTCCATTAATGTGTTAGCATTGGGACATCTGCATTATGTTGGTTTGTCGTGATAATCTATTCTGCCTAACATCAGTGTAAAACAATTAGGGTTAATAAATCATAAAGCCTTTTAGGTTTTAAAGATCCCAGATGTTCCTAAAGAAAAAGGAAAATCAAGATGTCTTGTCTCTCCTTAGATTTTGTGTCAAAATTCAGCGTATTTCAGTTTGAGAAGTATAGCAGTGAACACATTTTCTTATGTAATGCTTGTCATGATCTCAATGGAAATATTTTTCCGTTAATAATAATAATAATAGGAGTAAGGGCATATGTATTATATCTGCCCTTGACTGACAGACTCTTTTTTTATGCATCCATTTGCTGGTTTGTCTAATAAAAAATAATCCTTTCAAAAATCAAGTCATAAATTATGAGATAGCTTTGCCGTCGAGGCTTAGGAAGGTCAGAATTGCTCGCTAATGTTTATTCATCCCTTGTCTAGAACATGTTCCACAAAGACGACATTTGTATACAAGGCAGTCTGTGATTGCATGGGTGTAATGACATGATAGCTGAGATGTTATGCCTTTTATGAACTGCTAAGATAAAGTAGGAAGAGCTGCCCTAGTGCCAAAGCCACCCTAGTGCCAAAGGTGGTGCATCAGGTGGTTGGGAGTCTTGAGAGCTACACTGGGTGACCCATAGTGTACTCACCTGATGATGAATTGGATGCTACCACTGCTATCTGAAGATATTAAAGCTTCAGAGATTGGCCTGGACAGGTAGCCCTTCTGATGGCTGACCCTTGATGCCACTTGTTATGTATTGTTGGAGGATTGTTGTTGTTGTTCAGTCACTAAGTCGTGTCTGACTCTTCGCGCCCCATGGACCACAGCATGCCAGGCCTCCCTGTCCTCCACTAGCTTCCGGAGTTCGCCCAATTTCATATTCATTCCTTCGGTGACACTATCTAACCATCTCATCCTCTGCCACCCCCTTCTCCTTTTGCCTTCAATCTTTCCCAGCATGAGGGTCTTTTCTAAAGAGTCCTCTCTTCTCATGAGGTGGCCAAAGTATTGGAGCTTCAGCTTCAGGATTTGTCCTTCCAGGGAGCAATCAGGCTTGACTTCTTGGAGGATTGACCGATTGGATCTCCTTGCAGTCCATGGGACTCTCAAGAGTCTTCTCCAACACCATAATTCAAAAGCATCTATTCTTCGGCGCTCTGCCTTTCTTATGGTCCAGCTCTCACAGCCATACATTGCTACGGCGAAAACCATAGCTTTGACTATGCGAACCTTTGTTGGCAGGGTGATGTCTCAGCTTTTGATTAAGTTGTCTAGGTTCGCCATAGCTTTCCTCCCAAGAAGTAAACGTCTTTTAATTTCATGGCTACAGTCACCATCTGCGGTGATCTTGGAGCCCAGGAAAATAAAGTCTGTCACTGCTTCCATTTCTTCCCCTTCTACTTGCCAGGAAGTGATGGGAGTGGTTGCCATGATCTTTAGCCAGGGGTTAAGCCCAGCAAGAGAGCTGGAGGGGTTGAGCTAATCACTCCTCCAATCAGGAGCCTTGGGGGTGGAGTTTATATAGAGGGTTGAGCTGTTGCCCTTCAGTTCAGTTCCAACTGTTGCAATAAACGTTCAAGCTGCATCTGCCTTCTATGCATGGAACCCAATATATAACACCACCCCAGCTTCCTCTTCATTTCTGGAAACCGTGTTTCATGCTGTGGTGTCAGGGAGCAGGGAGGGTGACCTGAAGGCTAATGAGAGCTTCTGAGGCTTCTGAATAAACATGCACAGGACTGCTCCACCAACCATCTCACAGGGGGCAACCAGGTATTCCAAATGTGTTTACCATGATCATCAGCCTGACCTGCCAAAATAATGTATTTACTTTATTGGTGTAAAGAATTTATATCCCATCTTTCCACTCCATTTAGGGGCCCTCAAGGTGTCTACCACAATAAAACAATCAATACAATGATGACTAAATGGTACTAGAACATTATAAAAACAAGTAAACCAGAAACAATTAATTGCTGTTACTCAATTGGATTACAATTACAATGCCATAAAAAGTGCCAGCCCCCCCAGTGTCAGCAATTAAAAGCTTCCCTGAATTTAAAAAAATCTTGAGGCCCCACCAGAAAGACTCCAAAGAGGGAGCTGTTTGCAATTCCAGAGGGAGGGAGTTCCACAGACACTGCGCCTCCACCAAGAAAGCCCTATTTCTTACCACCATCCCCGTCATCTCTACTGGTGGCCGTGCAGTTAGAAGGGCTCCCTCTGATGGCCTAAGAGGATGGGAAGGATTGTATGGAAGGAGACGATCTTTCAAAGTACCCTGTATCCAGTGGTGGGATTCAAATAAATTAACAACCGGTTCTATGTCCTTCAGGGCAGCCTTCAGGGTGGCCGCTGCCTTTCTTCCCTCTCCCAACCTAAAATTAGCAACCGGTTCTGCAGAACTGATGAGAACTGGCTGAATTTCACCACTGCCTGTATCCCAGCCATGAAGGGCTTTAAAGGTCAAAATTATCACCGAAGCAATGGCCAGACCAAGTCGAAACAGCAAGCCCCAGCAACCACATGGGCAGCTACATTCTGCACTAATTGCAGTTTCTTTAGTGGCAGCCCCACACAGAGCACACTGCAGTAATCTAATCTAGATGTCACTAAGGCATGGGTCAAATAATGCATGCGTATACAAATGAATGGTTCATGTAATGCATGCAAACTCTATCAGCCCATTCTATGAATTTTCATAATTTGCCCTAAGTGAGGACTATGGGGTTGCAAAATTTCATATTTCCAGCTCAGACTCGCAAATCTCCTAGCTGGCGAAGACAATAGTCAGTCATTGTTTCCTTCCTTTATTTAGCGCATAAAAATAGCATCTGATCTCTTGGACAGCGTTTAAAAAAAATATTAGGAGGGGTTTTTTTCCCTTACTGTTGTTTTTTGAAAATAAAATCTCTAGAGGAATGCAGCAAAAAGGAACATTATCTGCATAAACATTTCTAGTTTTATTTAGAGCCCACAGGGAGAAATTTTCCCCCTGGTCTCCCTTTGGGATTTGAAAGCCCTTCCTGTGAAATTCACTATTAATTTCTTATGTAAACCCTCTCATAATACCTATTGTTGACATTCCAAAACAAACATCAGTGCAGGACTATATGATAAGCCTTGTAAACATATGGCGGTTTCCCATATTTGGTTTGCCCTGTCAAGCAGCCCAATGCTGGTGGAACAAGAGTTCCTTATGCCTTGTGGCAGTTGCAAAAGACGTTACAGCAGCATCTTTGCATGCGTTGGTGGACCAGAGAAGGTCCACCAACATAAGGTTGGGTGATGGGGGAAGCGGGCTGGGGCAGGACAAGGGTGGAATAGGGTCCCTAGGAGACTGGATGGGGAAGGTGGATCAGGTTCTCCAAAGGGGGGAAGTTCAGTGGCACTGGTGGCGAATTTTAACCATCTTGGGCCCAATCCATTTTTACAGGTTAATGAAGATTTGAGCCAGCTATATTGCTGGTACAGGTCCGAGTTGCCCCCACCAGGCCCACAGGGGCTTATATATAGGGGCTTATATACCTGCATGGGCACAATCATGTGGCATGCTACCCAGGCTGCTCATTAATGTGATTCAGACTGTTGTATGTTTATGTTTATATTTACAAGTTAGGTGATGGGAGGATGATCACAATGACTCCACAGTAGGAATAAGGTCAAAGGTCATTCAAAAAGCCCAGCTAGATCAGACCAAGTTTCCTGCTGATCCAACATCTTGCAGTGACCTACCAGATACTTTCATCAGAAAGAGAAGCAGTTTTGAACTGCTTTGACCAGAAGTGAAACGTATGGAATTCTGAACCATTTCAGCCACAACCAGTGGCGTTTCTACAGGGAGGTTAGAGCTCTAAGTTTTGCAAGAAGCCTTACCTTGCAGTGGAAATCACTCCTCTCCTGCACCGTTTTAGCCAATCCTCACAGGGAAAAGCAACATCTTGGCGTTGCTTACTGGCTACAGCAGCAAGGGAGAGGAGGGATTTACATGGCAGGGTAAGGCTTCTTGCAACACTCAGAGCTCTGCCCTCCCTGTAGAGACGCCACTGGCCACAACGTGCCTGTCTAGAGAAATCTGTGATGGGATCATTCAACGTGCTCAGCAGCTTGCCAAGTGGAGCTGTCTCCACACACTTGTCCAGGTGGCCATGTAGGAATTTGGCCTTTTTTTATTTGCAAATTGTCAAACTTGTTCAGTGCATCACTTCTAAATTATCATCCAAAAGCATGCCTTGATTCTCTCTCTCAAAATTTTAACTTTATTAAAGAAATGTTATTTGTAAAAAAAAAAAAAAAACACTACTTATACAGGTGACTAAAGCATTTTAAGAGAAGATAGTGTATTGCTGGCTCGTAGTTTAAAGTTCGTCCAGGCAACCATGGGATGTGGCCACATGACCCCATCCCCCATAGCTAGTATGAACTAGGCTGTGCCCATAAGGAGTTGGAAGCCATTTTATCATTGGCCTACATTTTCTTTTTAGCAACTATAGCATATGCTCCAATCATCCCTGAGTGGGACAATTCAGTTTTCTGATATCCATCCTTAGAATCTCTCTAGCTCTGTTTTTCCCTTCTGAGGATGCCTTATTAAAGTGTTTCATAGAGTGTCTACACTGGTCATTCTGCAGGGTACAATTCTCTCCCTAAGGTCTCTAGACAAGTGGTTTTCTAACTTTTTAGCACCGGGACCCACTTTTTAGAATGACAATCTGTCTGGGACCCACCAGAAGTGATGCCATGGCCAGAAGTGCCGTCACTGTGACGCCAGAGCCTGCTGTTTTACTGAGAATGCAGCAATAACTTGGGCTATTTCTCAGCCATTTTCCAATAGCAACGTGAATCAGAAAGGGAAAAAAAAAAGCCCATTTACAACCTTGGCACAAGCAAAACAACCACACAACCCTCCCCCTTTCCAGCATCCCATCTTCCCATATTTTCAAAATGGCTGCCCTTGGTTCTTTGCGACCCACCTCAAATTGGCTCATAACCCACTGGTGGGTCCTGACCAGAGACGTCACCCGGGCATGCCAGGAACCAGAACGCTCAGATGATTGGCAGCCCTCCGCCCCAATGGCGGAGGGCAGCCACGCCTCCCTGCGCCTTACCGCGCCTCGAATCGCTCCATTTCAGAGCAATTCAGACACGCAGGAGGGTGGGTGGGCCCAGGAGCAGCTCGCCCTTCCTCGGGAGAGGCGGCATGGCCCGGGCCCGTCCGGGGAACTGGCGGAACGGCGTACTGGGCTGTTCCGCCAGGATGACACCATTGGTCCTGACTCACAGTTTGGGAGCCACTGCTCTAGAGACTGGTAAACAGCACCGTTTGGCTGCATGAAGGTAGGAAAGTTGATTTTGGCACACTTTTTAAAAGGAGCTTTCAATAAGGACCCCCATATCCACTGGCATCCAACATCTGGCATCCGCGGTCAGTCAGATACATGGATGCTGGGCCTGCAGATACTACGGGTCCGCTGTTGTCCCTTCCCCTCCCCCCCAGTGATAGCCACAGTGAAGGAAGGCCCCAAAAGCCCTCCAAGAAGTGTAACTTGAAAGCCTTTTACAGCCATGTAGGGAGAACTGAGTTGCAAGCCCTGGAACTCAACATGCATTGATTTAACCACATGACGTTTTTGGAGCCAAATTGTTCCCAAATGTAGATCTTTCTTCCACCCACTCAGAAAGAGTTAAAAAAAGACAGTTCCCACATGTTAGAGGGGACTCGAGGACATGGAATGCTTGTGTGTTTGTGTGTGCGCGCACGTACAAAATGTGTGCCACAAATCTGATCCAGAGCTTTCAAGCATTTTAATGTGCTTTTGAAGGGGGGCGTTGCTCGGTGACCTAATCATGAGTTGCACAGAATATGTGACATTACGTCCGATCTACATTTTCTTACTGGGTTCAGCAAATAGGTCTTGCTTACACACAGAGTGAAGCATTTGCTGGGGGCCGCAATGTTGAACGTTGCCATATGGAGTATTTAACCATGCGCAAAGAAACCCATATATGTTTCAGTTTGACGCACTACACAAGGAACAACCCAGCAGTAACCTGAAGGGGAGGGGACTGTTGATCAGCTTCGGACAGCTTATTACCAGCTTTTGGCTCCAAAGCAAACGCTTAAACTCAGCTTAGGTCATAGCGGAGGACAAAAATAGACCTGCAAATACGGCACGCATCTGCATCACCAGTGCAATTTATGTTCAGTGCTGAGACTTGCTGAATTCACTCTGGCAGCGATTTATGCTTCCATAGACGAACATAGAATGCAATCAAGATCATTTGCCAAAACAAAGGCCTCCCTGATAACTTAACAGTATGAGCCAAAAACTCTAACTGCAGAGGTTGTCAGCCATTCTCACAAGTTCAGTGGGGGGAAATCTGGCCTGTGCCCACTTTCTCCTTGCCAGGGATGGAGCTGCACCTCGGTGCATGCTTAGCAGGCAGAGGGTTGAAGGGCCAACCTTGGTATTTGCAGGTAGGTATTTGCTGGGGAAACCTTCTCTTTGAGATCTTGGCAAGCCACGTGGCATTCAGTGGAGACCAGCATTTCTCAAACTAGTGGGTCGGGACCGGATTTCTGGCGAGTCCCACAGAACCTCCAATGAAAACATGGGTGGCGGAAAACTCAGATAACTAATTGCCTGAGACTGTGGAAAAACCAGATAGCTGGCAACTGTCCTTTAAAGAGCAGCCGTCCTGCAGTTTGCAAGATTATGTAAATATAGGGAGAGAAATGTTGGAGGTTGAAATCCTAACCTGGAGTTAGGTCGGCACAGCTAGGCCAGCGGGGTTTGGCCGGCAAAAGGTCATTGGACCACTCTTGGAGCCAGGGGGGATGTGCTGGCCTCGGACTCCGAGAGCGGTCCAAATAAACATTATGGTGTCCCTTGTGCTGGCCAAACTTTGCTGGCTTAACAGTGCTGGCCGAACTCCAGGTTAAGATGGCGCTCTGAATGTCTTTTTTTCTGGTGTGTTTTTCCCCCCAATTAAAGTTCTACCAAAACTTCTGTATGTCCCCATCCTGATTGTTTTGTGGATTCCCGTTTGTTTTATCCTGAGAAAAGTGGGACAGAAAATCTCTAAAACAAAAAGCAAGATTTTTCCCAG
Source organism: Lerista edwardsae (assembly GCA_029204185.1). NCBI lineage: Eukaryota > Metazoa > Chordata > Lepidosauria > Squamata > Scincidae > Lerista > Lerista edwardsae. Next base: position 26,370,497 of record JAJKFI010000009.1, read on the forward strand.
GAATGTGCTTCATGTGTCCAGGATTGGGGCTGTCCTATCAAACACCATCGCTATACAGTGCTTAGGGCAGTGGTGGTATCTAAAGCGGGAGGAACCGGGACTATGCTGGGCGGGACTTATGTGTGATTGGCTGCCCGTCCATTCGGTTCCGCTGCCTGCCCGCCCGCCGCGCGGGCTGCCCTGGCCTCGGGGGGGGCCTGCTCGCCGGGGGGGATGGGGGTGCGCTGGGTGCCTGGGTGAGCAGCGGTGGGGCACGCCAACTGGGGGCAGCCCGCGCGGCGGGCAGGCGGGCGGCAGAATGGAACGGACGGGCTGCCAATCAACCGTCCGTCCCGCCCAGCATTCCGGTTCCTCCCACTTTAGATACCACCACTGGCTTAGGGCACAATCCTAAACTGAGTTAGGCTGGCATAAGCTAAGCCTGCAAAGTTTGGCCAACACAAGGGCCACCATAAAGCATGTTTGGAGCATTCTGTGAGTCAGAGAGGCCAGCGCAGAGACATACGCCATCCTCCCTGACTGTGAAAGTGGTCCAAACCCGCTTTATGGTGGCCCTTGCGCTGGCCAAATTTTGCTGGCTTAGTTTATGACGTCCTAACTCCAGGTTAGGATTGTGCTCTTAAACATAAGTTTGTGCGATTCATTTCACCACAAGTCAAGAGATGTGTGAGCCATGTGTGATACCAGCTGCTACAGCAAAGGAAGCTCAAACTGTGTTTCCTCCGTGGTATCTTGTTCCTTTGATCATTTTCAATGCTATGTGGTTTAAGGCAATAATCTCAGCTTCTTATAGTTCTAGATAGTTTTTAGTGTAGTTTAGCTAGCACAAAGCAGCTGGGTCTTAATTACTGCCTACATCAGTCAGAGAGCGCAATCCTAACCTGGAGTTAGGCCGGCACAGTTAGGCCAGCAAAGTTTGGCTGCCACAGGGGCACTGTAAAGCGCATTTGGTTCACTCTCAGAGTCAGGGAGGATGGTGTATGTGTGTGTGCTGGCCTCTCTGATTCAGAGCCCAATCCTTTGCCTGACTCTTCAGAAGTAAGTCCAATTACAGTAAAGAGAGTTTACTCCCAGAAAAGTGTGGATAGGATTATAGCCTCAAAGAGTGGTCCAAACACACTTTACAGTGTTCCTTGCGCCGGCCAAACTTTGCTGGCCTATGCCGTCCTAACTCCAGGTTAGGATTGCACTCTGAATTATAAAGGCAGCCACTACACAGACATGTTGTAGAGAGTAGTAGACATGAGTCAGAGAGTCCAGCACACAGATAATGTCCCATTCTCCCTGACTTGGAGAGTGGTCCAAATGTCAGGGAGGATGGTGCACATCTGTGTGCTGGTCTGTCTGACTCAGAGAGTGGTTCAAACATACTTTACGGTGTCCCTTGTGCCAGCCAAACTTGGCTGCCTAACTCCAGGTTAGGATTGTGCTCTGAATTACAAAGGCAGCCACTACACAAAGGAAAACGGACACCATGATTTGAATCCAGTGCACATTGAGCACACAGTCTGCAAAGCCCAAGATCGGAGCCACAGGGAGTATTGGGAATGCCCAAAATCAGGAGGGAAAAGTTGTTATTCAAAGCCGTGGCCCCTCAGGACAGGAAAACAAAGAGGAAGGTATGCGAGAGACCTGCTGACCTCAGTAAATTGCTGGCTTTGGGGGTAGCATCCTCCTCCTCAAAATCTAAGTCCATCCTGCAAGCTCCAGCCCACTTCCTGTCTCCAGAACTCAGAGCAGAAGGGTCAGGATAAGAGGTGGAGAGTCATGAGAATGTCACAGATAAACAGCACAAAACACCCTTCATTGAAAACAAGAAGAAATCCACGGAATGATGTTTTCTTGTCTCTGGTATTTACAGAACCGAAGGAGAATACACTGGCAAGTGGCGTTCTGCCTTTTTGAAATGGATTGCATAAATTTAAACCACCAGAGGAGAGGTGATACTTCTGACCCAGTAAAGGAGCTGGAAACACAATCTCAGCAGCCTCTAGTTTCTACAGTCTACAGTCTGCATTATAGCTCCACTTACTGATCCTGCCAAATATACTTCAAGTTACAGTAGGGGACAGTAAGGACAGTCTTTATTCCACTTCAAGTCTAAAATCACTGGAATAATGTGAAAGTTGAAGCTTGACTTAACATGCTTCACAGTGCAATCCTATGCAAGTCTACTCAGAAGTAAGTCCCATTGTGTTCAATGGGGCTTACTCCCAGGAAAGTGTGTATAGGATTGCAGCCATAGATAGATAGATAGATAGATAGATAGATAGATTGATTGATTGATTGATTGATTGATTGATTTAACTGCCGGTGGGGGGCTCACCCCTCCATGGCCTTACTAATAAATGACCTTTCCCCACCGCACACTTGAAGACCATTCACAGCACATCAATGTGCTGAGACACTGTGGTTGCAAATGGCTGAACTAACAAATAGATCTGGTCACCCATGAAATAACAGTGCTAATATAAAACATATGACTTTGCTAAGGCCACTTGTTTCCTTAAAGTGATGTTGCTGTGAATAAGCTGGGTTGTAGCTGTTTGCGACTTTAAACTGAGATATGTCAGTGACCAGTGGTTACCCTGTTATCTTATTGGCTGGCACAGATTTACCAACGATAGACTGGAAAAATCATTAACGTAATACATTAAACAGTTTAGCAACCATTTTTCTATGGAAAGTTTTGCTGCCTGTGAATGAACCTGAAAGGAACATAAAACTTGATAACTCCTGAGTCGCCCCACAAGGATCAAGTTGCCAGAAATTTGCTATCTCCCGTGAAAGTCTGCTGGGTTCATTATTGGGTGCACAATGAAAGAAACATTCCATTCTACCAGGAGTTGTCTCTGTACAAGCCTCTTTTTGTACTCACAGGATTCTCCTTTTACAAGAACTGTGCGTGACTGACAATAAGTGGCTCAAGGCCCCGCATTAACTGGAAAGGAAAGCAACATAATGAGAGAGCTTGATCTCACCCAGCACAGCTAAGGCTGGTCTATATATACTACAGCAGTGTTATTCAAACTGTGGGTTGGGATCCACTTGTGGGTCACAACCTGATTTCAGGTGGGTCGCGAAAAGCTGGTAGCAGCCATCTTGGAAGCTGCAGACCTGACTCATGCTACATTCCTTTTGGGAGTGTTATCCGTTTGGACAGCCTGCATTAGGAAAGTAAAAGTATTTAACTTACTTCCCCGATAGGCTTCCCAATTGCACACAGGTCTCTTGCGAGCATAGGTCCAAGGAGAGAAAAGAGGTAGGGAGATTTCAAAAAGAAGACATAGGATCTTGGTGCAAGTGGCTGGTGCTGGGCTCCATGCAGTGGTGTCATCCAAATGATTTAGGAACAGGTACTCACTTTTGATTGGCACTTGTCGGGGTCTGCCCATCAGAAGTGACGTCATAAGCCGGAAGTGACGTCATAAGCCGGAAGTGACGTCATAAGCCGGAAGTGACGTCATGATGCCACCGCCACCACGCTGCCTGCCTGCCTGCCTCCTCACAGAAAGTGCAGGCAACGGCTGCGGGCGTGCGGTACGCATGCGCAGCTGCTGAGCCAACCAGCCGACGGGGCCAGCTTCGAGTGGGCGGGGCCAGCTCAACTTCTAGGAACTGGTACTCGCATAGTGGTGCGTAGTGGGTGCATGACATCACTGGTCCATGTCCCTTCCCTCCTCATTCTTAATTTTCACCCTGCCTCATGATACCCGAGAGCCTGGCACCTCCAGACTGCCCCCAGGGATCGTGGGATGATGTCCCCTCCTGGCCACCAGCAACCTCCAGTGGCCAAGGAGGCATTCCCTTAGCCCAACCAGTAGCGTAGCCCAGAGTCTAGACTGGATTCAGCTAACCCCCGCTCCCAGCACACGAGGCAACCGTAGAGTAAAATGTAATGATTTATTAAAACTACAGGTTACAGCATAGAGGCTTAAGAAGGCCTTTCAAAGCAGGCCAAAGCACAGCATAACTACATGATGCTTAATGCAAAATAAGAAAGCATCTAACTCCTAGTCTAATTACATTCTACCTGTCACTCACCCAGCAAAGGACAGAACCAGGTGTGATCAGGGCAAAATGGTCTCTCCTCCCAAGCCTCAAAAGTCTGAGTCTTTGTTCTTTCTCCCTCCCCTCCCGCGCTTTCCCAGCCCCCCTTGTCAGCCAGAGGCAAAACAGCTCCTGGTACAGTGAAGATGTCCTTGGGAGGTTTTCCTGCTAGAGGCCCCTCTATCTCGCTTCCGCTTTGAGCCAGACAAAACAGCCTCCGGGGGGAAAAAACTTTCTCACCGCCAGGGTCCCAGAGTGGGGTGGGGAAGGACAGGCACGGGCCTCAAAATGGAGCTGAGCCAGGCCTGTTTCCCTGCTGTTCATGACACTTCCCCCTCCCTGCCCATCACATCTCCACCACCAACTTACCAGCACTGATGGAGCCTCTAGAGCAGTTGCTGCACACGCCATGCCACTGCCAGTTTGCTTGGCACCACACAACAGTGCCCTGGCTTTCCCGCTGCAGGAAAGCACCCTGCACTGCTGAAACGAAAGTTCTGGCACTGCAAGGAGACCATAGAGTTGGGGCCTCAGTATTCTATCATCGCTTGCCCCTGCATTGGGAGACCAGGACTACTTCAAGTCACAGGGTGTCACTCCCCAACAATTCCTTCCCAGCAGAGTGGGAGGGGGCAAGGGGGCCGTCACCCTGGGTGTAAAATTCTTAAGGGTGCAAAATTTTGTGCCCCTAAGAATTCAGTTGAGGACAGTAGCACCCCGCCTCTGTGGAGAATGCAGGGGCACCTTCGACTGAAGCCAGGGAAGGATGCACCAAAACCCTCCCCGGGCGCAACAACAGGAGCCTGCATGCCCCCATCTGTGTTCACAGCCATGGCCTGAGCAGCTTTGTCCAAGCCACAGCGGTGAGCACCCAGGCACCCCTGGCCACTTTCCAGCTCGGGAAGTGGGCAGGAGCACCTGGACACTGCCATGGCATGGACCATTTTGCACCAGGCACTCCTGTCCATTTCTCAAGCCGGGAAGCGGATGGGGGCACTTGGTACGTTCGCTGCTGCGGTCCAGGCGATGTTGAAATCACCCGGGCCATGTGAGGTCCTGCGTATGCAGCGGTGTTATCCGGCAACGAGCTGCCGGAACGCTAGGCGGGACTTACCGCCTGATTGGCTGCCCATCCGTGACGTGTCGCCACCTGCCTGCCCACTGCGCGGGCACCCCTGGCTTCGGAGGGTGTGCCCGCTTGCCTGGGGGGCGCACCGGGTGCCTAGGCAAGCAGCAGAGGGGCGCACCAACCGGAGGGAGCCCGCGCGGCGGGCGGGCAGGCAGCGATGCATCACGGACAGCCTGTCAATCAAGCGGTAAGTCCCGCCTAGTGTTCTGGCAGCTCGTTGCCGGATGACACTACTGTGCGTGTGATGTCATGATACAGTTGAGTCATGACGCCATGGCATGGGAGGGCGCAACACATGCCTTGCCCCTGGCACTGGCAAGACACGCTACACCCCTGCTTCCCAGAACTTCAATGGAAACTATCAGGAATGCATGCAAGATATAGAACATGCTTGAATAGCCATCCTTTCCCAATTAAATGCATACAATTAATAGCCAAGAGCTCTGAAAGCTTACCAAGATCACAAATGTTAAAAACAGGTAATTCAGTTTGGACTTGAATCTGAAGGTGCTTTCCCGGCTATGTTGACAATAAGAAGATGCCACACTTTGTCTCAAAGTACAGAAAGCAGATGCATGGCATAAAGTCAAACCAAACTACTATTTTAGTAGCTAAGATACTGCATAACATGAATGGAAGTGTGACTGTTGTTTCACACACACACACACACACACACACACACACACACAGAGAGAGAGAGAGAGAGAGAGAGAGAGAGAGAGAGAGAGAGAGAGAGAGACTACAGTATATACACTTAAGGACACCTCATTTCCAAAACGTCTGGAAATAAGCAAGCTGAAAGTACAGTACTTCATCCCTTTGTATAAAAACTGGAAGGCTTAGCACTACTGAAAGCCATTTACCAGAGGTGCATACAGAATGCATGTGGCTTCACTAGCCTACGCCAGAATATCCAGGCAGAGTTGGACAAAGTTTGCAGCTACGAACCAGACCTCATGAATATGGATGAGTATGGGATAAAAAAAAATGACACTAGTCAGATCAAAGGGAGCTTTCTTCATGGAGAGGTCAGACATGTTTCACACAAGGATTGGAAACAGGTTCCTTTTACAGATATGGAGACCCATCTGCATAAGAACAAAAGATGAGCCCTGCTGGACTGGATCAAGATGCCACCTAGCATTTTGTTTCCAACAGCCCTTAGGCAGACACTTCTGGGACACTTACAAGCAGGGCATCCAGAAAACAGCTGTCCCCAACTGTTGCTTGTTCTCCAACAACTGTGTTGCCTTTTTATTTATTTCCTTGGATGTGTGAAGCATGCCACACTTGTATGCACATGTACATGGTGTTGGGTGCCTGTCAGGAGAGCATGAACCAGGCCTGTAACATAACTTTAACAGCATAAGAAAATTAAGAGCCCCACTGGATCAGGCCAAAGGCCCATCTAGGCCAGCTTCCTATATCTCACAGTGGCCCACCAGATGCCTCAGGGAGCACACAAGATAACAAGATGCCTGCATCCTGTTGCCACTCCTTTGTATCTGGCATTCTGAGGTAAAATTCTGAGGTAAATACAACAGAATTTCCTATCCCGTCTGAGGGAAGGGAGCTATTGCAACCCAGCTGAATCAGGCTAAAGGCCCATCTAGTCCAGCTTCCTGTATCTCACAGTGGCCCACCAGGTGCCTCAGGGAGCACACAAGACAACAAGGTGTCTGCATCCTGTTGCCACTCCACGGCATCTGGCATTCTGAGGTAGCCTACTTCTAAAACCTGGAAGTTGCACAACCCATCATGGCCTGTAGCCTGCAATGGATCTGCCCAATCCCCTTTTAAAGGCAAGATGGCTAGACTAGCAAAAGGTCCCAGATCACACAAGTCTGAAGGAAGGCCATACTTTTAATTTGTCAGCTCACAAAACCTGCTGTATCTTTGTCTTGTGGGCCGTCAAATTGACAACTTACTTAGTAGTGCCTTTATAATTTTTCTCCTGTGCCTGTTATCTGAGTCTGTTTGTAAACAATTTTATGGGAAGCTAAAAATCAGCCTCAGGCCTCCATTGAACAATTACCTATTTTTGTATCCATTTATACTGAGTTATTATTCTATCATATGGTGCGATCAGTTGTCCATTATATGATGCCATTGGTGTCCGCAGAGGCACAGAAGAAGAAAAATAGTACACTTATCTCTACAAACCTACAATCTTTATTTCAACAATGAAGGGGGCTACAGAGAGAAGGTTGGAGAGGGATAGTCAAGGGTAACAAGAGCTCAGTGTGAGAATATGATCATAGAGGTTTCATTGATGACATCATCCCACCTGTATTTCACACTGTATTTTTAAAAACAACAGCTGTGAGCCTTTTGAGGACAGGGAACCATTTACTGATTTACTTTACTATGTGAACCATTTTGTGAACTACTCTTGTTGAAAGGTGGTATGTAAGAACACAATCCTAACCTGGAGTTAGGCTGGCACAGTTAGGCCAGCAAACTTTGGCTGGCACAAGAGCCACCATAAAGTGTGTTGGGACCACTGTCGGAGTCAGGGAGGATGGTGCACATCTGTGTGCTGGCTTCTCTGAATCGGGGAGTAGTCCAAACATACTTTACGGTGCCCCTTGTGCCTGCCAAACTTTGCTGGTCTAACTGCACCTGCCTAACTCCAGGTTAGGATTGCGCCTTTAGGGGCGCAATTTCCTGCTTGTATTACAGATGAAGCCATTGTCTACCACAAACCCTGTTCATTCTGCTTTGAGAAACAAAGGCTGTTACTCACGCACATGGGTGACCCGGGTTTCCGAGAGCATTACGAGAGCACTGGAGCGATTAGTGAAACAAACGTCGTGTCTCAAACATAAACACACTAGGCAAAGGATCACCCTTGGGATCACCAGCAAAAAGATAGCGGAGAGCAGATATGGCGTGCTAGGAAATGATACGTCTGCGAAACAGTTCATTTGTATCTGTCCAGGCAAAGGAAAAGGGATGTGTGGCCTAAACCCATCAGGGATCCCTCCCTCCACCCCAGATGATGATCCCGATAAGGATGGTGGTGGCTATAAAAACATTCAATGAGTTTATATAGACAAAGCCCCGGGTCCAGATAATGCACCTCCATGAAGCTGTGGCAGGTTAGACAACGAGGAACCTTTTAATGGCTTTGTAAAAAGTGCACGAGATTTGAGGGAGACTCCTGGAGATTACAGGGTAGCAAGATTGATTCAAATGTATGTTAACGGGCCTCAAGACAGGAAACTATAAATGAGCAAATGTAACGTTGTTTTGCAAAGAAACCTGGAAACTATTTAAAGTGGTTTGTCTAAAGGAAGGACACCTGGAGAGTAAGTTCAGTTGAATGTCACTAGTGGGTTTTCTTTCTTTCCCCCCCCCCACACCCCCAAAAATGCCATGCTGAGGGTGGGTAAGATTACAATCAAATCCTGATCTGACATATGTAGCGCTTACACTTAACCGATAGCTACAATGAATGCTCGAAAGCAAAACAATGGGTGCAGTTACAAAAAAAGTATGTTTTCATTGCCACGGCAACAGGGAAGTGTTTATTTGTGATTGTTCTTCCCCACCTGTCTGCGCACAGGTTCAGACTGAAATAATGAGGTCCAGAGATACTTTAGTTTTCTCATGAATCCCAGGACACTAACCACTAACCAGCACATGGAAGGAGCATGAAGTCATGACTAAGTCTTCCTCCCAGAATTGTAGGCTGGGGGGTTATATATTGTTTTCCTCAATAAACACAGGATTTGCATCATCAACCCGTACACAATTTATATCCCAATGGATTTGTTTCAGTTTGCAGGAAAAATATGAGTTGGTGGATGGTTAGGGGGAATCTGAAAGCAGAACAGCAGAACTGCTAGGCTCTGGGATTGTGGAACGGCACAGAAAATTAACCACCTTTCTGAGAATGCAATCCTAACCTGGAGTTAGGCCAGCACAAGTCACTTGTGCCAGCCCAGGAGTGTTGCAAGCATGCCATAAAGCACACTGGCTGCCCTGACTGCAAGCGTGGTCCAAACGCACTTTATGGCACATTTGCGTCACCTCTCCAAGAACTGCGTGGGGCAAACCCAAGAATGTTAGATAGCTGGATAAGGCATGACGTCACATTCTTGAAGCCGAGGACTCACAAAAATGGCTGACTCAGATCATTGCCGTGAAGGAGGAGGATTGACGCTGGAGGGGCTCTCTCGCTCGCACGGCGCGCGTGTAAAAGTTAATTTCAACGTCTTTAAGCATGCCTGCGTGTTCTGCATACGGGTGTGCGAATCGCTGAACGAAAAATGGGACTTAATTTCCGCGGAAAGATTCATGTATTCACATTACATCGGCTCAATAAAACGACCGTGAGTACTGAACATTAACCGAATTTGTGTTTTTTTCTTTTGGGGGAGGGGGTGAGTGTAGAAGTTAAAAAAAATACTCTTCGTAGTCTAGAAGTAAAAAAACACACAATGCAATCCGAATTTAAATAGACAGCAAGCGGCATTTCGTCTGGTATGTTCAGTAATATAATTATGCGGAATTAAACCTTGGAATTGCATATTAACTCATAATACGGTTACCAGTAATGTTTCTCCACAATCACACGTTGTTATTTTCGTGAGTTTTTACTTCAGGAGTAAACTATTCAGCCCTAAACATCATGCGAAAACCCATTTGAAATGCTTGGAATGAGCAATGTTTTGGACATACCAACATGGCCACTAAGCCCGCCCCCTAGGCTTCAATAATTCTGTATTAACTCCATGGGCAGGGCCACCCTCTGGGCAAACCCCACCTCCACATTTTGACCTGGGCTTCATGTGAGGCTGCATTGCAGGGGAGCTTCCATGCAAACCGGTTTGTGAGTTTTTCTCCCCACCCCCTTTTGGGAACAACTTAGAAGTTGTAAAAGCTGTAAATGCCAAGCATTTCCGTTTTTTGCCCCTCACATTTCTGTCTGTATTTCTGCTGTTTTAGGAGTGGGGGTGGGTGGGGAGCTTCCATACAAGCCAGATCCAACTCCCCACCTTGGGCCGGGCAGCACCGACACGGAGCTGCTCGATCCTCCGCCGACAAAATAGCTGGTAGAGATGAGAGGCGCCCCATTGCAGGGGCCAGGGCTTTCCCCAGGGGAACCCCCGCAGTTGCTCCAAATCCCTCAGGATGCAGCAGTAGCCATTTTGTTACCGCTGCCTCTACGGAACCTGTAGAACAGTCCAAACAGTCAGTTTGGACTGTTGATTAATTTAACAGCTTAAACTCAGGATAGAAGATATTAAGGAGCCAAGGCCTGGATCTCAACATACACCACCAGCTGAGGGTACTATCCTAGCCTGCAGTTAGGCTGGCACAGTTAGGCCAGCACAGTTAGGCCAGCACAGTTTGGCCAGCACAAGGGACACTGTAAAGTACGTTTGGACCACTCTTGGACTCAGAGAGGCCAGCACACAGACGTGCGCCATCCTCCCTGGCTCCGAGAGTGGTCCAGGCGCACTTTACAGTGGTGCCGGCCAAACTTTGCTGGCCTAACTCCAAGTTAGGATTGTGCCCTGAGCCTTTTCCCTATCCTAACACAATTTGCTATGTGCTTCTTTCCTTCCAAAATACCCTATTACTTTGATATCAGCAGGTGGTGGCTGAAAGCTTTCATGCAAAGGAGTAAGATCTAAGGAGATCATTCCTTGACAATACATTACAAATAGCATTTAAAGTCAACCACTCTTTCTAAAGGAAGTTGGGTTGGAAGAGCAAAGACTACATATAGTTCTGGGTCCTTCCCGCATTTCTCCAATCTGATCACTGGGGACTGGTCGCCAACAAAGAAGAAACACCATTTTCTTATGGAAATATATTACCCAGGCGTATTGAATCCTAACTGGTAAAATACTTACAGCAGTCTTACTAAAACATCATCACATTGGCAGGGGTTCAGCAATACAGTTCCAGAAGGCCTCCCTTAACGAACATCAGTCACAAAAATTCATCAGAGCAAGCAGAATGCTTCAGGCCAAGCAGAAACCTTGCAACTTTGAGAGTATCACCAGCATATTTTTTTACTCTTTTATTCAATATTTAATTATATTATTTTACTTTTTTGAAAAAAAAATTAAATAGATTTTTCTCAATATTTGCACTAATTGCAAATATTGCAGTGAACAAAATATCCCCGACATGCAGTACATGACGGTAAAATTATTTTTAAAATTTTACATTTTGCCTCATCATCAAAAGATAAACTCAAGGCAGGCAGCGCACAAATAATTAAGGCCGCCAACTACACAATTAAGCAACAAGTCTAACACAAAGTAGCAGCAGCAGCAGAGGTATCCAACAGCATGGGCATGTCTACGCAGAAGTAAGTGCCATTATGCTCAGGAAGGCTATTCTAAGGAAAATATGCACAGGATTGCAGCCAAAAACTAGCAAAATATTTTTAACAGAAACGGTGAAGATACGTATGATGAGCAGAGCAGACATCAATCCAACTATAAATAACATTGGCTTGACCCAAAGGCCATCTGAGAGAGCCAGGTTTTCACTGTGTATTTAAAGCCACAAACTGTTAGGGCTTGGTAGTCTTCCCTGGGGACAGCATCTCCCGAACTTTGCTGGCCTAACTGTGCCAGCCTACCTCCAGGTTAGGACTGCGCCATTAGTGCTGTGATCCTCCTTGGGTATGCCTCTGATGTTTCCAAAAATACTTTTCTCAAACATGCGTGTCTTCTGAAGAATCAGAGGCTTCTGTAGCTCAAGGATCAAATAACTGTATGGCTGTTCTCTTAGTATGGGTGTTGCCGTCGAACCAAAGTGCAGCCATCTTAAGTCTTTTGCTTAGTCACTTGTCTAAAGCTGCGGAAGTATGTAACTGTTTCTCTCTTTGCTCTCATTGTTTTCACTCATTTGCCCCCGCATGTAACCTTCTCCGATCTAGTGCTGCTAGCTCTCACAATAGATAAGAGAACTGGATCAAGCCAGCAGAGTCTCCTTCCTTATCAAAATGGTCACAGCCAGTGGCGTTATTCACCTGGTACATTGGGCGGGACTTACCTTTGAGCGGCAGTCTGCCCGTTGCATCACGCCCACTGGGGCGGGCGGGAACGTGGCGGAACGCGGCGTGACGCAACGGGCGGACTGCCGCTCAAAGGTAAGTCCCGCCCAGCGTACCGGGTGAATAACGCCACTGGTCACAGCATATTCTCAAGGCCCAATTAACACAGAGCTTCTCATGTCCCAGCCCCTGTGTAGTAATTTTCCACCAAGCAGCAGCTTGGAGGGTGGTGGAGAGGGATATAAAAATGATTTGGAATTGTATGCCTTTGCCTTTTTCTCTGCCTGCCGAGTGGGGCAGGGAGATTGGTCCGCCTGCGCAGATGTAATAAAAATGATCCTCATACTCTCTCATTTGGGTGTTTGCCTTTTTAAAATGCTTTCCCCGCAATAGAAACCATTTTGAGCCGATTCTTGGCAACATGGGTGTGATGCTCCTCATCTGCAATGGCTGCACGCCATTTAGGACTCACAGGGCATGCATGCTTTTCAAACAGCCAGCACATCACCAAAGCCCTGGGCGTTCTTCATCCACATGTGGAAGAGCTCACGAGCCCACTGCTGCACATCTGACATCCACACATTGGTTACCATACATCAGCAGGCTCCCATGTGCTTAAGCCCCTGTGCAAATGTTTCAATCCAGTGCATGGGTGCTGGACCTATCGCAGTGGAGAAGGGGCAGCTAGAATGATCACACACTCCTTCAACTACACACTAAATAGCTATACATCGTTTTTGTTGTTTTTGTTCGCTGAAAAGAAGCAAATTAACACAAATCTTTAAAAGGCCAAATTCAAAGTAATAGCACAGCCATTAATTTTCATTAGTGTAGCATTACTGTATTTCCCCAAGTATAAGACGCACCTTAATTTTGGGGCCAGAAATTTGAAAAATGCATTTTTGGGGCCGGCTGCTCTTTAAGGCAAGCAGGAGCATGGAGAATGCAGCGTTCTCCATGCTCCCGCTTGCTTTAAGAGTCGCCGGCCTCCCGCCGGCTCTTGGCTCTTAAGGCAAGCGGGAGCACGAAGAACGCAGCACTTCGTTCTCCGTGCTCCCGCTTGCCTTAAAGAGCCAGCAGGAGCGCTGCCATCCCTTCTCCATGCTCCCGCCGGCTCTTTAAGGCAAGTGGGAGCACGGAGAATGCAGCGCTGCCCAGCACACCCCTTGAATAAGACGCACCCAATTTTTAGCCCCTGTTTTTTTGGGAAAAAGGTGCGTCTTATACTTGGGAAATACGGTAATTAGTGAATTTGTATTCGTGATGGCTGAATCTACATCTGTTGTATGCAGGTGTCAAGTGTACAAAACATCCCTTTGAGAACTTTTGCTCTTCATGCCAGAAATTGCATACCTCTAGATACACCGATCTAAGAATTTCTCTGTCACTATTGTTTCCTTTGTGCCTGTTGCTGAAGGCTGTAAAATTAATCTCTCTGGGAAGGTGAAAAAGAAAAGGAACATTGAATTGGTAAGATAACTCAAGTACAGTCCGCTGATTCTTATCATGAGAACATTGCATTGTCCTGCCACCAACAATAACCTTGTGCAACATTAGATGGAGGAATTCCTCTCCCGTTGGACCATAAAGTCACAGGCAGTTTAAAAAAAAAAAAGACACCCTACCTACTTTTTTCCCTTTTCTTGTGGATTTCAGCTTTATGTTCAACTCCTAAATAAGAATAAACATGCTGAAGAACTAGGAGATACCCTTAACGTTGTAAGATTTTAGTGCCACCTATAGGGAAAAGAAAGAATAGGTGGTATGTATCATGAATTGGGGCTGCCTGTAATTTTTCTGGCAAAATAATAGGTTTATTTGACACACACACACACACACACACACACACACACACACACACACACACACACACACACACACACACACAGGGGCAGCGCAATTCTATACCCTGCGCAGCAATTTCAAGAATCCACAGTGGGGTCCAGAAAGGAACACCAGGGCATGCCTGTATATCTATATCTATCTATGTCTATATCTATCCATGCCGGTTGCAAATTTAAGAACTTTTATCTGCTTAATCTTTCTTTGGTTCAACCTTCCTTAACACAGTCCTCCCTTTGCTTGTTCTAAAAACTTCACTGGGCATAGATTCTCAGCTTTTCTTCTCATACTTTATTGCATTCTTTGTATTAGTTACACATTATTTGTTAGAACACAACGATCTCTGAATAGGTCTCTGATTCCCCAAATAAATATAAAAACTGCAAAAAGCCTGAAGGGGTAAGGGGAGAATTTCCTGCTTTGCATTCTCAAATGCAATGTATGGATGAAACTTAAATCAGAGTCGCAATCAAATCATGTGTGCTCCTTCCCTCTCCCCTCCTCCAGTGGTATTCCTGACATTTAAACCTCTATACGATCGCTTCCAGCCAATGCTGGCATGATCATGCATTCATGCGGCCCTGGAATCCACTGAGAGAGCCAGGATTTGTTCCCTTCTGTATTAGATTTCAATCTCAAGACCATTATTTCCTTTTCCTGGTGTCTTGTTTTCTACTTAGTTTTACTGCATGGGTTTCTGTTAGCATTGACTTTCATAAAATATTGACTTCGAAATATATGCATTTAATTAGATGTGTCCTTTTTTCTCCCCAAGATAATACAAAGAGGTATATGATCACCACAAGCTATAGCAATATATGCCATTTCTTTTGTTACTCCACTCAGTAAGGGAGTGCAAATTATTAGAGTGCAAATTATTTTGGACACCATGTACTGGGATGCTCTCCGGTGCACAAACCATAGAAATGAATGGGAGGTGGGCAAGCTTAAGGACCCAGTCCTATCCAACTTTCCTGCGCTGATGCAGCTGTGCCAATGGGGTGTGTGCTGCATCTTGCAGTGCCGGTGAAGTCATAGAGGGCCCCTCAAGATAAGGGAATGTTTGTTCCCTTTCCTTGAGGCCACATCGGGACTTGAAAGTGGGATAGGATTGGTCCCTTAGTTGGGTAACGTAAAAAATAACAAATGTATTATGTTAATACATAAGATAATCTTCAAGCCCTGGATGCTTGAAGATGACTTAGGGTGCAATCCTAACTTGCTCTGGAACAGCATCCTGACTGAAGCTGGGTTCACTTCTGGATTCTCCCTGCTGGTGCAACAAGGACAGGGAGGAAATGATAGGATTTTAATAGGGTTTCTTACCTCCCTGTTGTGAGCTACGGGAAGAATCCAAAAGTGATGGATACTGTCACCTACAGGTCTTCCGTCGTTTCCAACCCTACCTTCAAGAGATGTTAGGTTTGGATGTTGTTGTTGTTGTTCAGTCGCTAAGTCATGTCCGACTCTTTGCGACCCCATGGACCACCGCACGCCAGGCCTCCCTGTCCTCCACTAGCTTCCGGAGTTCGCCCAATTTCATGTTCATCACTTTGGTGACACTGTCTAACCATCTCATCCTCTGCCGCCCCCTTCTCCTTTTGCCTTCAATCTTTCCCAGCATGAGGGTCTTTTCTAAAGAGTCCTCTCTTCTCATGAGGTGGCCAAAGTATTGGAGCTTCAGCTTCAGGATTTGTCCTTCCAGGGAGCAATCAGGCTTGACTTCCTGTAGGATTGACCGATTGGATCTCCTTGCAGTCCAGGGGACTCTCAAGAGTCTTCTCCAACACCATAATTCAAAAGGTTTGGATGTTAGGTTAGGTCTAATCCAATATGCTGCAGTTCTCCAAGAATTCACAGGTTGTTCTGGCACCACTACTGGGGAGCCTTGTAAGTCAGAAAGTAACTATGGGATGTCCCTGGCGGCCTCTTCTTCCTGGCTCTCCCGGGTGCCACCATCTTGGATTGAACAAATCACACGAGATTTGTGCGATCCAAGATGGCTGCAGCCAAGAGAGCAGAGAAAAAGAGATTGCTATGAAATAAGGGTGCCATGGCCACGCTAAGTTTAGGAATCACTGCTTGTAAGTGGATTTATAGAAAGCATGTTTTCTATGACAATCCTTCCCAAATTTTGGATTTTGAGGTTATGGTCTTGGCCAGTGGTTCTCAAACCTTTTATACCGAGGCCCGCTTTTTAGAATGGCACTTGTGCCAAGACCCACCAAGTCTTTAACCTGGAAGTTACATCATGGCCAAAAATGACATCATCGTGCAGGAAGTGCTGTGATTGTGACATAATCAATTTACACTCCTGGAATGCAAACTAGCATTCTTGGACTGCAGCAACTGCACAACCATGAAACATCCCTGACAGAAAGCAAGATCAGTGCAAAAAATTGTGCAAAAGCACTGAACCAAAACCATTTTTTGAAAAAAAAACTCACTTGAAAATTCAAACTGTTAACACAAAAGAAATATCGCAAGAGTAAGGTCTGCAGCTTCCAAGATGGCAGCTCCCAGCTTTTCGTGACCCACTTGACATCAGGTCACAACCCACCAACTGGGTCCTGACCCACAGTTTGAGAAACACTGATCTTGATCATTTCGGTTCATGGCAATCTTTCTGTTGCTTTGTGTTAAAGCAAGTAAGATATAGGTACATATGTGTTCACATTTTCTCTGTCGCCTCCCCTGCACAATTACCCTTCACTCACTCACACACGCACGCACACGCACACGGAGCAGTAGGTAAGTATTGAGCAAGCCTATTTGCCTTCATATAAATTTCCTCTCCAAGGTATGTTGTCTTGATCTTCCCAAGTAATTTATCTCCAGCCAACATATCTCTGCCTTGAGGTCTCTGGGTTTTGTGGAAAAATACAAGTGACAGGTGTTCTGTTTGGGCTGATGGCGTTTTCATGTAAATGATGGAACCCAATAGGGCTGATAATGAAGGGTTTCTTTCAGATGCATGCTCCGGGCTGTTGTCATGTCCTGAAAGATAAATGCTGGCTCTGGGCATGACCCGTGAAGGTTTTGTGCTTGTGTTTCTATCACAGAAAAGGGAATAGACTAGCAAATATCAGACTTCTTTTCATCATCCGCCTTTTTTGCAGGGGTGAAGTCAAGAGAGGAGGAAGTGCAGTGCCAGGCCGTTCAAGCTTGTTTCAAAGGGTCTGAGCTGGGATGTCAGGCTCAGTAGGAGGCAAGCTGAAAAATTTGCCTAGGGGCATAAATGCCTGTCCACCTTGCCACCAGAGGCAGAGCCCCCTACAAAATGTAGGGACCTTACTAAACTAAACGGTGGCCAGCATACGCAGCTGCAGTGATAACTATCACCTATTGTGAAGATAGGGTGATTGAATCCAAAATGCTCCTTTTTTTCTCCCCCTCCCCCACAACAACACTGGTGCTGCAATAACGGGCAATCATGACTGATCAACAGCTCTGGGAGCCCATATAATCTGTCCAACAACTCATAGCTTATAGCTGAGCATCTGTGGAGCTCTATGTAACGCTCCTAACTTTGTAGATCTATAGTTGGAACCTACACACAGACCAAAATGTTCACTCTATCTCCAGTCTCCGCTGTTGTTGTGGCTTTAGAATCCAGCTAGAAATTTCATTAGAACAGTACAGTGAAAAAGAGGGGAGCCAAAAGGCAAATCTTCTTTGCTCTGTGAAGCACATTATTCCCAGGCCCTGAAGGAGAACGGCAGATATGTCCCAATATGGAAGTGCTTGAGCCAACCAAGACTTAAGTGGAACACGGAGAATTCCCTTTTGGAATCAACTATTCAGAATTGCTTGTGAAAGCAGGATTGGGAGATCTAAATAGCAGTAAGATTGAGCGAAATCCCATTTTGTAAATAGAATCCTGGTGTTTACTCCAGAAATATTTGCAGAAGCTGTGGAAGTAAATGTCAGTTCTCCAGATGAGTCTGACCTATCTTGTCTATAGTACAGGGGTTCTCAAGCCTTTTAGCATCAGGGGACCCACTTTTTAGAATGACCATCTGTCCAGGACCCACCAGAAGTGATGTCTTGGCCGGTCGTGCCATAATTGTGATGCCAGAGCCTGCTGCTTTCCTGAGAATTAAGCAATCAGTTGGGTTATTTCTCAGCCATTTTCCAATAGCAAAGTGAATCAGAAAGGGAAAAAAAGCCTGTTTACAACATTGACACAAGCAAAACCACACAGCCCTCCTCCTTTCCAGCATCCCTTCTTCCCATATTTTCAATATGGCTGCTCTAGGTGTTTCACGACCCACCTGAAATTGGCTCGTGACCTACTGGTGGGTCCTGGCCCACAGTTTGGGAACCACTGCTATAATGCAAAGTGATTTTTTTTAAAAAGAGAATAACTGGAGAGATTCTTTATAGATTATTGCTAATCCCTTTCCTTGATACAAAATAAACACACATACTCAGCAGGCGACGCGCAAGCCAGCTGGAAAGAGTGTATGAAAGGAAGTCCAGTAAAAAAATTCTAAACTTAATTATAACTTTAAAAAAAATCTATAGACTTTTTTTTTCTCCTTCAATTAGAGATCCTCATTGGTCAAATTTTGCTGACTTTGAAAGAAAGAAGAAAAATCCAAGACTTGCTCTTCATGTAAGTATTTTGGCAGGAAAGATGGTTTACAAGAAGAATAACTAGCATTTGAGATCATAAATCTTCACAAACCGTTTATGCTACACAGAAGTTACAGTGCTTGAATCTCTTAATGCTGCTTCAGAGAAACTGTTGCGCCAGTCCTCCAAAAAGCCAGTCAGGCAAATCCCCACTGATCTAAAACAAAGAGTAGAATGCATTATTTCTCTCTCTTCCATGACATTTCCTCTACAGAGCTACATCTACAGATTTGCCGTACTATGGTGGGTCAACAATATGTTATGCATTGCTTAATGCTGACATGCTTAGTTTCCCTTAATTCAAGGGTAGCCACATTGGACTCCCACACGGTTTAAGAATATGGCGGGCACGCAGCATGAGCTTTTGGTCGTTTTTGTCCCCACCATGGTCCTGATCTGGGTTGGGGGTCCCACTAGTGCTATTTGCCTTAGAAAGAAAACTTCCATTTGGGTCAATGGGGACACAATCCTAACCTAGAGCTAGGCCGGCACAGTTAGGCCAGCCAAGTTTGGCTGGCACAAGGGCCACCAAAATGTGTTTGGACCAGTGATGTCATGCAGGGGGTACGTGGGGGTACGTGAGTACCGGTTTCTAGGATTACAGCTGGCCCCGCCCATTTGCCCGCCCACTCGTCGACTCCGCCCTCTGCAACGTTTGAATTTCCTGCATGTTTGAGTTGCCTGCATGTTCTCAGAGCCAGGCAGGCAGGCAGGCAGCGAGCGGAGCCTTTCCTTTCCTTGCCACTGAAAAATGAGTTGCTCTGGGGTTTTAACATGATGCCAGGCCTCCTTAGCATGTTTTGGGGGTGCTGTGGAATACTGTTGCAACTGTTGGGTCAGTTTAAAATCATCTGAGGCCTCAAAAAGGGCTTTTTCATGTCAATTCCTGCCACGACATCACTTCTGGCTTATGATGTCACTTCCGGTGGGCGGGTCCCGACACGTGCCAATCAAAAGTGAGTACCTGTTCTTAAATCATTTAGATGACACCACTGGTTTGGACCACCATAGACGTCTTAATGTATGTTTGGACCACTCTCCAAGTCAGAGAGGCCAGCACACAGACGTGTATCATCTGCCCTGACTCCGAGAGTGGTCCAAATGCACTTTACGGTGGCCCTTCAGCTGGCCAAACTTTGCTGGCCTAACTGTGCCGGGCTAACTCCGGGTTAGGATTGAGCTCTGGGGGCTTTCCTGCCAAAGCAAATATAAGCTCAAAGGGTGGGTGGGAAGGTGCGCAACTTGGGTTAGGACAGCAGAGGAACAATACAGGGCTGTGATTGCAATTCACAGACTATCCAAATGTACAATTGTACAAATTGTACAATTATTCCTAATTACAATTTATATCACTTCCTAATACTACCTAGACTTCTTTCTGTGGAGTTAATTAGTTCATGGAATTGCATGTTGAAGTTTTTTTTCATAAAAAAAATTATTTCATTTCATAAAATAAAATATTTCTTCTTTGCCATGTTTTTGTTAAATAGCCCAATCCTATACTGGGGGCTTTGTGAAGCCTTCTGAAGGGTCCTGGAGTCTCGGGGCACCCATTTCTGGGCCGCTCCCCTTAAGGGGGAATGGCCCTTTTTTAACATTCAATGTTGGGTTTGAATGTTATAGATCATTTGATGTGTAATTTAATGAGAACGAAATGAAACAAGCCACATCGAAATATCTGCATTGTGTCAAACATTATGGCCAAATAACCAGAAAAGGAAACACAACTGCCTTATGTAACGAAATATGGATTTCTTTAATTCAAAACTGACCAGTAAGAATGATTGTTCCAAGAGCCAATGAGGTGTTGTTATGACACAGCAGGTAACCAATAAGGTGTTAGTGTGAGTCTGCATTTCTATGCATCAGAGGTAATACCAGAAGTCTTATTTAGTTTAATCAAGTTGGCCACTGTTTTTGTTGTTGTTCTGGTTGATTAGTTGGGAGACCTTTACTGTTATACAGTAAAATAAATAAAGTTAATGAGGGTTACTCTAATCCTCATGATGCCACTGCATTTAGGCTGCATGTATGATATTGCAATTTATTCTGTACGGTCTGGTATGGGAGGTGACACAATGGGCTCTCACACCAGGTGACACAAACCCCAGTGACGCCTCTGCTTCCGCACTCTGGATTGGAAGAGGGGGACAGAGAGGAAGAAAGTTGGAGGGAGGGGAGTGCTGACCTAGAACACCCTAGAGTGGGGGGAGCAGAGGCTAGCACATCATTTGGTAAAGGGAAGACAACATTTGGCAGACCATCTTAGGGGTTAGGAGGATTTGTGCCAGCCCTGCAATGGAGTAAGTGTCAAATCAGCTTTTGGTCATTACATTCCAACTGGACCATAGCGCAGAATCCCTAACCTGGAAAGCAAAGCATTCCAAGCATTGGTAGCTTATGGGGTTTCTACCACAGTTGCCTAGATGTCCCTGGCTGCCTGATGAAGAGGCATCCTCTGTATAGAAGGGGAAAAGCTCTGATACCATGTAGTAGTTATGACTTCCATGAAACGTTGGTTTGGGGGTGAGTAGGGAAGGGTGAGTGGGATGTGATGGGGTGGCGGGTTAAACCGCTAAGCTGTTGAGCTGACTGACCAGAAGGTTGGCAGTTCGAGACTGCGTGACAGAGTGAGCTCCTGTCGCTTGTCCCAGCTCCTGCCAACCTAGCAGTTTGAAAGCACATAAAAAATGCGAGTAGATAAATAGGTACCACTTAGGTTGGAAGGTAATGGTGTACCGTGCGCCTCGGCGTATAGTCATGACCACGGAAGCTTGTCCTCGGGCAAACGCCTGCTCTTCTGCTTTGAAACAGAGATGAGCACTGCCCTAGTGTCAGGCACGACCAGACCATTCGGTCGCGGGGAAACCTTTATCTTTACCTTTTGGAAAGGGTAATATTTCCTGATAATTCAGGAATTCTACAGGGGACCAGGAAAAAAATTGCAAGACAAAGCAAAAGGAAGTCTCTGTGACTGTCCCTCCTAGCTGCAGGCTGCAGCACATGCCCAATTGGCACCCCTATATCAGTGCTGGAAAGTTGGTTAGGATTGTATCCTCAGCCCCTAAAATATCAAATCTATCTCAAAAATATCATCTGTATTCGCCAACTGTAGTAACTGACTACTTAACTCACTCACACAGATGCCAATGCTTCATGAAAAGTCTGTTGGAAGTACACCATCACCACCTACTGCTTGGTTGACTGAACTACTAACAGAATCGCAAAAGCCAACCTAAGTGGTGCTGGAGCTCAGCTGATGTACTCCACTGTTTGAGCGACCCCAATATTGAAGTTTCCTCTTTCCTGGAAAAGCTTATTACGATGATGTTCTTTCCATTCATTCTGCTGGTGCATCAGACATACCTTGTGCATATTCATAATAGATGCACATCGCACCATTCTTCCAAATTCCAACACAAGTCGAATGTGGTGTGACAGAGCTGCAAAAGAGAAGGATCACATGTAATACGATTGAGCGAGAGAAGAGGGTGCCAACAGAGAACTGTATCCGGGGGTGTAGCTAAAGAAGTGCAGGGGGGTGCAATTGCACTGGGCAACAAGCTTTAGGAAGGCAACACTGAGCGCGGAACTGAATGAATAATTTTGTCATATGGGGTGGTGTTAAAAATTTAGTGTCAACTGACCTAGCTACACCACTGTTGGGGGAGGGGTGACTGTGGGCTTGGGGGCAGCAGGAGGGGGCACACTGCTGGGGAGAGGATGCAGGTTCCCCCTTCCATTTTTAGCTTTTTAAAAAGCCCAGGTGGGCTGTTCACTTCTGGAAATGACATCATTTCCTGTTGTGATGTCACTTCCAGGACATCCTTTCGCCCTTGGCACTGGGCTACACTTTCATTAGCTATGCCACTGACTGTATCTCAATCAAAACTGAGTTATAATTGGGATGAGTTTAGAGCTGGGTGTGATGCTGATGTGACCATTGTGGTGAGAAGAAATTGTGATAAGGTTAGAGTCGTATTTTGCCCTCAGTTGCTTATTTATATAATCGGGTGTCAAAGATTCCGCATACAGGCATGCCCCAGTATCTGCTGGGGTTCCATTCTGGACACCACCACCCCGTGGATACCAGGAACCCTGGATACTGGGGAGGCCTTTTTAAAGATAGGGGAACAGTGGTTTTCCTGCAACAAAGCTAAAAAATGAGATTTGTTTAATGTTCCGCTATCTTTTTAATAGGCATCCCAATGTCCATGGTATCCGTGGATAACTGAAACCGTGGATACTGAATCAGTGTCCTGATTTACTATGGCATGCCTGTAAATCAGATATGAGGATACAGAGGG
Organism: Lerista edwardsae; assembly: GCA_029204185.1. NCBI lineage: Eukaryota > Metazoa > Chordata > Lepidosauria > Squamata > Scincidae > Lerista > Lerista edwardsae. The sequence continues at coordinate 26,393,487 of JAJKFI010000009.1, forward strand.
ACATTTTGCAGAGTTGACTGTTCAACTCCTACACATCATCTCCTACACATATCTAGGGATGTTCTTAAAACATCTTTATTTTTTTTCTCAGATTTTGTTCCCCGCCCCAGGAAGAAACGTGTAAAAAGCGGTGTTATCTGTTTTATTCCAAGTATGCACTTTTACAAATTATAATCACTTTTAATGTGTACTAGGTAGGCTAAATCACAACTCTACATACGGTACAATCATATTGCTTTGATCTGTGTCTGGCTATAGCCTGAACATGGTAATTAAGAGCGCAAAGCTAACCTGGAGTTAGGCCAGCACAAGTCAGGCCAGCAAAGTTTGGCTGGCACAAGTGCCACCGTTAAGCACGTTTGGATCACTGTTGGAGTCAGGGAGGGTGATGCACGTCTGTGTGCTGGCCTCTGACTCTAACTGTGGTCCAAACATAATTTATGGGGGTCCCTTGTGCCAGCCAAATTTCAGTGGCCTAACTTGCGCCGGCCTAACTCCAGGGTAGGATTGCACTCCAATCAGTGGTGTCATCTAAATGATTTAAGAACAGCTACTCACTTTTGATTGGCACGTGTCGGGACCCGCCCACCGGAAGTGACGTCATAAGCCAGAAGTGATGTCGTGGCAGGAAGTGACATGAAAAAGCCCTTTTTGAGGCCTCAGATGATTTTAAACTGACCCAACAGTTGCAACAGTATTTCACAGCACCCCCAGAACATGTTAAGGAGGCCTGGCATCATGTTAAAACCCCAGAGCAACTCATTTTTCAGTGGCAAGGAAAGGAAAGGCTCCGCTCGCTGCCTGCCTGCCTGCCTGCCTGGCTCTGAGAACACGCAGGCAACTCAAACATGCAGGAAATTCAAACGTTGCAGAGGGCGGAGTCGACGAGTGGGCGGGCGAATGGGCGGGGCCAGCTGTAATCCTAGAAACCGGTACTCGCGTACCCCCGCGTACCCCCTGCACGACATCACTGACTCCAATGCTCCTGATTAATAAAGAAAAGATCAGTTAGAAGACGAGTAAGCACTTTCTGACCAATGCAGCTGAAGGTGAGATCCAATTACTGCATCAGGATCCAAAACACTATTTTAAATCTTCTGATGACAGAAGTCCTGTTGCAGTGTTACACCTGTGTGAAATTCAAATTTCTAATGTCAATATCGTTCCATTAAGTTAAGCCAGGGGTGTCAAACATAAGGCCTGGGGGCCAAATGTGGCCTGCGGAAGCCCTTTACCTGGCCCTCGGGCTCTGCTCTCGGCTGCTGAGCTGTGCTGAGTGAGGTGTCGCTGCTGATAAGGCAGCCCGCATGGTAATTGGGCTCTCCCCTATCTTGAAAATACGATCAAGATCTTCATATTTTCTCTTCTATTCGCAGCTAATGAGTTCGGATGACCTTCAAAGGCTCTTCAAAAGGCTATGCTTTCAGTCGCCTCAGAAAACTGATTAATATTCTCCTGTCTTCAATGTCTTTAATTTGTTCCGCTTAATTCAGGGGTGTCAAACTCATTTCATACAGCAAGCCAAATAGCATTTATGATGCCTCCTGAGGGGCCGGAAGTGATGTCATTAAGCCCTCCATCGTCACGTTTCTCTAACCCAGTGGTCAGGGAACAGGGGTAAATTACCCCAAATGGGGTAAAAATGAAATTCCTGGGGGTAATGGACGGTCGTGCTGCTGAGACACAGCCGGGCATGCATATGAATCTGTTAATATTTAAAGTGGAGAGGATCTAATTTTTTACATTGAGATATTTGTACGATATTTGTACGAGGCGAGCTGAATCTTCTTACCTACATGCACACTCTTTGTGATGTAAAAATGAGGTATTCCCTGTTTGACAAGTGCATGAAACAGATACCTACATAAAAAATGGTTACTGCTATCATTTTTTGGTTTGATCCAGAGTTGCAAACAAATCTTTTAAATTCTGAAATAAGTCTTTGGAGGCTGCCCCTTTATCTTACTTTCTGACCTTAAAAGTGTTCTGACCTTAAAAGTGTTTTCTTAAAAGTGTTTTTCTTTAATCCAGTACAATGGCTCTCAAACTTTTTATCACTGGGGCCCAAAGGAAGTGATGTCATCAAGCAAGAATATTTTAAAACCCCATATGACTAACTATAACTATATGACTATTTATAACTAACTATAAATCTGACTAAGCAGGTTAGATGTTTACAATAAGAGTAAGATTAACAAATATTTAAAGAACTTTTCTAACTCTCCCAAACCCTTTACAACTTCATATTTACATAGCATTAATTAAGCTCATTAATTAATCAAATAAAAAGCAATGGGTTGCTGCCTTGAGTGCCTTCGGGCAATAGGCGGGGTACAAATTCAATAAATAAAATAAAATAAATAAATAAATGTGTAATTTTTTTCTTTTGTTCTGGCGGAGGGGGGGGGGAACGTTGGTGTATCTAAATATATTTTGGGGTAAAAGGTAAAAAAGTTCCCTGACCCCTGCTCTAACCCACCACCTCTGGCAATCTATTCCATTGCTGAACTACCCTTACCATTAAGATTTTCTTCCCAGTGTTCAACTGGAATCGCCTCTCTTGTAGTTTGCACCCATTGGATCTAGCTCAGCGGTCTCCAAACTACGGCCTGTTGAGTAAGGAAAAAGCTGACAGGGTGCTGTGCTTTCCATTCCGTGCCACAGCCTCCTATCTTTCTAGCCGATCTTATAAACTTATGTGGGGCAGCTAAGCCACTTCTACTGCCCATTGCCCCATTGCCTCCGGTGCTCTGATTTCCACTAACCAGACTCCAGGTGCAAAATAGTGGCTAAGTGGATAGTGATGAACATACACTACACTCAGGATTAAGGAAAAGCGTGGCTCAAAATTTGTTTTGTTGATTAGCCCAGGAATTTGTTTTCCGCACCAGAATTGAATTCACAGTGCTTTCACATATACATCTTTTTAGCACTGAAACCCACTTTTTAGGTACAATAAGCTGCCGGGACACCCCTCAGACTGGAACTGATATCATTAAGCAGGAAGTGACATCATTGTGCCAGCAGGGCTGGAAGTGATGTCATTGTTTTAATAAATCCCACTTTTTAAAGAAATCACACTGATAAACATCTGCACTTGGAAAAATGAATGGAAAATAAATGAGAGAGAGAGAGAGAGAGAGAGAGAGAGAGAGAGAGAGAGAGAGAGAGAGCACCTGCAAAATGCATATCTTGCTGTTACTGCCTCCTGCAATGACTATGCTGTGTGATCAGTAAAACCATGTGGTTTTTTAAAGATTTTCAGGGGTGACTCAGCTTTTTTGCATGTTTTCCATAGGAATTCATATTCAGCACGTAGGACAGTGCCTGTAAAAAAACATGTATGTAGACTACCATAGGTTACCAAATGCAATACTTGTTTTCAGGTATATAGAGGTAAATTCAGGTAAATTCAGTTTGGAGTTTTCTTGAAAATGTTGCAGAAATGCAACTTTTTAGTGCTTAAGTGCATCTATGGCAGAAAATGGGTTCCATGGCCCTCTGAAAATCAGCTCATGACCCCCACAGGAGATTGTGACCCTCAGATTGGAAACCACTGCCCTACATAAGAACATAAGAAGAGCCCTGCTGGATCAGGCCAAAGGCCCATGTAGTCCAGCTTCCGGTATCTCACAGCGGCCCACCAGGTGCCCCAGGGAGGCATGAGACACAAGATGCTTGCATCTTGTTGCCACTCCCTTGCACCCGGTACTCTGAAGTAGCCTACTACTAATGGAAGGAGGTTGCACAATCCATCATGGCCTATAGCCCACGATGAACTTTTCTTCCAGAAATCTCTCCAATCCCCTCTTAAAGGCTTCTAGACCAGATGCCATCACCACTTTCTGTGGCAAAGAGTTCCACAGATTAACTACCCACTGGGTAAAAAAGTACTTCCTTTTATCTGTTTTAACTCTCCCAACCCTCAGCTTTAGTGGATATCCCCTGGTTCTGGTGTTTTGAGAGAGGGAAAAGAACATCCCTCTATTGACTCTATCCCTTCTGTGCATAATTTTGTATGTCTCGATCATGTCCCCCCTCAGGCGCCTTTTTTCTAGGCTGAAGAGCCCCAAATGCTGCAGTCTTTCTTCATAAGGGAGGCGCCCCAGCCCCATAATCATTTTCGTCGCTCTCTTCTGCACCTTTTCCAGCTCCACTATGTCCTTTTTGAGGTGCGGCGACCAGAACTGCACACAGTATTCCAGGTACGGCCTTACCATCGATTTGTACAATGGCATGATAATATTGGCTGTTTTATTCTCAACCCTTTTTTTAATTACCCCAAGCATGGAATTGACCTTCTTAATTGCTGCCACACACTGGGTCGATACCTTCATTGAATTGTCCACCAGCACCCCAAAATCTCTCTCTTGAGCTGTCACAGACAGCTCAGAACCCATAAGCCTATAGGTGAAGTTTTGGTTTTTTGCCCCAATGTGCATCACTTTACACTTGTCTACATTGAAACGCATCTGCCATTTTGCTGCCCATTCCCCCAACTTGGAGAGATCCCTCTGGAGCTCTTCACAATCCCTTCTGGTCTTCACCACCTGGAAAAGTTTTGTGTCATCCGCTAACTTGGCCACCTCGCTGTTTGTCCCTGTCTCCAGGTCATTTATGAACAAGTTGAAAAGCACCGGCCCCAAGACAGATCCCTGGGGCACTCCGCTTTTCACCTCTCTCCACTGTGAAAATTGCCCATTAATCCCCACTCTCCAGTGACGGGATCTGGGAATGAGGAAGCGGAACGCTGGGCGGGACTTACGCATGATTGGCTGCCCGTCTGTTCCGTTCCGCGGCTGCCCTGGCCTCGGCGGGGCGCCTGCTCACTGCAGGGGACGGGTGGGGGGTGCGCCGGGTGCCTGGGCGAGCAGCGGTGGGGCACGCCAACCGGGGGCAGCCCCCCCAGGCCAGGGCAGGCGGCGGAACAGAACGGACGGGCTGCCGATCACATGTAAGTCCCGCCCACGTTCCGCTTCCTCATTACCAGATCCCATCACTGCCACTCTCGGTTTCCTGGCCCTCAACCAATTCTGAATGCATAAGAGGACCTGCCCTCTTATTCCCTGACTGTGAAGTTTCTTCAGCAGCCTTTGGTGGGGGACTGTGTCAAACGCCTTCTGAAACTAGACTTCTGCCCTAGATTGTCTTCATTTCAGTAGCCTATAATTTTTTTATTAAAAAGTTTCCTTCTTGCTATTATTAAACAGATGGCCCTCAATAACCTTTGCTGATCTACTGCAAATTGCCCAGAGATCTGCCAGTAGATCTTGATCTCTTTTCTGCCTGCCCCTGTTCCTGAACCCTGTACTGTTTCAGTAGAGTATATCTGCTAGGGGCAGCACCATCCTATCTGGTGCTTAGCGCCGACGCGGGAGCACCTAGGAGCCCCCCCCCCCCGTCGGCACTAAGGCCAAAGGGCCTGCGCTGCTCCCTTGCATTGGCTGAAGCCGGCGCACTCTTCCCGGGGATTGGAGGGAGGGAGGCGGGGGGCGGGACTTGGGCAGGACATGGATGGGCCTCAGATTCAGCCGTAAGGCCGAATCCTAGGCCCATTGGAGAAGCTGCTTGGCCCCGATTCAGGTGCAGATCTGAGGAGCACATAGGGGAGGCTGGAGCCTCCCCATGGTAAGGGAACGAACAGCTCCAGCCTTTCCAACCCAGCATCGGATATGGCTCTGGCCGGCCAGCCTTGCCATTCCGGCACTGGGTTGGATTCAGTGGCGGTCCGGGCCGGGAGCGCACCCCATGGCAGGCGCTGAACACGCACCCCCCCCATGTCACCCCACCCCCGCGCGTCACGCAGACACGCCTCCCTTACCCCGGAAATGCTCTATTTCGGAGCATAAGGGAGGCATGGGCGGGCCAGAAACCGCGCGGTCTCTCCCGGATCGCGCGCAATGGCGCCCCACCACTGCCCCGCGCCCCATGGCTCGTGCCATGGGGTGCTACAGGTAAGATACACGCCTGGTTGGATTGCGTCCTCTATGACGTTCCACCTTCACATTGCTTTTGTCAACTCTGATTTTCACCCTGCCTTCTCCAGCTTGATGCTTAAAGGAACAAAGGTCATTTTTACCGCAAAAGGAGCACACTGTGAGAGGCTGGTGTTTGGTTTCCTGGCACTTGCTGTGTATTCAGGATTGTACCTCCCATCCTCTTGCAACTCAAATCCTGGGCAGTCGTCCCAAGCACCTGCTTTTCCATCAACACTGGAAACACAAAAAACAAAAGTGAGCCCGTTTCTTTGACAATAGTCCTGAGTTTGTTTATGTGACCTGGGCCATGGTAATCGTGGGTTTAAAGCAAGTTTTAAAAGAAGAGTTTTCACCCTGTTGCGCTATCACCTTAAGACATTTCCTTTGGCGGACTAGACGGCATCCTTCAACAATCTGACAAAAACAGCAGGACACGACACATTTACAGCCCAAGAATTTAATAACATTAAAATGTGTTAACAAGGGTCAGGAGCTAAGCTGGCTCTGACTGTGTGTTAACAGCCACACTCATCTGTAATTTTGATTTCCAGAGCACATTGAACGACTTTATTTTCTGTGACGCAACTCAGCTGGCATTTGCTCTTAGGTCATCTCATTTTTCTCCTTGTGCGCACATAATGCTGTCTGTTCCGTACAATTTTGCCCTTTCAAGTACAAAAGAAAAGAAACATCAAAGATGAATCCGTGAAGAGAGAAAAAAATGTCTATATGACTTATAGACAGTGAAAAGTGGAACTTGTTGATTGGTCTCATTGCTGTATGGTCATAGTCATAATGTCCTGCATGAATGAATTGAACTTGGGATGTTGTCTCGTACTGAGCTTTCAGGCTGGGGCATCACAATGCCCCAGTTTGAAAACCTCTGGCCTAGGGGCTTACATGACTGTCAAGGCCATTTCCCAGGGTCATCCTTAAGGGCTGCGTGAAACAATACACAGTTCCTGTTCATTAAGGCTACAGTTCTATTCACACTTACCAGGAGTGAGTCCCATTGAACTCAGTGGGCTTGCTTCTGAATAGAGATTCCTAGGATTGTGTTGTAAAGCCCGCTCTATACACCTAGTGGCTGCTGCTGGAGGGAGAAGTGCACAATATGCAACCCATTCGGACCGTAATTTTACCATAAGCCCCAGCACTCTGCTGCCACTGATGAGTGGTCCAATCCTTCCTGCAGCTTGACAAGATGACACAGGCAAAGGAGCTACCCCTGGGATGAGAGCGCTCATCAGTGGTGTATAGTGGTAAATTGTGAAACCCTTCACAAATGGCCTAGCCTACATTAATATATGTCCCTAGGCAAATGTCTCAATTTGCCTCCTGCTGAGCCATATGATTCTGGTCAGCCAAGGTGGGGAAAAAAAAAAAAAACCTTTTTCAGAGGCATCCCCACTCCGATTGTAGGGGAAGTTCCGGTGTTCAGTTCTCCCCCCTCCCTCAACCATGCCTCTTGAGCCCACCATGGTCTCATTTACTTGTGCAATTTATGTGGTGACATTCCAATCATTCTGCTAGGAAAGGTGGTTCCCATCCTGAGAGTTGCAAACCCCTAGGGGGTCATGAGTTTATTTTCAGGGGGGTTGCAGAGACCCCATTTACAATCGTAAATGTGCACAACATTAAAAAGTTGCATTTTTGCAGCATTTTCAGGGAACCTCCAAATATGTTTTTGAAAAAAATGTCAAGGAGTTTCCACATTCCTGAAAACAACTGTTGCATTTGGTAACCTATGGTAGTCTACATGTTTTTTTACAGATCCAATGATGTCATTTCCTGCTTAATAACATCACTTCCCGTCTTGGGGGGGGGGCGAACAGTTTGTTGCACCTAAAAAGTGGTCCCGTGGCTGAAAAGGTTGGGAACCAGCGTGCAGCTCCCTAGCAGCTAGAGAGAGGCGCATGGGTTGGACGGCGAACGTCACTCCAAGAAATGGAGCTCCGGGTCGGAATCCGGATTGTGGCTACTACGCCGAGGCCTGAGCCAGCCAGCAGGTGGAGCTCCGACCCCTGGATACTCGCGTGCTCCGGCGTAGGGAGAGAGCGCCGGGAAGGGAGGCAGGAAGGGGTTAAGGCGCTGAGGATGGTGGAGGAGCCTGGATGCCTCTGTAGGGAGACCCACCCGCCGCTCGCTCCCCCTCGCAGCCCACCCACCCGGGGCGGTGGAGGCAGGAAGGCGGCGGCACGCGGGATGCTGCCGGGGCGCAGCGCAGGGGCCGCGATGCCGCGGCAGCAGCGGAGGGCCGGCGGGGCAGCGGGCGGCAGCAGCGTGGAGGGAGGCGCGGTGCGGGCCAGCCCCTGATGCGGCTCTTTCCCCTCCTCCTCTCCTCCTCCTCCGCTTGGGCAGCGGCTCCCGCGATTCCCTCCCTCCCTTCCTCCTCCTCCTTTCCCGGCGGTATCGGCTGCTGCTGCTGCTCTTGGCACGGCGGGCGAAAATGAGCAGGTCCGCGGCGGTGGCGGCGCTCCTGCTCTGCCTGCTGGGCTGCAACGTGTGGAAGGCGGTGACCAAAACCCTCGGCGCGCCCGGTGCGGCTCAAGGTCGGTGCGGCGGAGGCGCGAGCGAGGGGGGCCGCCGCCGGGCGCGCTTTTGTGCGGCGGCTGCCAACTGCAGCAGCCGCCCCTGGGCAGGGTCTCGCGGGGTCGGCTGCATTGTGCGGGGGTGGGTGGGTAGGTGGGCGGCGGGGGGGAGCTGCAAAAGCGGGCGCTGGGGAGGGGGCTCGATCCTCTCCCGGAGAGGGGGCGGCGCCCGCGGTTGCCAACGACGGCGCCGGCGAAGGAAGCTGCTAGCACTCGGGGGTGCTCGTGGGGCGCCTGGCGGAGAAGCCGCCTGGAGGCTTTTGTTGCCGGAGCCCGCTTTGTGCTTGCACGGCCGACCTTCCTTTGGGGCTCGCGGTTCCGCCGACCTCCCCCCCCCGTCCCCAGCCTTCGCTGTGCCCTTGAATCTCCCCCCCCCACCCCGCTTCCCGCATCGTGGATCCTCGGCGTCGCGATGCCACGGCGATGGGCACTGCGGGCTGCCTTCGGTTGCGTGCCTCGTTCCGCCCCCCTTCCCACACACACACACACACACGGTTTCAGGTTGGGGTCGCTGAGAAATCCGAAATGCAGACGAGACGACGCGCTCTGCCCTTTCTGCGGCCATCCACGACGTGGGGTGTGCCTGGAATAGCTGGCCATTTCCTTAAAATCAGGGCTGTCTAGCAGAAAACGAAGGAGGGAGTGGGGAGAAGAGCCATCTGGTGGACCTTTGCGCCCCCCCCCGCCTTGCAAACGCCTTGCTCTTCACTGCTTGGCTCCGTTGTGCTCCCTCCCTCCTGGAGCCGCCTGGGTTCCTTTTCGGCCTGCCCCTCCACCATCAGGTACTGCTGTATTGTGCCTGCTACTGTGCCCTTTTTTTACCCTTGCCACTTTCCCACTGCATGTCCGCTGTTCCTACCCCCAGCAGCAGGGCTTATCCTTGGTGGACCTGGCTTGGCCTTTGCCATCTGTTGAAGGAGTCCCCAGAAAGTTTTTCCTCTTTTCTGGGCTGTGTTAGATTCTTCTGCCTGGGGGTGGGGGGGACCAGACAGATTTCTGAGCTGTCTACCCTGCAATCTCCTGTCATGCCTTTCATTCAGCATAAGGGACCTTTCAAGCCCCCTTCTTTTTATGGCACGCTGTAAAAGTGTAATAGCGGTGCGATCCTTGCTCTTTGCTCATCTCTTTTTGGAATCGGGAGGAATTCCTGGCTGTGACTTTCCCATCTGATTTTACTGAGTTTTCCTTCTCTGCATCTAAGGGCTTGATCCTATCCAACTTTCCAGCACTGATGCAGCCACAGTGCAGCCCCAAGGTAAGGGGACAAATGTTCCTTGACATGGATGAGGCCTTCATGGCTGTAGGATGCAGTGTATTCCCTTGTGGCATCTCTACACCAGCACTGAAAAATTGGATAGAATTTGGCCCTAGATAACCCCATACGTTAAAGGCCACTTGCTGTTCCAAAGCCTAAAAAGTATGGGTGATGCTGAAACCAAAGCAAGCAAAATCAACGGTGGGGTCAATTTGTATTTTATTAAAGCCTATTTTGCCCACAAGTAACTACTATTCACTGGGACCTTCCGCAACATCAGCAAGCATGCACCTGCATACTGTAAATGCGATGCTTCCATGGGCAGTGCTAGAGGTGGGAGAGGTTTCCATTTAGTCCCCATTCCATGCTGCGTTTCTATCCTTCATTGTTGCGCTAACGTTCTCCTTTTCCCCAGGCCTCTTTCTTTGAAAGGCCCCTGAAAGAGATCCTCACCAAAAGCATCTGATCTCCTGGAGCTTATAGTTTTGGTTAAAATGCAGTTTGTGAGGCTTTGAGGTGGTGAATAATTACCTGCTTCGGGATATGATGTCTGCAAAGTAATTGGTAATGAAATGATCCGCTGTATTTGCAGGAGTGCATTTTATTCTTGCAAAAACTTTCATCCACGCAGGCTGGTTCCATCCATTCTGTCATCAGGTTGGGAAGCAAGTATGCCTTAGTTACAATCTCCTTCCCACGGCTGTTGGCATGCATTGTAAAGGCAGAGGCATTATTTTGTACCCAAATCAAAGGTGAATGAATGAATGGCAGTTGTTCTCTTATTGGTACTCAGTCATTGTTTTTGAATAAACCATTCTCTCTAATCTTTAATGCACACTTTTAATCCCCTGAAGTGGGAGTTATAGTTCTATTATTTTGTATAATAATAATATTATTATTATTATACAAAACAGTATAAGTTTTGCTTAAAAGCAAGGGCTGTGATATTTGACTCCTTAGATTTGTTGACATTTTTTTCCCCGTTTGTGAGCTGGGGGGAAAAAGGAAAGAGGGAATTTGTACGATGTTTGAGAAAAAAAACATTACAACAGTTTGTTGGGATTTTATGAATCTATTATATTTTTTAAAATGTGGATAATTTGGAGCTGCTTCTTGTGAATGGGTATTTATCTCCTTGTTTCACAATGGCCACAATCCAGGATAGAGCTGGGCATGCTTAAACCCTTTGATGTCAGCATCACCTGTGTCTATAACTGTCCTGAAATGTTGGCAGTGAGTTTTAAATGAGTTTTTCGAACAGTGAAACACGTATACCACCCTAGTCAGTGTAAAATTCATATTTTCATTGGGTTCCCATAAATCACTATGCCTCATTGTTTTCAAGGGGCCTTACTTCCAGGTAAAGTCCTTCGAGGTAAGAGTGTTTAGGATTGCAGCCTTAAAGATGGATTTAGACTGTATCTAAGAGAAGGAACATTGACAGTGGCCACTACAGAATGACCTGATGTGCAAATCAAGAGGGAGCTTTAAAGCTATTATTAAAGCGCTACTGTACCAAGGACTCACTGTATCTCTCTTTGAAAGTTGACCTCTTTTCTGCTGGCAGCGATGTCACCCTTGAGTGAGCAGAGAACATTGATTTACGGTGAATGGAGTGGTCAAGTTCTGTCATCAGTGGTTGAAAATCCAGGGCTTATTGTTGTCTGGTTGATCGAGATACCAAACCCCATAGATTATTTGCTTCCTTCCTAACATGAATGGATGTATAAAGCCAGAAAACTCCGTAGAGAGAAGCATTTCCTTTAAAAAAAAAAAAAAAAAGCACAAAAGGTTGTATAAATGCAAGTGTGTGCAGTCAGTTAACTGTAATAATCTAGCTCCTCCTGAGTCTTATCTATGTCAAAGAAACTGTCTTCATTTGGTGCCCCCTATTTAGCTGAATTTCAGCAAGTGAGCGAAGCTTTGGAGTCCCTTTCTTAAAAGCATATGATAATCTTGGAAGACGGACAGATTTTTGTATGTCTTTTTACATAGGGTGGTTCTTTGGACAGATAAGGTAAGGGATGAAAATAATTTTGGATAGTAACCAGCTTCTCAAGAATTAAATGCTGAAAAGGGAGAAAAAACTTCCCTGTTTATCAACTGCTCATGGAACAGCAAGAAATGGGGGGGAAATAGCTCTCATTAGTTAAGAACATAAGAAGAGCCCTGCTGGATCAGGCCAAGGGCCCATTTGGTCCAGTTTCCGGTATCTCACAGTGGCCAACAAAAATGTCTCTGGTAGCTCAGAACAAGCAGAGGTGTACCTAGAGGGAAATCACAGCACTAAGTTTTGCAAGCAGTCGTTCCCCCTCCTCTTTGGAGCCATTCGCGGCCAACGTAGCCTCCGTTTTGCTAGCCGCTAGGAATGGCTCTGAAGAGGGAGGGAAACGGCTGCTTGCAAACTTAGTGCTATGATCTCCCTATTGCTATGCCTCTGAGAACAGGATACCGCAATGCCTTGCACTTTCACCTAGTTAGGAACCAGAGCATGAATGAACATCAGAAATGGATGCATGTCAAAGCATAGCCTAATTTAGCTTGCAAATTTATTTTGGCCCATGGAAAAAGTAAATAACTAACTTACATAACACATGCAAATGTGTGTGAAATGCAAATAAACAGAAATAGAAGAAAAATAGGCATAAGAACATGGACGAGCATCGTGGAAGGTTGGATGACATCAGACAAAAGTGGAAAGCATATGGACAAAATGTGAAAATGTGTGGTTGTAATTGAAACCCGTTGAAAGACCAAAGTGATGAAACTCACATGGATGAAAGTCAAGGTATGCCTGTACCTGAATCCTGTTGCCACTCCCTTGTATCGAGCAATCAGAGAAAGGCTACCTATGGGTGCAGAAGAAACCAAAGGCATTTGGATGGATTCTCTTTTCTTGCAACCCAGTTGCTTGAGCACAGTTTGAATGGGACGCTAGTCAAAACAGTAACACAATGGCTTCTTTGGCTTGCAACTAGAGAAGAGACCTATGTCTTGATTTCAAGTACCAGCCTCTTGGGTTTCTTATGGTCCCAAATTTCTATGCTGTGACTTGAAATTGCACTCATAAGAAGATCTCTCAAGTCCAAGATTCCAAGGATGTGAATTTAGGACTGAAGTCGAACTGAACCAGTAAACCTGAGGGTCTGTACCATGTCAAATTCCAGGGGAGTCTCACATGACCAAATGTTTCTTCATTCACACAGAGAGTTAGCTGTCAAGGGAAAGGCTAGGCTGTGTGAGTGCAGTTTCTCTCAATGGAGAGTTTTTAGTGGTGGTGTCCCCTGCACTGTTGTCTGAAATGATATCGCCAGACCAGGTCCAAATGTCGCATTCACTTTGTGGGGAGTGGATAATCCATGTAACATCATGTGATGTCTCTAATAGAGTACAATCCTAACCTGGAATTAGGCTGGCACAGTTAGGCCAGCAAAGTTTGGCCGGCACAAGGGATACCGTAAAAGTATGTTTGGACCACTCTTGAAATCAGAGACGCCAGCACACAGATGTGCTCCATCCTCCTTGACTCCGAGAATGGTCCAAATGCACTTTAAGGTGGCCCTTGTGCCAGCCCAACTTTGCAGGCCTAACTTGTGCTGGCCTAACTCCAGGTTAGGATGGTGCCCTTAGTTGTATTGTCAGGGTGGGGACAGCTTTGGTGGTATTGCAGTTGGGAAAACACCTCTAGTTATCTTTGAATTTTTTCCTTTTTTAATGTTTTGGTGGTGGTATTTTATTATTGATGCATTCATATTATTTTGACCAGGTTCCAGAAACAGTCTTTTACTCCACCCTCATCCCTTAGGGAGAACTGGGCCTAGGTTCTATGAACTCCAATGGCCTTTAGACTTGTTTTTCTCCAACAGCATTCCCACCCATTCCAATATCGAGTGCCAAATGGCTCTCAAAATGAAGGGGATTTTCCAAAGTGGTTTGTGATAATGTGTGTGCCTGCTTTCTAAAGTCAAAAAGTGCAAGTCCTTGTGGACCGGAACAGCTATTTGGATTCTGGCCCATATAAATCGTCAGTGTGTGTTCATGTATAAGGAGGCTCTGCTTCCTTTTTGAAAACGTTGTTTATTAGCCGTGACATTATTTTTTAAGTAATTTCCTCTCAAGGTTTTTTTTTCCCCCTAGAGAGGCCGTTAATCTGAGTTCCTAGATGAAGGATGTCCGTTTTGATCTTTTTGCTGACAGGATCATTTATTTTTATTGTATTTTATCTTAAAAAGAGGTTTTTGTTGCTTTCCTGCTGAAATCAGTATAATGAAGACGCAATCCTAACCTGGAGTTAGGCTGGCACAGTTAGGCCAGCCAAGTTTGGCCGGCACAAAGGCCACCGTAAAGCATGTTTGGACCACTCCCGGAGTCAGAGAGGCCAGCTCACAGATGTGCGCCATCCTCCCTGACTATGACAGTGGTTCAAACATGCTTTACCATGTCCCTTGTGCCGGCCAAATTTTGCTGGCTTAACTGTGCCGTCCTAACTCCAAGTAGGATTGCACTCTGAGAATAATAAACTTTGAGCCTCATCCAGTGGTGTCATTCAAATGATTTAGGAATCGGGAACCCGGAACCAGCCACGGAGCCCGTTAGGATCCGGAACGCCCGTTCTGGTCCGTTCCCCCTGAATGACATCACTGGCCTCATCCTATCCTGGGCTGGCCCGTAGCATGTTGCAGTGCAGGCAAGACCTCCACTCTATGCCATGAGCTGACCAGCAATCGGGTTGTGCTGGTAAAAAAAATTTTTTTTTACTTACCTACTCCACTGCCCCATGGTCCCCAATGGGCCTACTTGGGTCTCTGCCAGCTCTTTGGCTGGCATAAATCCAAGTGGGTTCAGTGGGGCTTGTTGAGGCCGGCCTGGGACATAGGATATCGGCAGAGCTGCCGCCACCGCCAATATCTGCCCCCAGCATGCTCTTGATACTCCCTGGCTGGCCTCAATCCCTGTCCTGATCCCGGAATGCCTCTTTTGCCAATCTTCCCGGAATGCCTCTTTTGCCAATCTTCCTACTTCGGTGGGGGCTCTGTGTTCCATGGTTACACACTTGGGGCTGCCTGCCATTGGTGCTCATGCCTCTGGTCAGTACGCTGTCTCTGCAGTGGCTGGCGCACACGGCCTGGGCTTTGCACTGATGGAACTCAAGTTCTGTCACCTTGAGGCCCAAATAGGATTGGGCCATTATTCTTACAGGAGAAGCATGCTGTGTGGCAGGGTGACCAGATACAATCATACTGAACTGTGTGTGTATGTGAGCGGTAGAAGAAGGATGTTACTATTAACATTATCTTAATATAATGGCAGGAGGGGGCAGGAGGTTTAATTGAGAGGGTTAAAGCCTCCATTTGCCTGAAGATAAGATCCAAAGGTCACCAGTTAGAGAACACCGGAAGCTTCCGTGAGCAGCAGACCTTGAGAATTGCGACTGATAAGAGCTAAGCTGTCTCCAGCTGCCTGTGAGAGAGGAGTTGTGGTGGGCCAGCTGTTTCTTTGGTGGGAGCAGAGAAGCCATTTATCAGCCAGCAGGAAGGCAATTGTGTGGCCAGAAAGAAAGACTAGACCACGAAAGTTCCATCTGTATGTTGTAGTTCTTGAAAGACAGAACTTTTGTAATTTGTAAAAACCCCTTGAGGGGTTTAGAGAAATAAAGCCTGCCTATGTAAACCGTCTTGAATTAAAGTCAGAGGAGCAATCTAATGATTAAGAAAGGCGGTATATAAATATTATTATTATTAATAATAATAATAATATTTTGCTGTTTAATTGCATGAGTGTGGTGGAGCGAATGGTCTCTAATGCAAGCAATGGCATATATCAGAAGAATAAAAAGATATTGCTGATCCTGTATTAACAGTACTAAAATTCTGTGCAAGTTCTTAACCTAAGAATCGGTTTGGAGCCTTCCAAGGTTTTGTAGTGGTGTTGGCTTGCTGCAGGACTTGGCAAATGTTTTGAATTGGACAGAACCTGTGTATTGTGTGTACATTTTTCCTTTGCATTGTGATTCCTCTTAATGACAGTTCATACAGTAATGGCTATCAATCTAAAATTACAGTTGATCTGAACTGATTTGCCCTGAGCACACTTGAAGCTAATCCTAGAAAATTTCACATTGCAGCGCTGGAGACCAGCATGTTTTTAGCAGGCGCAGTTGATATGTCGCTTATTCTAATACGAGTGTGCTGTGATTTCGTTTGTACTTTTTCAAGCTTTTTGATTATTTGACCTCTGGGCCTTATGCAGCCCACTTTCTGGTGGGCATATCCTGCCAGAGCACATTATCCCCTGTGTCAGTTCTTGTGGTCTTATGTGACTAGTTCTAGATATATAAAGGCCAATGTGACTTAGGCGGCAGTCCTAACCTGGAGTTAGGCCGGCACAGTTAGGCCAGCAAAGTTTGTCTGGCACAAGGGCCACCACAAAGCACGTTCGGACCACTCTCAGAGTCGGGGAGGATGGTGCACATCTGTGTTCTGTCCTCTCTGACTTCAAGAGTGGTCCAAACATACTAGGCAGCGTGCTGTGTTCAGTAGGGCTTTCTCCCAGGTACATTCGCATAGGATTGTGTCTTCTTGCATGGTTCTGTGTGGCATAGATTTATTGTCGTGCATAAGTGCCTAAGTCTTCTTGCATGGTTCTGGCCTTAGATTTGTATTCGATAGTATTATATAGCAAATGTGCTCCCTTTACCTAAGGTCTTCATAGTGTGAGCTCTTGTAAAACCTTGAAATTTGACTTCTGTGGGTATCAGCTGACTTCTGTGGGCATTCAGCAATAATAATGGCAGAGTTCAGAAGGTGAAGGGAAGGTTCTTTGCCCCTTTTGCATTGCAAATGTCGGTGTTAGCAATGGAAGCCTCTTTGTCTCAATGCACTGTTTATTACAATTAAGGCCTTCATCTACACACATCTGTGACTGTGAGTCTATTGCAGACTTTAGCAAGAACGTTTCCTTCCTCAACAAAGAACTTGAGCTTCCAGCATGAAATTGCTGAACGAGAATGTTTTGTAAATTGGATTGCACCATATTTTTCCCCTTCCATCTCACCAGCACCTTGAACTAGAGTGCAAAGGAGGTGGTTCATTCTGCCTTCAGACCCCACTTTTTGCTTTTTCTGGCCATCAATAGCATTGTAGAATGTGCCGGTCTCCCTGTTTTGGAGCCCAAAATGCATGTCCTAAGTCAGTGGTTCTCAAATGTTTTAGTACTGGGACACACTTTTTAGAATGACCGGCACCCACCGGAAGTGATATCATGGCTGGAGTTGCTTTGTATGCACAAAAACTTCTGATGATGTGTCTGTACAGCCAAGGTTAGAGAATTGAGTGCATGAGTTTATAAACCATATAGAAAAATTGTGCATGTATTTCTCCCAGTGCCTTGATTTTGTTTGTCAGACATGTGATAGTTGTGGTGCTGCCGGATCTGATGCTGAAAGGAAAATGTAGACAAACACCATGCTGCACTTAGAGCGAAATCCTAACCTGGAGTTAGGCTGGCACAGTTAGGCAAACAAAGTTTGGCTGGCACAAGTGTAAAGCACTTTCAGACCACTCTCTGAGTCAGGGAGGATGGCGCACATCTGTGTGCCGGCCTCTCTAACTTCAAGAGTGGTCTGAACATTTTATGGTGTCCCTTGTGAAAGCCAAACTTTGCCGGCCTAACTGTGCCTAACCCCAGGTTAGGATTGTGCCCTTAGTTGCTTAAAAAGGTAAAGGTTTTCCCGCGACCAAATAGTCTAGTCGTACCCGTCTCTAGGGGGCAGTGCTCATTTCCGTTTCTAAGCCGAAGAGCCAGCGATTATCTGAAGACAGTTTCTGTGGTCATGTGGCTGGCACGACTATACGCCAAGGTGCATGGAACGCTGTTGCCTTCCCACCAAAGTGGTACCTATTTATCTACTCGCATTTGAACTGCCAGGTTGGCAGGAGCTGGGACAGTCGACGGGAGCTAGCAGTTGCTTCCATCGTGCAAATGGGAGAATAAGGGTTGGCAGAAACTGTGGGCTGGCTTGACACCTGTTGTGTTTTCTGCTTTGCCAAACTTTCAAACCGGTAACACGCTGACCTGGCCAAAAACTCGATTTGAAAATCTTGTCCCATATTGATGACGGGTGATGTTGTCAGTTCCAAAACTGGATTAATAGCAGATTCCCTTGGGGGGATTGAGGAGCGGAGGTGGAAGGGAGCTAGATTGCTTGAAGCAGTGGTGATCACTGCACTTCTCATAGGCCAAACGTTTAAGCCCTCTGAATCCCAACGGTGGACTGAATAAAACCAGGCCCAAGTGGTTTAGGGCAGACAAATATTTCCCGTTCTTAGGACCGACCTCTGTTTTCAGAAGCCGGCATCCAGTTTGTTGGTGGCAAGGCGATGAGACTGCTGACATATTTCTAGCCCTGAGAAGCTGTGACCTTTCTCTTGTAAACATCGTAATTTTCAAATTGCAAAGAGGTGGCAATCTTCTCAAATGCGGAGACGGTTGCAACAACACCAAGCCATAGACATCAGTTCCTCGCTTCTTCCCTCCAAATTTGCATCATAACCAGCTTTGGCTTGCAGCTATAATAGAGAGAGAGACACACACACATACAAGCGCATTTTTTTCTTCTGTCTGTGCTGTCACGCTAAGCAAATGTGGATTCTGTCAGAGGCAGCCCTTGCTGTTGACTTGACACTGTGTAAATACTATTGTTGGGGCACAAGGATGAAAAGGCAACTTTAAAGATGCTTACTTTAGACTGAGCATGACTTTAAGGAGGAGCTTCTCTGGGTCTAAATTCCAAGCCTGCTTACCGCTCCAAGCCATTAGTTAAGCCCTAATTGGAACAGACTTCATAATATTAAGCTATTAGAAAACATAAAAAATGTAGTTGCTGGGAGGAAAGAGGATTTGCAGAAGCATTAGAAGACACTTCGGGAAGCTCTGAGCTCTGCGCTTTTTTCTTCTTTCATCTAGGTAAGGATTAATAGCTGAAAAATAAATCTTTCAGAATTTCTGAGCAGTAAGACTGGAGCTCTGGTGCTAGTTAAGCGTATTTAAGTCTGATTCACATCTGTGGGACTTGTGCACATGTAACACAACCTTGGTGCCTGACGATCTGGCCCCCCTCCCCAAAAAACGGGGGGCTGTAGGGGGGTCTGACCCTCACAGTGTTCTTTGCCAGGCTGCAAGGTACGTGTGTGCCAAGTTTCGTGGCACTCGGTCAAGGCGTGGGGAAGCCTATTCGGAACAGACAGACAGACAGACCCACGTCCATTTTTATATATATAGATACCATTAGCAAAAAAAAAAAAAGTTTTCATTACTATAGGTAGATGATCTTTTATCTGGACATCTGACTATTCCGAAATCCAGACATCTTTGTCCAAGACTTTTAAAAAACCCACTTTCTCTAGAAAGGAGGACTTGTTTCTCACACACAGGCTATGAGTTCTTTTCTCTGCTGTGTGGTATGTGCCTATACAGGCATTGTTGAAAAATGTCAGAGGCCAGCAGACACCCAAATGGGTAACAGTGAAAAGAGCACGAGGAAGCATTTCTCGTTATATTTATGCAATTTTTCCGAAATCCAGAAAAATCCAAAATCCCGACACCTACCCATCTGAATCAGTCCAGATAAGGGATACGCAACCTGTAGAAGTTTCCGTTTTCAAATAAGCTGATTGAAAATGAAGGTGAGATGTAATGCACACACATAATCTCTTCAAACTATATTGACAATCCCTGATGAAGTTGCAAGAGACTGTTTTTCATCATCATCATGGAAGAACCACGGGGGGGGGCATGTTTTGTTTTGCCGTGTAATAGTTCAGATATCATGACTTGATACTGGGGGGGGGGGCAAGGACTGGCCAGCCACTTCAGGTATTCTCCATGACTTCATCTGGGACTTTTGACTCCTCATTTATTGTGCCTTCGAACTCCCTAGTTTCAGCAATTGGCTCAGAGTCTGTCCTCCCATTATAAGTATTTGATCGCCACTGATCAGCCGATTTGGCCAATCAGCCAATTTGTGTACGCTTTTATTTTGGAACCATATAAATAATCCAGTGAAAGCTTGGGTTTATGCTGGGCTTGTTCTTGACTTAAATCGATTCCCCCTGATGAGCAGGGGTGAATATGGGCAAAAAAAATAATAAAAGAGAGAGAGAGAGTTCAGTTTCAGCTGGGTAGGAGGATAAAAGGGATGACCCAAAGGCCAAGTGGAAAAAACGTGATTTTCAGGCGAGACTTGAAGGAAGAGAGAAATGTCACAGCCTGCTGGCCTATTCCCCCAAAGGTAGCCATCTAATAATAGCAAAAGCTTTACTCCAGTGCTCTTAATAGAAGCCTGACAGACACTGATTAAGTACAGTCAGTGCTTTTTCTTATCTCCTGGCCAGGAAAAGTTGCTACGTTTCTGTTTGTGAAGCTGCTTTAAAGGAACAGAAAGAGGGCCAGTGGTGACAGAGAGAAACTACAGTAGGGTCAGTTGCAACAGTGGAGACACACACACACACGCATGCGCGCGCACACACACAGAGGGCACCATTCTGCGGCACAGTTGGACCAGCAAAGTGTGGCCGGCACAAGGGACACCGTAAAGTGCGTTTGGACCACTCTTGCCGGCAAAACGTTACTGGCCTAACTGTGCTAGCCTAACTCCAGGTTAGGATTGCGCCCTTATAGTAATAAGCCACAAAATGTTTAATGTCCCCAGTATGTGAGGGTAGGGAACAGCGTCCTAAGTATTGCAGGTGCCACAATGTGCCGTGTCACCTGCTCCTCCCACTTGCCTTCGGAGCCATTCTGGACAGCAACAGTGTCAGCACTGCCCAGAATAACTCAAATGCCAAGTGAGAAGGACTGGTCACGTGGTGCATTGTGGCACCTGCAGTACTTATACTCTTTATATATATTTTAGGATCCACAGGGTTGGCTGTGTAAATTTTAAACCTTTTAAATTTTAAATGTTAATTATTTTAATACTGTTTTTAACTAATCGTTTTTAATTCTCAAACATTGTAATTTTATTGTATTTTATTGTCGTAAGCTGCCTTGGGTGCCCATGGGGCAGAAAGGCGGGGTACAAATTGAATTAATAATAATAATAATACTTACCACCCTGCCATCCCATAGCTACGCTACTTATGCCAAATCTACCACTTGCTTTGCCTGGCATAATGGTGTGGTTAGTTCTGCCATCACCCACGATACCCAGTTCTGGATTCATTGTCTCAGCCAGCCTGACCCCTTCCACATTGGACTGGCAGGAGGTTCTTGCCTTTGTTTAGCTGCTCTCAGGCTGTCTCAGCCATGTGCCAGATATGAAGCGTGTCCCTTACTTTTCCAAGGCTCCCTCTTTTCACGGAGCTTCCAGGCTCATTATGCCTTGCTTGTGATGCCATCAATCACACATGTGGATGCTGGGCAGCCCAAGGACTTAGCCGCTGCCTCCAGGTAGGACATCAACCTGCTTGCAGAGCTTTTCCATCATTGTTATAATCAGTTCTCCAGGCAAATTTATTGTCTTGATCCTTTTTTCCTTAGAGTGCCTGCAGGCTCTGTCCTTGGCTATCCTTTCTGCATATTTCCCCCTCTGGGATACGTAATTGCTGCGTTCAGGTGTGTTTTTTGTTGTCGTTGTTTTTTGGTCTCATTTCCTGAGCAATTTTGGCCAACTGTAGGTATTTGTCTAACTGCTGGTTCTCCAAGTGCCAGTTGTCGGCTCTGAACAAAAGCTGAAGTCGGCTTTTGTTGTATTCCCTGCCCTGTTCTGCTTGTGTTCCTGTGGTGCCATCTTCCCATTTGAATGCTTTTTAAAAAAGTATTTGGGGTGCACTGAACAAAACAAAAACAAAACCCCAAAACAGCTGCTGTTGGACTGCACTTGCAACACTGAGCCTTGTCTTATTATCCTGGCACATTGTGACACCCGCAATACTGAACAAGTAATTTTATCGGCCATCTCCAGGCATGTGTACTTGGGAGTCAGTTCCACTGAGTTCAGTGGCACAGTGTGCATGGGATTGCAGCAAAACAGTGCGATCTTCAGTGTACAGTATTCACTCGGATTTTTTTTTACCCAGCATGTCATCAGTCTGTGGAACTCCTGGCCACAGGATGTGGTGATGGCATCTGGTCTGGATGCCTTGAGAAGAAAATTGGATAGATTTCTAGAGGAGAAGTTCATCATAGGTTGCAAGCCATGTGATAGATATGTGCAACCTCCTGGTTTTTGAAGTAGGCTACCTCAGAATGCCAGGTGCAAGGGAGTGGCAGCAGGATCTTGTTGTATACTCCTTCAGGTATCACGTGGGCCACTGTGAGATACAGGAAGCTGGACTAGATGGGCCTTTGGCCTGATCCAGTAGGGTTCTTCTTACGTTCTTGCGTATGTTCTTAAGGCTGAGTCCCTAGACAGGATGCAGAGGGCTGCACAATGGAATTCCACCATAGAAAAGGTTGTATTCCCTGGACACCAAGGGCTTGACATCAGATGGAGAAATCCATTGAAGGTCTGCCTGCCTATTGAAGTTGCTTGAAGGAAGAGAGGAAGGAAGGAAGCTCTAAAGGAAGAGATGCAGAAGGAAGAGATTGGATAATGAATAGTTCTCCTACAGCAGCGGTTTCCAAAATTTGTGACCCACCTTGGCATCTGCAATGTCCCAGATACACTGCAGCCAGATAGCTGCAGGGCAGTATGGTATGCTTCTCACACACAGTTTGAGAAATGTGGCTTGATTTGCGGACTTGCAAAAATCAGGGTAGAGTGTAAACAGTTCTTCAATGTGACTTTGCACAAATTTTTGATGTTAGCCAACTTTCGCTTTCTGGCATACAGCTTTGGGCCTGATTCTTTAGCAATCATTCCTCTATCCTTTGCATGCTGTGGGGTTGTCCTGATCCAGATATTTTTGGAGCAATCACCTGTCTAACCTGCTGGGTGGGTGGTGAATAGGCACAGCCCAAGGATCCTAGAGTAGCTGCCTTTTGCAGCAGTTTTAGTTGTGTAAAAAGTACGCTCCAAACGCTTTGTTTCTTGTGCATCAAGTAGTAGGCTTTTTTAGCATTTAGATAAAAAAATTGTTAATATCGGGCATCTTCCCCAGTGGTTTGTTGACACTGTCTGCAATTCATAAATCGTACCTTTTTTTTTTCTAAACAAGCCAGATGTTAGAGATAATAATGTGCTGGCTTTCACTTTGTCAAGCGTACAGTGTCATGCAAGTTGACGTGGTGTGCTTATACTAGCAGTTTTGCAATTGCAAGTCCATATGGATTTTGCTCTATATTTGGAAGTGCAATCAAATTCATCTGTGAGGCAAGCCAGGCAATTGTAGCCTGTTGATGGAAATCCAAAATACCAATGGAGTCTTGATATAATTTGGTGTGTCAAATCAATGAACAAGAGGCAAAACCTTACTGATAAAAACAACAACTATATAACAGAAATAATTGTTCTCTGGTATCTTAATGTTGTCATTATGTGGTTCTGGGGTGTCATGCAGTGGATGTTAGAGCAGAGGCTTACCTGGGCTAAACCGCTCCCATGGCATGCAACGTGATGATGTCACAATGTCATGATGTTGATGGGTGTGGCTTATCTCGGCTGCGGCTCGGGCAATTTTGCCCGAGTGGCGGCCCAGATGAGACGCGCTCCTCACCAGCTCAGGAAGCCGGGGGCTGCATAGCTTCTCTTGGCCACTGCTCTTCCTGTGGCAGGAAGCCGGGGGCGGGGTCTCTCGCCTGGGATTGAGCTGTGCCCCCTGATTTTGGAATTGCTCCATTTCAGAGCAATTCAGAGGCAAGGGCCTCAGGGGCGTGACACCTCTTGGGCGCTATGATGGGGGGGCCATGATGTAAATGGCCCCACTGGAAAATGGCGCCCATTGCTCTTGCTCCCCACACAGCACTCAAGATACGCCTCTGTGTTAGAGCAGCCTTTATTTAGTAGAAGCACTGCTACGGACTCATTTCCTGTCTAAATTCTAAAGTTTGGACAAGGCCGATCTCTCTCCCATATTGAGTTGCTACAGATGGGTCATGAGTGAAGTAATCTGTGGCAAGGCAGAGACTTCAGTGCTTTTACATAATATTTTGTCCTAATCCTGATTTTTTTGTCAGAGACGTTTCAAGGTTGTGTGCTTGCTGCAGTCTAAGAACACCAGTTTGCGTTCCAGGAGTGTCAGTTGATTTTGTCACAATGAAAGCACTTCCTGCTTGATTGCATCACTTCCGGGTTAATGGTATCACTTATGGTTGGGTCCCGGCATGAGTGCCATTCTGAAAAGTGGGTCCTGGTCGAAAATGTTTGAGAACCCCTACCCTAGTGGTTTTGTTAATACACTCTGCTGTTCACAAGTTGTATTTTTTTAAACTAAGCAACAAACTAGATGTTAGAGGCAAGAATGTGCAGGCTTTTACTTTGTCAGACAGAATACTATGCAAGTTGACGTGGTGTGCTTATTACTAGCAGAGAACAAAGCGCTAGAAGGCACATAATCGTCAGAGACGAGTCTACATCATTTCCTTGTTTGGGTGTTGCCAGTCAAGATGTTGACTGAATTCTGTCACACCAGATCTGTCAGGTGGACACTACCTGCCCTCTGGGTCTTGCAAAGCCTAGACTTGTGTGTCTACAACCCTTGGCTAACACATGGTTAGCTAGTGGAGGACAGGGAGGCCTGGCGTGCTGTGGTCCATGGGGTCGCGAAGAGTCGGACGTGACTTAGCAACTGAACAACAACAATATATGGTTGGAAATCAATAAATGAATCAATTCTCTCCATGTCCATGTTATGTCTTGTTAATGCTACGTATTGTGCCATATAGAAATCCTATTGGCTGAATGTATAATCATACTTTCTATGAAATATAACCTCTGCTATTATGGATTTGATTCTGTTTTACTGTGCCTTGTAAAGAGCAGAATCCAGCCTCTGGTTTGCAAAAGATAATGGCAGCCACTGACTATAGGATTGGGCCATCAATGTATAGGGCAGTGTTATTCAAACTGTGAGTTGGGGCCCACTTGGTGGGTCGCAGCCAGCGATGGGATTCACAGATTGACAAGGGGAACGCTGGGCGGGACTAACGCGGGGCTTCTGCGTGATTGGCTGCCTGTCCGCAGCGTTCCACAGCTGTCCTGGCCTCAGGGGGGCTGCCCCCGGTTAGCGCACCCCACCGCTGCTTGCCCAGGCACCCGGCGAGACCCTCACCTGTCCCCCGCGGCGAGCAGGAGCCCCCCCCCCCGAGGCCAGGACAGCTGCAGAACGCTGCGGATGGGCTGCCACTCAAGCGGAAGTCCTGCCTACATCCCGCCCAGCGTTCCCCTTGTCAATTTGTGAATTCCATCGCTGGTCGCAACCTGATGTCAGGTAGGTCGCAGAAAGTTGGGAGCAACCATCTTAGAAGCTGCAGGCCTTCTTGCTATATTTCTTTTGTGAGTGTTAACAGTTTGAATTTTCAAGTGAGAGTTCTTTAAAAAAATCTGTTTTTAGTTCAGTGCTTTTACATCATATTTTGTCCTAATCTTGCTTTCTGTCAGGGATGTTTCATGGTGGTACAATTGCTGCAGTCCAAGAACGCCAATTTGCATTTCAGGAGTATCATTTTATTATATGACAATGACAGCACTTCCTGTTTGATGATGTCACTTCTGGCTATGACGTCACTTCCACATAATGTATCCCACTTCGAGAACCACTGGTATAGGAGATACATTTCTCTTGGAAGTCTGAAAAAAATTGTGTCTATTGGTCCAGTTTCCAAACAAGTAGAGATGTTTCTTGCCAACAGTAATTACTTTGGAGACTACAAGGAAATTTTAATGTCATATGTTCTGCATTGTCTGTGAGATCGTTGTTAATGCTTGGGAGTGTTTATATTTTTTAATTCTGTAAATAATTTCAGTCTGTATTGTAAACGTTCTGTTATGGCCAAATGACCAGACCAAAACAAATAAATTAGCTGATTTATTTACTGTATTGTTTATGGAGCACTTCCAATTTGGAAAGCTTTTTACAGGCTTTGCATGGACTTGCACAGCAGCACATTGAAGGTAGATCACTATTATTCCAGTACAGTGTTACAGACTGAGAACTGAATCGGAACAGCCCAGAATAGATGCAGAATAGAGCCCCGTTTTTGCGCAACAAGCACTTCCTGCTTTCCTGCAAAGCAGGGCTTTATTCTGCATTACGGATGACCACAGAGGAGATTGTGGGCCTCCCGGACCCTCTTGAACCTCACTGCAACCCCCAGGTAAGGGCTGAAGCCCCTGGGTGTTCTGTGGCTCCGTGAGCACAGCAGTGCCGTGGGGACACCTGTAACTGGGCCACTCTGCTTAAATTTTCTACCAGTGGTGTGCTGGAGATTGCATTTCTACCAGTGTTGCTCTGACACATCATCGGAAGAACATGGTGTAAGGAGGAATGGCCCAATGGTGAGAAGCACTGGTCTAGCCCCCTACTCAGCCTGCTTTAACGTCACTTTAAGATCTCTTCCATTATGGCGTTCTTGAAAGCTTAAATAATATATGAAGAGGCGTGGATACGCATTATTCTGTAAGATGAAAAAAAGCAGAGGGGATGCTTTAGATTCAATTGCCACCAAAAATCTGTTCAGCGTGCTGTAAATGTGTACTTGAAAAGTGCATCTTAAGTACACATACCAAAAGTGCATGCTGTTTTATTTGTTTTCTGCAGAGTGTAGCATTGCATTTGATGGATTGCGGATAGACGTCATACGTTCTGAAAATGAACAGCTCATTTCAATTGTTTGTGATCTTTTGGAGGCAGTTGAGCTGGAATTGAACAGTTGAAGTTATCACTGCCTCTTAATTCAGTAACACTCAAACACGGCAGAAAGACTGACACTGAGGGCGCAATCCTCAACAGTGCTGGATTGGCACGGCCGGCCGGCCAGCACCAAATCCAACACTGCTGTGGGGAGGCTAGAGCCTCCCAATGGCAAGGGCACGTTTGTGCCCTTACCGTTGGAGAGTATCCAGCCTCCTTAATGCGTTCCTCAGATCTGCACTAAATAGCAAATTCGAGGAGACCGTGCGGCCTGAATCGGATGGGCTTTGGATTCGGCCTTATGGCCAAATCTGGAGATCGCCCTCTCCCCACCCACAATCTCCTTCCCCCCCCCCCGCCAATCCCCGGAATGGGACGGAGCCTCCCTCGCACCGACCGGCTTCAGTTGGAGCAAGGGGGGCTCTCCGTTGGCACTCTCAAGCCGACGCTACTCATAGCGTCGGCTTGAGAGCGTTAGCGCCGATGCAGGGGTACCACTTGGCACCCCCACGTCAATGCTACATATGTGGCGGTATTGCACTGTGAGTTAGGCCAACATAAACTAAGCCAGCAAAGTTTAGCCAGCACAAGGGCCACCGTAAAGTATGTTTGGATCACTCTTGCAGTCAGAGAGACCAGCACACAGACATGAGCCATCCTCCCTGACGTTGAGAGTGGTCCAAACACGCTTTATGGTGGCCCTTGTGCTGGTCAAACTTTGCTGGCTTAGTTTATGCCGGCCTAACTCCAGTTTAGGATTGCGCTCTGAAAGTTTGATCATTGCTCCACATTGACAAATAATGTCGGTGTTCTTTGGATGTCTGTTAGTTAAGTGTTGTTGGATTAAAGTAAACCACAAGGAAATTCTGGTCTGCATTTGGCATGCCTGGTGGTTTTTCTTAACTAAGGAAACCCTTTTAAGAATTGCTTCTAGGAAACAACTTTTACAGTAAACGATTTATTTCCTTTTGCAAAAGTTGCCTTCACAAAAACCCATTTGGTGTTCAGAGTTTAGATCTGTAACTCATGCTACTGTATCCATGTCTGAACGGATCTGGGGCATTCAGTTTTAGAATATCCCAAACCTGTTTCAGACATGGATATAACTGGATGACTAATGGATAGGGTTGGGCTTTATTGTCAGGAATCAGGCTAGCCTGCACAACAGACACACAACAATGCAACACTATTAGCGCTGTTAGGATGCCTTCTCAGTCCCAAAGCATTAGTGAAACAAAGGTGACATTTCAGTCTCAATGGAAGCACAGTTCTCTTGTCCGTTGATCGTATTAACAACGTGTTAAACATTTCAATTATAATTCCATACAAAATATTCCACTGTAATGCTTAAACAAGAATATTCTGCATTTGATTAGCAAAACTAAAGTCATGGTGTCCAAAATATTTTTGTGATGGGAAAACTCTGCTATTTTGCAGATCTATGTGACTGCAACATCTGGGTGTTAGCTTCCTTTAATAGCAGGTGATAATACACAGCTTTGGTCCATCCTATCTTGTAGAATTCCTCACCCTTTTTAGGCCATCCCAATCACTGAGTTGGGCTAAGAGCAGGACATTTTCTGTTATAACCCATGCTTTCTGTACCCCCCCCCCGCCCCGGTGAAATCCGCATACTTACATTGACCTTTAAGACGAGCATCTCAATTTGGTTGTATGTATTGTGGGACGTGGTGGCGCAGCGAGTTAATCCGCTGTTGCTGGGCTTTCAACCGCAAGGTTGGGGGTTCGAGACTGCGTGACGGAGTGAGCTCCTGTCGCTTGTCCCAGCTCCTGCCAACCTAGCAGTTCGAAAGCACCTAAAATAATGCAAGTAGATAAATAGGGACCACTTCGGTGGGAAGGGAACGGCGTTCCGTGCACTATGGCGTAGAGTCATGCCGGCCACATGATCGGACAAAAACGCCGGCTCTACAGGCTTTGAAACGGAGATGAGCAGCGCCCCCTACAGTCGGTCACGACTAGACCATTCGGTCGTCGGGAAACCTTTACCTTTATTGTATTGCTGCCTTGCATTTAGTTGTAGTGTTCATCGTTCGATGACGAGAGATTTCCCCTCTTAATACCAACATTGATGGCTCCATGAAAATTGTTTTGTAGGCAGAATGGAGGCACCCACAAACAAAAACCGGCCGAATGTGGAGATCTTGTTCCCTATCATTAAACAGTTTGAAACAGTAAACAGCCCAATCCTAAGTGACTCTCCACATGGTGATGCAGCAGCTCCAGCTGTATTGGGGCAGGGGAGTGGCCTCCAGAGGGATATTTGGTCCTTTGCCTGGGGTAAGCCCATGCTGGGCCGCCCGATCCAACTGCACCAGTGATACTGCTGGATTTAGTGGGCACTGCTGCCACCGAACCCATCCACTTCCTAGTCCCAAACTGCTCTCTTCCCCATGCCCTTTCTGTCCACCCCATGCTTCCCTCCTGCCCCTGTACTCACTTACCTGAGCTGATGAGTGTCCAGTAGCTGCAGGCTCATTGAACCGCCTGCTCACCACTTGCAGAAGCGGCTTGGCTGTGTGCTATGGTGTGTTGCCTGTTACGACAGCCTGAAAGCACCTAGCATCACTGGAACCCTCGTTCCGGTGTTGGTAGGCACCAAGAGTTCTGTTTATTGATGAGCAAATGAACTCAATGCCCATATTGCAAATCCTTTTAAAACACTTACGTTGGGGATGTGGTTATAATTAGAACAGGTACAAATTCTGCTTGTGCATTCTGTGTAAGGTTAATACAAAGTTGATTCATATCATTTTTGAGAGGTTTTCTTTTTCACTTGTATGGCTGAGTAAGGGCCCAATCCTATCCAACTTTCCAGTGCTGGTGTAGCCGCAATGCATCCTCAAGGTAAGGTATCTTGAGGAGGTCTCCCTGACTGCACCCCCACTGTAGGATGCGGTCCACACCCCATTGGCAGGGCTACATCAGCCCTGGAAACTTGGATAGGCCCTAAAGCCTGTTGTGTGTTCCATACCCATGTATGACACTTCACCCTCCATTGAAATAAACAAGTAGTGTGTTCATACAGCAGTTTCATGTTCAATTTTGTACATGCACAGTTGCTTCGGGCACTGACCTCTGGACCACGCTGAATGCCTTTCAGCCTATGGAAGAAACGACAGCCGTTGCCTTGAGCGATGCTTTGGTCGTGTTATTTTTTTATGAGAAAACTGCCATCACTTGGAAACCAAAAAAATCCAGTATGATGCAGCTAATAAATATTTCAACTGCTGCTGCGATCTGTGAGTGTTGAACTTGCGAGGCTAAATTTCAATGAACTCAGTGGCCATTATGTTATTTTAGAGCCTATTGATTTTTCGTTTTCATAAGAGTCAGGTGTCTTTTTTTTTTTCTTCAGAAAGGTACTTACAATTTTGAAATGGTTGCATTGTTGTTAATCGCTGTCTGCCAAGATGTGAGCTTCCAAACAAATGGTTACCATCTCCTTTCAATTCAGAAATGACTCTTTGGGCTACCCTTTCATTGTTGTTCATTGTTCATGGAGCTTGGCCGGAAGTGTTCATTTGGAGAAGAGTTCAGAACGATTCAAAGGAGAGTGTAGGCTTGTGTGACATCAAATTCTGGAAAGTGCCATAAATGATAGCTATTATAAATGACTGCAGGTTATGCTAGAGAAGTTTTATTACAGTAACGGCTAAAGAGGTTTTCTGTACTGGTCCTGTAATTTAATGTCTCTATTAATTATCTGGAAACGGCTGTGTGGCAGTTTAATTAAAATTTGCAGATGATGTTGAATAAGAATACGTAAACATCGAGCGGTGCAGAAATAACATAAAGACCAGGAAATCTTATAGATACAGTATGTGTAGAACAGCAAACTAAGATTCAATAAAAAATTAAATACTATTTCCTATATCTACTGAAGTAATTCAGTGTTCAGTACAATGTAAACAACTTCCAGACTGACTTGATGTTTGCAGACAACAGTGCCATATTTGCCAACACAGATGCATAGGCCGCCAATAGCCTTTACCACATTGCCCACATCGTCCAATCCTACAGTCTGAGAATCAATGTGAGTAAGACCCAAGTTATGACCAAGTTATAACCACAGACCATCGATGGAGTCCAAATCGAACAGATGCAAGAATTCAAATACAAAGTTCTCACTGGTACAGGAGAAAAAAGTCACCCATCACCAAAGTATTGACCAGGCAACCGTAGCATTTTCTTCGTTTAATTGGGGCCTCTGGAAGGTGGTCAGTATCTCCATCAAGACCAAAATATGCCTCTTCCAAACGCTGATCCTACCAATTCTCCTATTTGGATCAGAAATATAGACTCTGTTCAGGTCAGATGTGAACAAACATGCAGAGGTGGATCTACAAGGAGGGCAAAGCTCTAAGTGTTGCAAGAAGCCTTACCCTGTCATGTAAATCCCTCTGTAAGCAACGCCAAGATGTTGCTTTTCCCTGTGAAGATTGGCTAAAACGGTGCAGGAGAGGAGTGATTTCCACTGCAAGGTAAGGCTTCTTGCAAAACGTAGAGCTTTGCCCTCCCTTAGATCTGCCTCTGCAAACATGAGATCTTCCAAATGCAATGCTGGAGACAGATCCTGGATGTCTACCTTCATGATTGCCATTGTAACAAGAAAATTCATTTGCAAAGTGGTAGCTGGTACATTAACAGCCAAGGGGTTGTATACATTCAATATTAGGGGCTACTTTCGAAGGAGGCTTTGAAGATTCCTTCCTTCCAGATAAACTCCTTTTCAATCAGGTGCAGTGAATCTTTGGATGTTCCGAAAATTCCCAGCCTTAGGGACTGCAGAATTTTATTTAGCTATGGAGTTGCCTTTGGGATGTGGTGGCGCAGTGGGTTAAACTTCTGTTGCTCGGCTTTCTGACTGGAAGGTTGGGAGTTCAAGACAGTGCGACGGAGTGAGCTCACGTCGCTTGTACCTAACCAGCTCCTGCCAACCTAGCAGTTCGAAAGCATGTAAAAATGCAAGTAGATAAATAGGTACCACTTCAGTGGGAAGGTCATGGCGTTCCGTGCGCTACGGCATAGAGTCATGCCAGCCACATGACCACGGAAGCTTGTCCTCGGACAAATGCCAGCTCTACAGGCTTAGAAACGAAGATGAGCACCGCCCCCTACAGTCGGTCATGACTAGACCATTCGGTCGTGGGGAAACCTTTACCTTGCCTTTGAGTAATTTTTAGACAAGAATATGCTTATTTCTCCAAGATTCTTAAATGTGGTTGCTCTGTTCTTTGCCTCTGACAAATATTAAACCTTTTAAACTTCTCAGTGTATTGTTATGGAAAGAGATTTTGGCAGTGCCTACTCACTTTTCTTCCCAGCTCGTGACCCAGCTTTGCTTTTATTAAGTAATTAACATACGCATGACTTAACTGCGGCTGAAAGTCACATGCAAATTGATTATTAAATAATTTTTCAGCAAAGGGTTATTCAAAGAAGATTCAGTTGAGTCCAGGCAAACCACTGGACAAACTCAATCACTTTTAAAAAGTTTAATGAATGGATGAAGTATTAGAAAGCAACGCTACAAGTTAGTATGAATACAAATTGAGCAATTACACTAAGAGTACAATCCTATCCCTGCCCAGCCCAGAGTGTGCAACACCCCCTTACGGCCCAAGAGAGGTAAGTAAATAACATTTTTACTTAACTTTCCATAGGCCACGGTTTCCAATGGGTTTTCTCAGACCTACTGTATGCTAGCTGTTTAGCTGGTGTAAGCCTGAGGAGACTCGAGGTGGTGTTGGCCCCTGACCAGGAAGGGGCATAGGAACCCATGTGCATAGTGCAATGAGATCCATCCCCTCTTCCCCCAAACTGCTCCTTGCCTGGCCCCTAACCACCCCGATCTGCCCACGATCCTCCCCCATACGCCCCCACGGCCAACTTACTGGTGATGTTAGAGCACTATGCTAGAGCATTGATTTCTAACTTAGGGGTTATGAACTGATTTTCAGGCAGTAGCAGAGAGCTTGGCAACCACTATCTTGAAAAGCTGGGCACCATCATCTTCTCAAATTTTCATCTTCTCAAATTTTTTAGCAGCGGGACCCACTTCTAGGGAAGAGGCTTCTCTAGTAAACTGCCACTTCCTCAATGGCTCTTGCTGCAGGGGAAACTGGACTTGCCTTGGGCTCTCTGTGCAATGTAGTTCTCAGCAGTGAATCAATGAACCCCTCAAAACTCAAACATCACTTAGAAACAAGGCAGTCAGAACATTCTAAAAAGCATTTGGAGTTCTTTTGAGTTTCAAAAAGTGTGATTAATTAAAACAGTGGCTTTGCTTCCTGATTCATGTCCTCACTTCTGACCCCCCAGCACAATGATGTCACTCTCTGTTTCCCGCTTCATGACATCACTTCCTGCTTCATGGCATCACATCTGGCCCTGGGTCTTAGGGGTCCTGACAGGTTGTTATACCTAAAAAGGAGGTTCTGGTGCAAAAAGCGTTGGGAATCATTGATGATGAATGCTTCAGAAGACAACAGTGAGAAAGCTAGCAGGATGTGGACAGTAGAGGACTTCCTGTTAGCTTTCTCATATTGCTTCCTGTAGTGTTCATCTAGCATACTGTATATAAGTCTAGGTTTGCTCCCTGTTCCAAAGTGAAATGAAGAAAAAATTTCCTATTTGTAAAGTGTTTGCAAACAAAGAGAGGTGAGTTATCAGCTTGATGGAGGGGAGGAATTTGAGTAGGGTTCCTTGCTATCTATGATTTTGGGTATCCATAATCCATAATAGCAGAAGGATATGGGAGGATGCTGCAGTTTGGGGTTTGAAAAAACCCTTCATATCTGTGGGCATCTGAATAACGCATGATTGATTTCAGTGTTTTCCCATTTTCTATGTGACATCTAGTTCCCATTGAAGAGAATGTAGGAGTTTTATGGCTTACATATAAAGCAGTCATTGGGGGTAGTAATTAGCACTTCTCTTTCTGTATTTTTTTTAATTTTTATTTTGAAGAATTTATACCCCGCCTTTCCCATGCCGAAGCAAATGCCCAAGGCGGCTTCCATGGGCAGGCTAGTCTAAACCACCATTTTTCAATGGGGTTTTTACAACTATACAGTATTCTGTGACTCACTGAATTCTCAGTCCCAGCTGTAGCCTTCACAGTGTGGTTCTCTCCTCTGGTCGTGTCGTGCTGATGCTACGTTATAGTGTCGATGCGAGGGGTGGAGCAGCATCCCCGTGTCAGCGCTAACACTCTGAGGCCGACACTGCTTCCAGCGTTGGCTTCAGAGCAACGACATAGAGCCTCCCTTGCGCTGACCGAACATGGTTGGCGCAAGGGATTCTCTGCCCATCTCGGGATGGGGATTGGTGGGAGGGGGAGGTGGGACCTGGGTGGGCTTGGAAGGTGGCCGTATGGCCACTTCCTAAGCCCATCCGCAAGGCCCCAATTCAGGCTGTGCGGTCTCCTCGGATCTGCGCCCACTCTTTAGTGGGTGCAGATCCGAGGAGCACATAGGGGAGCCTCCCCTATGGTAAGGGAGCGCACGTTCCCTTGCCGCAGGAGGCGCCAGCCTCCCCCCACCCAGCGCTGGACAGGGCGCTGGCTAGCCAGCGCTCCTACCCCAGCGCTGGGTAGGATTGTGCCCTGAGCTTCAACAGGTGATCCTAAGTCCATCCTGGACAGGTCCTCAAGGTTGGACTCTTCTTTTGCTGGCTGACCTTCTCACAACAATCCCGCACTGGCTAATGAGCTCCACAGTGACTCCGTTCTGCCACAAGAGGTACTGCAGCTTGTCCCAGCCGGGCATTCAATCAATCAGGTACTTATATACCGCTTTTCAGCACGAAGTTCACAAAGCGGTTTACAGGCAACTAGTAATAATAATAAAGTTAAATGGCTCCTTGTCCCCAAAGGGCTCACAATCTGTCTCCCATCCAAAAATAGTCCACAGATTCTCCTGCTTAGCTTCAAGCAGTACCAGCAGCTCAATCATCAGTCCACACCTCCTGCCCATGTAGGCATCACATAGTCTTCCCAGATAATGCTCGACCTATTCCCAAGGCTGGTGATGGTTCTGCAGGTAAAATAACCTGTTCCCTGCCTGTTCAAGTCGATATTGCCATTTGCATGATGTTCTTACTCATGAGGTCCTTTAGTATTTGCATTGAATTATAAAATCAGCCCACCTCCACTGACGTGACTTAATTGTCATGCAGCTATTTTAGACCCTTCCTACCTCAGCTCATTTGCCAAGGACCCCTTCCCGGTATGGTTCTGTGGGGGAGGAGGTGTGGGGAAAGAGCCATCATCGGTTACCATTTACCCCACAGTGATGCCACTATGTTTTTCTACCTTCATAATGAAAGATATAGTGGAGCTGGAAAAGGTGCAGAAGAGAGCGACAAAAATGATTATGCGGCTGGGGCACCTCTCTTATGAAGAAAGACTGCAATGTTTGAGGCTCTTCAGTCTAGAAAAAAGGCACCTGAGGTGGGACTTGATTGAGACGTACAAAATTATGCATGGGATGGATAGGGGGATGTTCTTTTCCCAGTCTCAGAACTCCAGAACCAGGAGACACCCACTAAAATTGAGTGTAAGGAGAATGAGCACAGATAAAAGGAAATACTTTTTTTATCCAGTGGGTAATTAATCTGTGGAACTCCTTGCCACAGGAGAAGGTAATGGCATCTGGCCTAGATTCCTTTAAAAGGGGACTGATTTCTGGAGGAAAAGTGCATCATAGGCTATAGGCCTTGAAGAGTGGTGCAACCTCCTTACGTTAGTAGTAGGCTACTTCCAAATGCCAGGTGTAAGGAAGTGGCAACAGGATGCAGGCATCTTGTTATCTCATGTGCTCCCTGGGGCATTGGGTGGGCCACTGTGAGATACAGGAAGCTGGACTAGATGGGTCCTTGGCCTGATCCAGCAGGGCTCTTCTTATGTTCTTATATTTAGAAGTCAAGCTTGGTCCCACTTGGAAAGACCTAAAGCCAGCATCATATGGAGCATTTGTAATTCATTCGGGTTCCATACTAAGAGCTCATGAATCAATCCTCCATACATCAGCTCTTGTCTGGCAGCCAGGAAACCGAAATGCTTGCCAAGTGACTGTTTCAAGTTGCTGCTGTGGGACGTTCCATTGATGATCTCCAGTTGTTGGTTTTTGTTAAGTGGAAATGTATTTTAAATAGGGAAAAAATCTCAGTTTGCCAAACAGACGGAGCAGAGAGGATTCATCTAATCAAACATAGGCTTTGCTAAACTCTTCAAAATTAGATTAAGAAAGCAGAAGGGATTGTAGGTTTTGGATTTGGGTATCTCTTGGATTTGCTGCTTCCCAAATGATAACCCACGGGGTGTTGGTTTTCGTCATATAATAGAGAACAAATTTAGCAATCGAAAGGAAGAGTTATACTTGCATGACTATATTTCACCCAAACCTAGTGGTTGTGGTTTGCCCTCTCAGTTATAAAAACACTTGGGGTATAATTACCCTAGAAGCTCAAGGCGAAGGAATGTAAATGTTAGGAGAGTGTTGTAGTTTATAAGACCACTAAATGTGGCATGCTTCTGTGGCTCTTTGCACTATCACAGAGTTATAATATGGCTAGCTATTTGCAGTCCCCATCTTGTTAAAAAAAAGACTCTGAGATTCACATCAGCTGTCTCCCTTCATGGGCAAGAGGCACATTTTGAAGTGGTGTTTCTCTTATATTTAGCAGAGGGAGAGTAAGTCTCCCTCTTCAATCCAACACAGTGGTGAGCAGTGGTGAAATTCATCCAGTTCTCACCAGTTCTGCAGAACCGGTTGCTAATTTTAGGTTGGGAGAGGGAAGAAAGGCAGCGAATGGCCCTGAAGGACATAGAACCGGTTGTTAATTTATTTGAATCCCACCACTGATTGCGAGCCTTTTTGAGACGGGGAGCCATTCAACTTTATTATTATGTTTTGCCTGTAAACCGCCTTGTGAATGTTTTGTTGAAAAGCGGTATATAAATACTGTTTGATGGATTGCTAGATAATGCTGCAGCAGTCAAGTTTCCTTTCTTCTCCTGCTTGCTGTAGAGAGCAAAACTTCACTTCTAGATTAGAAAACTGAATCAGGCTTTGATTCCAGATCCCACAGGCAACGCCACACTGCATGCAAGGACCAACAAACCAAACAGGCAGGTGTCTTACAGCCCAATCCTACGTATGTCTATTCAGACGTAGGTCCTATTATGCAGTTATGGACCCAGCCAATGGGCCACCCAGGGACAGAGGAGAAAAGCATACTTCAGCCCCTCTCTTGGAATTACAGTTTGGGAATAGCTGATTTGTTCTTGGGTAGTATGCTTATGGTGTGCACTCCATCACAGGTTACAAACCGTGATGGGTGTGTGCAACCTTCTGGTTTTAAAAGTAGGCTATCTCAGAATACCAGGTGCAACAGTATGCAGGTATCTTGTTGTCCTGTGTGCTCCCTCAGGCATCTGGTGGGCTACTGTGAGATATAGGAAGCTGGACTAGTTGAGCCTTTGGCCTGATCCAGCGGGGCTCTTCTTATGTTCTTTTATCATCAAGGTATATCTGCATGCCTCATCATCTGTCTTCCATGAAAAGCTCAGTAGTAGAACCCATTCCTTCCACGAAGAAGGCCCCAGTTTCAATCCCAGCATCTCCACCAAGGGTAAGAAAAGACTCTTGTCCGAAATCTTCAAAAGCCAGTATTGTTCACATTGACAATACAGGCGTGCCAAAAATATTTAAACTACAGGTTTGTGCCACAGTATCCACTGATTCAGTATCCGCGGTTTCAGTTATCCACATATACCATGGATATTGGGACACCTATTAAAAAGATAAGAACATGAAACAAACCTCTTTTTTGACCTTGTTGCAGCAAAACCACTAATGTATCCCCGGTATCCACAGTTTTAGGTATCATGGAGGAGTCCGGAACAGAATTCCAGCATTTACCAGGGCATACCTGCAGCGGCGTCATTCACCCGGTACGCTGGGCGGGACTTACCTTTGAGCGGCAGTCCGCCCGTTGCGTCACGCCGTGTTCCGCCGCTTTCCCGCCCGCCAGGGCGTGACGCAGCGGGCGGACTGCCGCTCAAAGGTAAGTCCCGCCCA
>JAJKFI010000009.1:26431608-26444391 GCA_029204185.1 Lerista edwardsae
ACTGCCGCTCAAAGGTAAGTCCCGCCCAGCGTACCGGGTGAATGACGTCGCTGCATACCTGGTACTGAGCTAGACAGACCAGTGGTCTGACTCTGTTCAGAACAGCTTCATATGTTTTGTAGGTTTCCACAGTACCCACCTGTACCGCAGCCCTTTCTCCTGCTTCTCCCCGACAAGGGGCAGAACAGTGCCCAGGGTGCCAAAAACTAGGCTGAGGGGCAGCCATGATCACTGGTTTCGTATGCTTCCCTTGTAGCATTTTCATGCTTAGTGCTTTTGGGGAGTGATCTTTGAGCTCATTGGAGCTCATGCTGCTCTTATCCAAAGAGATTGAAAAGGAGCAGCACATTTTAATGGAGACCTCCTAGGTTACCCTATCCCATTCCTCTTGCCTCAACCTACATAATTTTCTACCAGACTTCTATCATTTGAAATCTGAGTACAGTAGTTGTACTGTACAACTGTATATCCCCAGCAATATCTTCTGCCTTCGCCCAAACACAGAACTATTCTTCCTGGAGGCTTGCAATCTGTAATTTCAGAATCTGTGCTTCTGTGTCTTTTGTAACTGTAATGTTCAGCCTCCCTCGATTATTATCTCATGCTCTTTTTTTTTTCTTGCCTGCGTGCCTCATTATTCTTTGCTACACTGGTTCCTCCAAATTGATAGTCACGTCAAAGGGAAAGAAATGCGAGAGAGCTAACAGCTTAACTACCCAGTTTTAGATCTGAGAGCTTGTGTATCAGGTGGGTTTTCAGCTCACTCGGCTGCTTGCTTTACAGTGTGTAGAATGCACAGCACAGATCAGTCTTTCTTTAATTAGCATGTTCCCCTGCCATGTACGCAGCAGCTCAGTTTGACAGGCGTTCCTTGAGCGTCGTCGGTGGGAATGCAGCTAAAGAACTTGACATCTCCATCTTGGACGCACAGATCTCAAACTGGAGTTTTGGAACACCAGTGATGGCAGGAACCCATGAAACTTCTCTATACTGAGTTGGACCATTGGTCCATCTGGGTGCAGGGTCTTGGGAAGATCTTTGTCTTTCTCATCACCTACTGCCTGAACCATTTATGTGGTGATGGCAGGAACTATTCCTATCCCCTGTCAGATGAAGGGGAGTGGCAGCAGGATGTGTCTTGTGTGCTCCCTGAGGCATCTGGTGGGCCACTGTGAGAGACAGGAAGCTGGACTAGATGGGCCTTTTGCCTGCTCCAGCAAGGCTCTTCTAATGTTCTTAAAGCCCAGATTGGGTTGCAAGTTATTATAGCTCCCTTCCCACAGGATAGCAAATTCTGTTTTATTTACCTCATATTTACCTCAGAAATTTACCTCAGAATGCCAGGTGCAAGGGAGTAGCAACAGGATGTAGGCATCTTGTTGTCTTGTGTGCTCCCTGAGGCGTCTGGTAGGCCACTGTGAGAGACAGGAAGCTGGACTAGATGGGCCTTGGCCTGATCCAGCAGGGTTGTTCCTATGTTCCCCTTTGTATGTGCTCTTCTACTGAGCGTGATTCGTCCCCAAACAATTTCGCATGTATCACTGGTATCAAAAGACTCAGGGTTCAGGATTTCTGAAGAATGGCTGATAATCCCACTGAGAATGTTGTCGGCAGGATTGGAGTTATGAGGCCTTTATAGTTGTGTCCAGGTCTGTCAGGCTAAAGATGGGATTGTAGGAGCTCTGGGAAGAAGTGGTATATATGTGAAAAAGAGTAATGCAAAGGTTCCCAAATATTTTTGACTAGCAGCTCCCTTCACGTACTGGGCCATTGGCCACAGCTCCCCATTAGCGTTGTGAATCGTCCATATTATATAGGGTGGTGGGTTTTTTTGCAAGGATTTGCCAGCTGCCCTGGCTGGTTTCCATGGCTTCCTAGGGAGCCACGACTCAGTTTGGGAACCACTGGATTAATGAGTAAAAAAGCGATGTAGAGGGCATCTAAACCAACAAATATCCTATATTTATTTATTTTTATTTATTTGAAGAATTTATACCCCACCTTTCCCATGCCGAAGCAAATGCCCAAGGCAGCTTACATGAGCAGGCTAGTCTAAACCACCATTTTTTTCAATGGGGTTTTTACAAATCTACAGTATTATTGTGATCTGCCAATCCTCAGTCCCATACGTTGCCTTCCCAGTGTGGTTCTCTCCTTTGGCTGCCTGCCATCAAGCCTCAGCAGGCAATCGCAAGTCAAGCCTGGACAGGTCCTCAAGGTCGTATTCCCCTCTTTGCCGGCTGGCCTCCTCACACACTCCACCGCAACTCTCCCTTGCGGTGAGCTAATCAGTTCCACAGCGACTCTGTTCTGCCACCACAGGTACTGCAGCTTGTCACAGCCTGGCATTCGTCTCCCATCCAAAAGCAAACGCAGATTTTCCTGCTTAGCTTCAAGCAGTACCAGCAGCCCAGCCAATATTTAGGATTTGTACATTTAGGACCTGTACCTGAGAGGGCAATTCTAACCTGGAGTTAGTTAGGTCAGGGAAGATGGCGCACGTCTGTGTGCTGGCCTCTCTAACTCCGAGAGTGGTCCAAACATACTTTATGGTGTCCCTTGTGCTAGCCAAATTTTGCTGGTCTCATTATGTGGCCTAACTCCAGGTTAGGATTGTGCCCTGACTCAGAGTTGGTGACAGGAACTGTAGATTAAGTTGATGTTTGGAGCCTCAAGTATAGCAGATAGCAAGTTTAACTTTGGGAAAGGGCCTTACTGCATAGAACACATGGATGTGGGGGCTGTTTGGTAACCATATGCTGTTGCTATGGTGGTATTACTGAAGAATAGAGCAAATGTAGGAAGTGGGGGGGGGGGAAAGACAGCTAGTCCTTGTTCTTCGGGTGGATTGTGGATAAGACCTGATGTTGTAAATAGCATGTTCGGTCTTAGCAGGAAGGAGGTTACGTAACGCAGCCTTAAGAGATTTGGGGGCCTCAAATAGAAAGGCACATGGAGCACCTGAAAGTAGTGTAGGTGGCACTAGTGCCTAGAACAAGATAATCCTGACTGATCAAAAACGTTTGGAAGATGACAATAATTTATGCACAGTATTAAGTACTTAGTGCTTTGTTGCAGTGGCTACAGTCCAGAAGAAGCTTGGCAGAGGTTTCACAGGTGCCATGAAGGACATTCCCAGAGGCATACCTAGAGGGGGGTCACAGCACTAAGTTTTGCAAGTAGCCAGTTCCCCCCACCCTCAGCCAGTTCCCCCCACCACATTCCCGGTGGCTGGAGCAAGACAGAGGCTACATTGTCTCCGGATGGCTCTGGAGAGGAGGGGAGCAGCTGCTTGCAAAACTTAGTGCTGTGACCCCCCTCTAGGTTTACCTCTGGACATTCCTTTTGTCAATTCCTATGCCAGTTTTTGTAGTGCCCTTTGCCTCCACTTTTGTAATGTGGGGGTCATGACAACATACTAGTAACTAAAATAGAAAATAATGTGTACGCTCAAGTCAGTCTGCTTTTTTGCGTTTTTCAGGGGGTGATGTGCTAAAAAGCAGGGAACTCACCTGGCAATATCCCATAGTTCTCTTTGGCTCGCTCGGCATACTACAAGGCAGAGAGTCTTTGTGGCCGACAGTTGCTCCCCTGCAAGAGATCCTGTTCCTGCCATGAACCGTTCAAGAGTAGAAAATACATAGTCCTGTTCCTGTCTCACTGGAGCTCCTCTTCCATTTTAGCACAAGAGCACCAGAGTATTAAGGTCTTGGCCCAGTGGTGGGATTCAGGGGGTTCGCCCAGGTTCTATAGAACCAGTTGTTCAATGGCCAGGCCCCGCCCACTCGCTTACCTCGGCTGGCTTCACTTTTTTTTGGCTCCGGCTATGACGTCATAGAACCGGTTGTTAATTTATTTGAATCCCACCATGTCTTGGCCCATGTGTTGAGCCCCAAGTATTTTGTCTGGGCAAGTGTGAGACGACCCAAAGCTGAACTGCTGTGGTGTTTTCGTTGCAGAAGTCACTCTGAAGGTTCACGTGAGCGACGCCAGCACCCATCAGCCAATCACCGAAGCCTTTATTGAGATTTTTACCAACCAGATCCCTGTTGCCTCTGGAACCTCAGGAGCAGACGGCACTGCCTTTATCAAGTTTCAGTACAAGCTGGGCAGTCAGCTGATCGTTACTGTGACTAAACATGCTTACGTGCCAAACTCTGCACCATGGAAACCTATCAGATTGCCTGGTAAGAGACCTTTATTTTTGTTCTGAGGTAAGATTTTACTTCTAAGGGCAGGGAGGATGGGGAAGGTACAAAGCTGTATGCAGATGCATAGCCAGAGGGGGTGGCGCAGGCCATACTGCAGGTGTCACTATGTGCCATGTAAGTGGCCCCTGCGCACTGTTGTCGCTGCCTGGAATGCTGTCACTGCCCAGAATGGGAGAGGCATTATGGTGCATTATGGCACCTGCCATA
The DNA here is from genome assembly GCA_029204185.1 of Lerista edwardsae. NCBI lineage: Eukaryota > Metazoa > Chordata > Lepidosauria > Squamata > Scincidae > Lerista > Lerista edwardsae. Next base: position 26,436,027 of record JAJKFI010000009.1, read on the forward strand.
CTTACCATTTGCCCCTCCTCTAGCTATGTAGATCATTAGGGGTTTTTAGGGAAAAAATGTAATGCATTTTTAACCTGGCCATTTTAATAAAAGCAGAATATGTTCACCCGGTCAAAATATTATCGCCTTCTGCGGTATTTTATTTAAGATTGTGTTTACTGGGGTCTGGCTTTAAAAACAGTATTATATGCATGGGATGTAGTAATCAAAGGAGTGCCTCTGAGCTCACACAGAGTGACACTCCTTCACCATGATTGACTATATAATAATCGAGTTCCAACACCCAGCCCTGGTGAAACTGGATGTCCAAGGGTAGGACTCCTAGACCGGAAGTGTCCCAGCACTTCTCATTGGGAAGCAACGTCCTGCTGGTGGAATTCTAAAATTAGGGGGCAGTGGCTTTCCTAGGGTGGGAGGATGCTTTGAAGGGTCTGAGCCCCAGTGTTAATGTGGTCCCTCCCCCTCACCTTGCCCCTTTGCAAATGTCTTTTGAATTGAGGGGGAGGCGCCATATTACACAGGAGCTCAGCCTCCTCCAAAATTTAGTGCCCCTCCTATAGAAACATCTCTGATTAGTGGCCTTTTGTAGAAACTCCCCTATTGACAAACATGAATTTCCAAAGGTCTATTCACAAGTCGTTTTGTGTGTGTGTGTTCTGCGTGAAAACTTGCAAGGAGGAAGTAAAAGGCTGAAAGGTATAAAAGGATAGTGCACAGATGTAATCCCTCACATTTTAAGTATAAACTTAAAAGAATCCTGTTGACTTACAACCAGTGGTTTCATCAGATGTCAGTAACATCTGCCATCTTGATTTTTTGCATGTTTGCATTTTTTGGGCGGAAAACAAAAGAATATCCCCCCTTTTTTTGTAGCAAAGAAGTATGTTGAAAGCTGAAGTTGAGTGATGTGGCATGTTTGACAACAACAACAACAACAACAATATTTAGTATTTATATACCGCCTTTTCTGCAGAGTCCTTCCATCGCATGTTTTCCTTTTAATATTGATTTTTTTTAAGAAGAACCAAATTTGCCACTGTTTTGACAGGTCATTGAAATCTGAACTGGGATTTGTTGCATGCCCAAGTATTTTCAAGAGAGGAGGCACTTGAAATGAGCGCATGCTTCTGAAAGCAGCGCTTGTTTGAGCATTCTCCATTGAGTTCATTAGGCAATTTGCCACTCCTCGCACTGAGAAGGGGCCATTATTTTGTCCCCTTACTTGCACTTATTTTCTTGGCGCAATGGCTAAAAGGCAGTTGGGATGCAAAGTGGGGGGGGGGGGAGAAACGACACACGGAACTGATAGAGCATCCACATTGCAAATTCACATGGTTTTAGATTAACAGTAAAATCCACTTTATTGTACGTCACAAATGGGGAAAGCATTGTACAGGTTCAGTACCATGGTTTCAGTTATCCACAGATGCCATGGATACTGGGGCTCCTATTAAAAAGACAGGGGAACATGAAACAAATCTCTTTTTTTTAATGTTGTTGCAGCAAAACCACTGATGTTCCCCTATCTTTAACATGACGTCCCCAGTATCCGCAGTTTCAGGTATCCACGGTGGGGCCCAGAACAGAACCCCAGCGGAAACCAGGGCATGCCTGTAGTCGCATGACATCCACATGCAAGCATTCTTTCACTTTTTTCAACTGGCTTTCTTTGGTTGAGATGTTCCCAGTTGGAAGCATGCTTTAAATGTAAAGCAAGGCACCTTTTAGCTCTGACAAATGATGAAAGTGATAAAAGTCTCTGCACATGGAACCCTGGAAACATGTAAGAGCTAATTCCAGAGCAACTAAGCCGGAGAAGTTCTGACTCAAAGCGTAACTTCCCTGATGGCAAAAAAGAAAAGCATGAGAGCACAATCCCAACCTGCAGTTAGGCTGGCCTAGTTAGGCCAGCAAAGTTTGACCAGCACAAGGGACACCATAAAGTGTGTTTGGGCCACTCTTGGAGTCAGAGAGGCCAGCACACAGACATGTGCCATCCTCCCTGACTTTGAGAGTCGTCCAAAAGTGCTTTACGGTGGCCTTTGTGACAGCCAAATTTTGCTACCCTAACTGTGCAGGACTAACTCCAGGTTAGGATTAGGCTCTGAGACTCTTGAGTCAAACAGGAACCCAATCCTATTCAGTTTTCCAGCTCTGATGCAGCCATGCCAAATGGGGTGTGTGCTACATTCTGAAGTGAAGGGGCAGTCATGGAGGCCTCTTCAAGATAACAGTTTTTTCTCTTAGCTTGAGGTTGCATTTCAGCTGCACCAGTGCTAGAAAGTTGGATAGGATTGGGCCCAAGGACTTTGTTTACCTGGGTGGTGCCCTCAGTGCGAGCATAAATGAATGATCCTACTGTAGACTCTCCAAAAGCTAATGCTGTGCTCATGTAAAAGCAGTTTTTGAATAGCTGTATAAAAGTAATTGCATATTAATATATATCAGGTGTTCTCAAACTGGGGTTCTCCAACTTTCCAGGCTGGGTCATGACAAGCTTGAGAAGCCCTGTTTCTAGCCCCTTAAGGGGCGGGAAAGGGGGGAAGGCAGCAACACAATCCCCAGGATCGCACCGCTGCCAGCGACAAGGGACAGGTTTTTTACTTATCTGAAGTCAACACCAAACTCCAGGAGGGTGCAGGAACCCCCACGGATGCCCCTAAACCTCCAAATGTATAAATATTGCAATTGGAACCCACTTCCTGTTTTTGATCACGAAACTGGAAGTGGGTTCCAATCACAATTTTTATTTAATATCACAATATTTGGAGGCTTGGGGAGCCCCGTGGAGGCATCCATTGGGCTCCCCACACTTCCCAGAGGCTGGCACTGGCTTCAGATAAGTGGAAACCCCCCTTGTTCCTGGCAGTGACGCAATCATGGGGGTTGCCTCCCCCCTTCAACAATTTACCTTGGTTGTCAGTCTCCCTAAGAGAACTCCTGATTTACATAAATAGCTGAAAACCTGATAAACAAGAGGCCAAGTGACTATATGAGGCCAAGTGGCCAAGTACTAAAAAAAACTTAGGGATATTCATAGATATCTGTGCTTTATAGTTTTGGTTCATTCATTGATAGCAGAAGACACTGGTAGATATTGGGTGTCCACAGGATGGGGGGAAAGGTTGGGGAAATGCATAAAATAATTTTTCTCTCTCTCTTAAGCTCTTACTATTGCATTGGTTTTCATTTGTACAAAAAAATTTAAGTGCCCAAAAATTAGTTATTCTAATTGTATCCTTCAGCCCTTCTTCGTTCTTAATTCATTCTGCTTGTAGTGCATTCATTACACCTGACATGGGTTGTTGTTTTTTTAGCATGAGAGTGTATATGAGGAAATAAATTACAATGGAACAACTATAATTGTGATACTTCTGATTTATAGTCATTAAAATTTAGCTGCGCATTCTAAAAATTTAGATGTTCTCAGCCATACCGGAAAAGTGTATACATATACATTGTTTAAATGAATACTGATGAAGTATCTTCTGCCTTTTGAAATTCCAAGTGTCTTGTTTACTGCCTTTGTTGAAAAACATTTGGAATATTTGAGCGGAAGTAGCTGGAATTTGGGAAAATGCAACATTTTTTTACGGATTCAAATTCACTGAAACCAAATTCACTAAACAGGTTCTCATATTTGTGAGATATGTCTCAATTTCCAACATACAGTCATGATTACGCATCCGTAGGAGTTCCATTCTTAGAACCACCGCGGATGCGGAAAACTGGGGATAAAGGAATCTGTATTTGGGCCGTCGGGTAGGTAGGCTGAGGCTTGGCGAGGCTGGGCATGGTCTCCCCAGCCCTCAGAAGGCCCCTGGAAGGCCTTAGATATGCACTTCCTGTTTTCTCCAAAAACCGAAGTGTGTCTTTCAGGCCTTCTGGGCTCTGAGCAGGACAATGTCTATATGGATTGTCTTAAAAGTTAAATTTGTTAGCACTCTGGTTAGGAACAGGGGAGAGATGGGTTTGTTTTTTAAAAATTTGGCTCTATCCCACTGAACTTTCTTTCCACAGTGTTTTCTTCTCTGAGCCTTGGCCTTCTTCCGGAACGTTCAGCTACTCTAATGGTATACGAAGATGTTGTACAGATAGTCTCAGGATTTCAAGGTATGCAGATGTTTGGATACCAAGGGGTTTTTGTGCTGTCATGATGGTTTTCATCCACCCCACAGCCCAAGTGTGGAACTGTGAATTGTCTTCTGTGAAAGAGAACTGTCGAGGAGAACAAATCTGTGTTACCTATGCCAGTAATTTTCAGCCTGTGTAGTCTGCACATTGGTAGTCTGCAGACAATTCAAACTCAGGCCTTGCAGTGACGCAGCAAGTTACTAGAGCTATAGAATTTGCTCTATTATAGATTTGCTTGGTAATTATTTGAGTACTTAAAGGGTATACATGACTATTATTAGTTGTTTACTACATTTATTTACTCCTTTTCCGCTATTTCACTCAAAGTCGATTACGGTTTAAAATAATTATGTATAAGCAAATAATTTATAAGTAAATATCGTGATACCAAATGCAAAAAAGATGGGGAGGGGATAGGAAATTAAGCAAATTCAGATACAGACTTTTGCATAATGTTACCTTGGAGGTATTTTGGCTCTCTGTAGCTGAGGTTGACATGAAGCATCTGTGTCAATTAACTAATAAGCTACTTAGATGCTTGTGGGGGGGGGGGCTGTGTGAGTAAATGAGGACATTGGATATAACACCAAAACAGGCATGGAAACAATGGATTTGGTTGTCCCTGAAAAACAAATTTTGCAAACCTTTAGATTATAACAACAAAGAATCTGGAGGCACTTTCGACACCGAACAGATTTGTGGGGGCACACTCCAGCCTCAGCTCGCAGGTGGATATGCATGGGTGTAGAAAAAAGTTGTATGCTGTGGACCAAAATACCATGAAACACGAACAGTATAATCCATGACAATTCCGGTCAAAGCTGAAGAGCGCAATCCTAAGCCGCGCTGGATCAGGCAGGCCTGCATTGTATCCAGTGCTGCTTTCGGGAGCCCAGAGCCACCCCGGCACAAGGGCACGTTTGTGCCTTTGCACGTGCGGAGGCACAAGGCTCCCCTATGGATTCCTCAGATCTGCGCCTGCTAATCCTCTTCTTAAATGACACCTGCTTCCCTGTTTTTGCAAGTTCTTTTGTTCCGCTAATAACTGTGGCACGTGTGTTTTTAATGTTGCCTGATGAATGGGGGGCACCTCTTTAGTTGATTAAAAGATTTTTAATCCATTTATCTCACCAAGGCAACTGAGTAACGACGATGGCCCTATGTTTTGCACATACTAGAACTCCACACATCCTCGCTTCTGACTCCCTTTGCCAGTAATCCTCCCGGACAGATTTGGGACTGGCACCCTCTGGGGGGTCCCCACTCGCATGCACTTCCCAGCCCTCATTCGAATGGGGGTCTTCACGTTCGCTGGCATCTACCAGCAAAGTGGAATTGAAGGAGGACAACACTGCACATGATGGGAGGGATTCATCTGGTGAGTTCTAGGAAACCATTGGCTGGAGAGTGAGTGTAGGTGTGGTTGGGACCGCAGAGTGGGGAGGAGTCAAGATCTGGCCAGCTTCTAACCCCCACCCTCAGGCCACACGGCCCCAATCCGTGCCACACCAGTCTACTCGGATTTGTGCCTAATATTTCGCAAGCGCAGGTCTGAGCAGCCCCATTGGGCTGCCTTGGGCTTACCCCGGAGTAACGGAGCAAACGTCTTCTTGCCCTGAAGTGAGGTCTAGCTGCCCACTACCTGGGTAGGAATCAGCAAACGCCTGCTGGCCTACCTGCTCCTGCACATTTACCTTTTACCTTTACCTTTTATAGCCTGAAGCCAGTGTCATTGTACCTTGTGTAAGGCATTGTAGAAAGCCGTACATTGTACAGGCATGCCCCGATATCCACTGATTCGGAATCCACAGTTTCAGTTATCCACGGATACAACGGATACTGAGACTCCTATTAATAAGATTAAAGGGTGAAGGTTTCCCCACGACCGAATGGTCTAGTCGTGACCGTCTGTAGGGGGCGGTGCTCATCTCCATTTCTAAGCCGAAGAGCCAGCCTTTGTCCAAGGACAGTTTCCATGGTCATATGGCCAGTATGACTATACGCCATGGCGCACGGAGTGCCGTTACCTTCCCACCAAAGTGGTACCTATTTATCTACTCACCTTTTTACGTGCTTTTGAACTGCTAGGTTGGCAGGAGCTGGGACAAGCAACGCGAGCTCACTCCGTTACACAGTCTTGAACTCCCAACCTTCCGGTTAGCAAGTTCAGGAACAGCGGTTTAACCACAGTGCCACCACATCCCTATTAATAAGATAGGGGAACGTTAAATAAATCTCTTTTTTTATCTTGTTGCAGCAAAACACTGATGTTCCCCTATCTTTAAACCGGCATCCCCAGTATCCACGGTTTCAGGTATCCATGGGGAGGTCCGGAACGGAATCCCAGCGGATACCAGGGCATGCCTGTATAAGCCACTGTACCTTGAAATATTGTGTCCTGCATTTGAGTCAACTTCACAGCATTAAGGGAACAATCCTAACCAACTTTCCAGCACTGACATAGCTTTGCCAAGGGGACGTGTGCTCATACTGCAGTTGGGGTTTGTCACAGAGGCCTCCTCAAGGCAAGGGAATGTTTGTTCACTTATCTTGAAGCTGCATTGCCCTTACCCCGGTGCTGGAAAGTTGGTTAGATGATTCTTAGGGTCCTAAGAATCGTATCAGTCCTTACTGGTGATGGGGGTGGTTTGCAATGAATTGTCTTAGATCATCACATTCTTTTACTTTTCTCTGCCAGTTTGTTGCTTTCATTGAGGGTCCTCATCTATATGCATCCACAAAGCATCATGGATGGATTTCTGATTGCTCGAGCAGAATTTTTCCCTGTACTGTAGTGAATATTGCCATATTACGAAACACTGGGGAGATAGGAATTCCCCTGGGCTGCTCATAGTTAATGTATTTAGTTTGCCAAGTTGCTGTTTCTAGTTTAGGGTTGGAAACCGGCAGAGAGGGATTTCTTCCTGTTTGACACAGGGGTTGGTCTGGCTGCCGTTAACTCTTTCTGCGCTGCACACTGCGTTTCAGCAGGCTGCCATACGTATTTCAATATGTCGTTGCTGTTTCTCTGCACCAGGGGTCTCCAAACTTTTTGGTACGAGGGCCACATCGTATATTTTGTACATCCTTGCATGCTGAAAAAAATCGGCATTTCATTCATTTTGTGAATGAAATTTAAATGAATGAATAAGTTTTACTTGGATCTTTTTTTTTTTTTGTAATCAGCATGATATGATTCAGACCAAAAGAGAAATGTGACATTTGCAAAGGAACAAGGTCATGCTCAAACTGAGAAATGATGTATAATGAATAAAAAATGATCAAACATTTTAAGTTGCTTCAGGTCAGATAAAATTGGTGGCGGTTGGCCCTCAAACTGTTGGTGGGCAGGCCGACAAACCCCGGGGAGGGGGTGGGACTGGGACGCGGGCTCTTCCCTAGGCCGCGCAGTTTGGGCCACGCAGTGTCCTCGGTTCTGCATCCGTGATTTGGCGGGCACAGATCCAAAGTGCACATTGGGAAGGCTGGTGCCCTTGTACCAGGGAGGCTCCAGTCTCCCTGTATGCTCCACTGGATACAGCGCAGGCTCACTGGTCTGTCTGCTCCAGCGTAGCATTGGATTGTGCTCTGAATGAACCTTCGCAGTTAGTACGAACTGGGCATTCTGAAATTGCCCTCCATAATTTGTATTAACAATGGGGGTGGGATGGGATTATCTTGATTGGAAAGCTTTGTGCTTTGGAAAAGGGACTCTTGGGAATACAGTAGCAGCTGTTTTAAATCTTCATTTGCATGTTGTGTGCAGAAGCTTGCAGATGGGCCTTTTCTGTGATTGCTGCAACGCTTTGTTATGGATGGTATGAATTTGGGGAGAAGTGCTTGGGCTTCATAAGCAGATGTCCAATGGGGAAACTAAAATGAGAAATGCAGCATGCAGCGAACCTGCTCGAGACGCAGAGCCTTCCTCTGCCGTTCAGTAGTGTTGAGCGAAAGTTCATCGTTGGTTGAAAGTTCAAGGGTGAGCATAAAACATGAGAAGGTACAACGGCTGCCCGTACAGGGGATGTCGGACTGGGGGCTTATTGTATGAAGGGTGGATTGCATGAAATCACAGTAGAATCAAGGCATATTGCTCTCGCCTTGAAGAGTGGAGGTTTGGGGTTGTACCTGTTCCCATGAGAAAAAAAAACCCAAAGAGGACTCTGACGCACACGCAGGAGTCCAGTGGTTCTGTGTCATTCAGGACACAATCCTAACTTGCACAGGGACA